>JAJUPC010000228.1:0-538706 GCA_023614405.1 Avena insularis
GTGTGTTCTCTTTAGAGACCACACATGGATCCACCAGTGTCATTGCATGTGTGTTATTTTTACTAACAACAACCAGAGTCATTGCATGTGTGTTCTTTTCACAATCCACTTACGGATCCACCAATGTCATTGCATCTGTGTTCTTCTCATTAACCACAGCTAGAGTCATTGCATGTGTGTTCTCTTCAGAGACCACACATGGATCCACCAGTGTCATTGCATGTGTGCTCTTTTTACTAACAACAACTAGAGTCATTTCATGACTATTCTTTTCACATACCACATATGGATCCACCAGTGTCATTGAAATGTGTGTTCTCTTCAGAGACTACACATGGATCCACCAGTGTCATTGCATGTGTGTTCTTGTTACTAACAACAACTAGAGTCATTGCATGTGTGTTCTTTTCACATTACACATATGGATCCACCAGTGTCATTGAAATATGGGTTCTTCTCATTAACCACAGCTAGAGTCATTGCATGTGTGTTCTCTTTAGAGACCACAGATGGATCCACCAGTTTCATTGCATGTGTGTTCTTTTTACTAACAACAACTAGAGGCATTGCATGTGTGTTCTTTTGACATACCACAGATGGATCCACCAGTGTCATTGAAATGTGTGTTCTCTTCAAAGACCACACATGGATCCACAAGTGTCATTGCATGTGTGTTCTTTTTACTAACAACAACCAGTGTCATTGCATGTGTGTTCTTCTCATTAACGAGAGCTAGATTCATTGCATGTGTGTTTTCTTCAGAGACCACACAGGGATCCACCCGTGTAATTGCATGTGTGCTCTTTTTACTAACAACAACTGGAGTCATTGCATGTGTGCTCTTTTGACATACCAAAAACTAGAGTCATTTCATGACTATTCTATTGACATACCACATATGGATCCACCAGTGTCATTGAAATTTTTGTTCTCTTAAGAGACCACACATAGATCTACCAGTGTCATTGCATGTGTGTTCCTTTTACTAACAACAACTAGAGTCATTGCATGTGTGTTCTTTTCACAATCCACCTATGGATCCACCAGTGTCATTGTATGTGTGTTCTTCTCATTAACCACAGTTAGAGTCATTGCATGTGTGTTCTCTTTAGATACAACATATTGGTATTCTCTTTAGAGACCACACATCGATCCACTAGTGTCATTGCATGTGTGCTCTTTTTTCTAACAACAACTAGAGTCGTTTCATGACTATTCTTTTCACATACCACATATGGATCCACTAGTTTCATTGAAATGCGTGTTCTCTTCAGAGACGACACATGGATCCACCAGTGTCATTGCATGTGTGTTATTTTTACTAACAACCAGAGTCATTGCATGTGTGTTCTTTTCACAATCCACCTATGGATCCACCAGTGTCATTGCATGTGTGTTCTTATCATCAACCATAGCTAGAGTCATTGCATGTGTGTTCTCTTCAGAGACCACACATGGATCCACCAGTGTCATTGCATGTGTGTTCTTTTTACTAACAACAACTGGAGTCATTTCATGACTATTCTTTTCACATACCACATATGGATCCACCAGTGTCATTGCATCTGTGTTCTTTTTACTAACAACTTCCAGTGTTATTGCATGTGTGTTCTTCTCATTAACCACATCTAGATTCATTGCATGTGTGTTCTCTTCAGAGACCCCACATAGATCCACCAGTGTCATTGCATGTGTGTTCCTTTTACTAACAACAACCAGAGTCATTGCATGTGTGTTCTTTTCACAATCCACCTATGGATCCACTAGTGTCATTGCATGTGTGTTCTTCTCATTAACCACAGCTAAAGTCAATGCATGTGTGTTCTTCTCATTAACCACAGTTAGAGTCATTGCATGTGTGTTCTCTTTAGATACAACACATCGGTGTTCTCATTAGAGACCACACATTGATCCACTAGTGTCATTGCATGTGTGCTCTTTTTAGTAACAACAACTAGAGTCGTTTCATGACTATTCTTTTCACATTCCACATATGGATCCACTAGTGTCATTGAAATGTGTGTTCTCTTCACAGACGACACATGGATCCACCAGTGTCATTGCATGTGTGTTCTTTTTACTAACAACAACCAGAGTCATTGCATGTGTGGTCTTTTCACAATCCACCTATGGATCCACTAGTGTCATTGCATGTGTGTTCTTCTCATTAAGCACATTTAGATTCATTGCATGTGTGTTCTCTTCAAACACCACACATGGATCCACCAGTGTCATTGCATGTGTGTTCTTTTTACTAACAACAACTGGAGTCATTTCATGACTATTCTTTTCACATACCACATATGGATCCACCAGTGTCATTGAAATGTGTGTTCTCTTCAGAGACCACACATGGATCCACCATTGTCATTGCATGTGTGCTCTTTTTACTAACAACAACCAGTGTCATTGCATGTGTTTCTTCTCATTAACCACAACTAGATTCATTGCATGTGTGTTCTCTTCAAAGACCACACATGGATCCACCAGTGTAATTGCATGTGTGCTCTTTTTACTAACAACAACTAGAGTCATTTCATGACTATTCTTTTCACATACCACATATAGATCCACCAGTATTACTGAAATGCGTGTTCTCTGCAGAGACCACACATGGATTCACCAGTGTCATTGCATGTGTGTTCTTTTTACTAACAACAAACAGAGTCATTGCATGTGTGTTCTTTTCACAATCCACGTATGGATCCACCAGTGTCATTGCATGTGTGTTCTTCTCATTAACCATAGCTAGAGTCATTGCATGTGTGTTCTCTTCAGAGACCACACATGGATCTACCAGTGTCATTGCATGTGTGCTCTTTTTACTAGCAACAACTGGAGTCATTTCATGACTATTCTTTTCACATACAACATATGGATCCACCGGTGTCATCGAAATGTGTGTTCTGTTCACAGACCACACATGGATCCACCAGTGTCATTCCGTGTGTGTTCTATTTACTAACAACAACTAGAATCATTGCATGTGTGTTCTTTTCACAATCCACCTATGAATCCACCACTGTAATTGCATGTGTGTTCTTCTCATTAACCATAGCTAGAGTCATTGCATGTGTGTTCTCTTCAGAGACCACACATGGATCCACCATTAAATTGCATGTGTGCTCTTCTTACTAACAACAACTGGAGTCATTTCATGACTATTCTTTTCACATACAACATATTGATCCACCAGTGTCATTAAAATGTGTGTTCTCTCCAGAGACCACACATGGATCCACCAGTGTCATTGCATGTGTGTTCTTTTCATTAACCACAGCTAGAGTCATTGCATGTGTGTTCTCTTCAGAGACCACACATGGATCCACCAGTGTCATTGCATGTGTGTTCTTTTTACTAAAAACAACTGGAGTCATTTCATGACTATTCTTTTCACATACCACATATGGATCCACCAGTGTCATTGAAATGTGTGTTCTCTTCAGAGACTACACATGGATCCACCAGTGTCATTGCATGTGTGTTCTTGTTACTAACAACAACTAGAGTCATTGCATGTGTGTTCTTTTCACATTACACATATGGATCCACCAGTGTCATTGAAATGTGGGTTCTTCTCATTAACCACAGCTAGAGTCATTGCATGTGTGTTCTCTTCAAAGACCACACATGGATCCACCAGTGTCATTGCATGTGTGTTCTTTTTACTAACAACAACTAGAGTCATTGCATGTGTGTTCTTTTGACATACCACAGATGGATCCCCTAGTGTCATTGAAATGTGTGTTTTCTTCAAAGACCACACATGGATCCACCAGTGTCATTGCATGTGTGTTCTTTTTACTAACAACAACCAGTGTCATTGCATGTGTGTTCTTCTCATTAACGACAGCTAGATTCATTGCATGTGTGTTCTCTTCAGAGACCACACAGGGATCCACCAGTGTAATTGCATGTGTGCTCTTTTTACTAACAACAACTGGAGTCATTGCATGTGTGCTCTTTTGACATACCACAGATGGATCCACCAGTGTCATTGAAATGTTTGTTCTCTTAAGAGACCAGACGTAGATCTACCAGTGTCATTGCATGTGTGTTCCTTTTACTAACAACAACTAGAGTCATTGCATGTGTGTTCTTTTAACAATCCACCTATGGATCCACCAGTGTCATTGCATGTGTGTTCTTCTCATTAACCACAGTTAGAGTCATTGCATGTGTGTTCTCTTTAGATACAACACATTGGTATTCTCTTTAGAGACCACACATCGATCCACTAGTGTCATTGCATGTGTGCTCTTTTTACTAACAACAACTGGAGTCGTTTCATGACTATTCTTTTCACATACCACATATGGATCCACTAGTTTCATCGAAATGCGTGTTCTCTTCAGAGACGACACATGGACCCACCAGTTGCATTGCATGTATGTTCTTTTTACTAACAACAACCAGAGTCATTGCATGTGTGGTCTTTTCAAAATCCACCTATGGATCCACCAGTGTCATTTCATGTGTGTTCTTCTCATTAACCACATTTAGATTCATTGCATGTGTTCTCTTCAGAGACCACACATGGATCCACCAGTTTCATTGCATGTTTGTTCTTTTTACTAACAACAACTGGAGTCATTTTGTAAGATCCCTCCTTATTAAAGGAAAAGATCCCTGTGATTGCAATGCTAGTCCCTGGATCAATGCTAGCATCCACAGTTTAAGATGAAGTACACAGATACAAAGGTCGTTTATTACAGTCATTCCAGAGATAAAACATAGTCTTTTACAACTCATGGCCAAAGGCCTAATACAAGAGTTTATGGAATAAGTAAATAAACATAAGTCTTCATCTTCATGTGCCACAGGCAAGCATGTTGAGTGTAGACTCATGACTCCTAATCATCATCAGAGTAACCTGCAACATCATAAGTTACAGCCACAAGGGTCAATACTTTGGAATAGTATTGGCAAGTGATACCTTAGTATATAATTAAGTGGACTATAAGGCTATATGCATTTGGCTGGTGGAGCTTAGGCTTGCATTGCTCAAAATAGATTTTTCCTTAACTTTTTGAAAATACTAAGTTTTTGTAAGGCATAAAACACCCAAGGCATCTACCAATCAAAGACTGAAGATCCACTCCGGGCATCTACCAATCAATGACTGAAGATCCTTTTAACCCTTGTTCACCCACAAGTTTTATTTAGAAATTTGAGTGATGAGATTCTTGAAGTTTCCATGTCTTGATGCTCAAATTGTCCTTTACTGGGACATGGCTAAGTACTTAGGTTTTACACTCTGCAGAGGTGGTGCACTTTCCCACAAGCCTTGGTTTCCCAAGACATGATCCTTCAGTAGCCTTTCCTTAGTCAAATGGACGCGCTCCAACCTATCAACCCATCTACCACCCACTGTCCAAGAGACTAAGTTCCAGCATCCTAAGATCATGGCAGAGCCCATATTACCAAGTGGTTGCACTTGAAGCTTCTCAACATTTGACAACTCAAATCTCTTTGTTTCCTGGGTGGCCATCCACAAGTGAGATACACTAAGGTAAACCATAAACATGGGCCTTGTGAACCACTCAACAAAAACCACCAAGCAAGTCCCATTCCACCCGTGAGATTCATTAACTTAGTTGTTTTGTTAAATAAAAACAAGTCCTTAGACTTAGAATAATTTTCAAAGTGTGAATATATAAACCACCCTTGTTTTCTAGTAGCTAGGCTAAGCATGGCATGGCAACTTGTCCTTAGGGAATTTCCTAGCAATTCTATCATTCTATTCTAAATAGGATTTCCCATCATTAGTTGACAAAAGTAGCATGCAAGTCCTAACAAAATATATCTAATGCAAGTATATAAAATAGGTAGGGAATATTCGTGAAGATATCACTTGCCTTGGTAGTGTGGAGAGTAGCACTCGTCACAATCACAATCACTAGCAAAATCTACACACAAAGTTGTAGCATACAATTACACACAAATATATACAAACAAAAGTATTATGAATGCATGCATGCATGAATCTACCAAGTGATTTTTGAAAACTTCAACCAAGCAAGTGCATGAATACAGAAACTAAAACTAGTTACAAAGTAGCCAAGATAACTTAAATAACCCTAAAACAAAAATACTAAACTAATTCTATACTTAAAATGGCCTCAAACATGTCTCTGCAATTTAAGCTAATCAAATGGTTACTATTTGCTAAACAAAAGGATAGGCAGAAAGGTCTTGTTTTTGAATCCAACGGTATAAAGTTTGCAAAATTCTAACGTGGAATTCAAAAGATATTGGCATTTGAAATCTGGATCAAAATCTGTTTTAAATTCTATTTTCAGATCAGTTCCTAAGCCACGTCATGATCTTATTCGCCGTCAGTTCGCCTTTGGATCGAGCTCCACCGTAGGATCTAAATGAAATCTGGCGGCTCAGATCGCGTCTGTTTGGGTTAAGTGATCTATCGTGGCGTTCGATCCAGATCTAACGGTACTCGCTGACCCACAGATGGCGGGTACTTGTATGGCTACCGGCGGCGGAACCGTCGGTCGATGACGTTGCCGATGATGCAGACGGCGAGGAAGAAGGAGGAGTAGCTCACCGGGCTCAGGAGGTCACGGCGAAGCTCGTCGTATTTGCGGTTGGTCAAGGGGAGCTCGGGCACGGCTGCGATTCCTCACGGAGTTAAATGGCGGCGTCGGGTGCGTCGGGTGGTCGTCGGGGGCGTCGTGAATCACCCCAAGGCATGACGAGGACACGGTTAGATTCACCGAGTCGAGGCAGTAGTGAGCATGAACTAGGAGGCGGACGATGCGTACCCTACCGGAAAACTTCGTCGGAGTTGGTGTCGCCGTCGGTGCTCGCGGTGTCAAGTGGAACCGGCGACTGGCGACAGACGGACTAGTGAGGTCGGAGATGCGCAAGGATTCACCGAGCGGGATAGCAAGAACGAAGCGAGGGGAACACCGGGCTCACCGAATCGATCGCCGGAGAGGCTCTGTCATGGCGGTGCAAAGCTGATTGAGGACAGCCTGGTGGCGGAGTGAGCGTGGTGTCTGGGGAAAAAAGATCGCGGGGCAGAGAGGATCTTATATCCGGGGAATCGACAGGAAACGCTTGCGGTTAAATGCCCATTTACGCCGCGCCATTACCGGCCTTCACTGCTGCGGCGACGTGGTCGCAGGCGCGGTCTGGGGAAGACGAGGGCGACGTGGACCGGGCCCGTTTGTCAGCGAGGTGCGCGGTGTGCAGGTGGGGTCTGTCAGTAGCGTCTTGACTTGCGCGTGAGAGAAGAATAAGGAGATCCCGGGTGGGCTTGCTGGGCTTCATCCGCTGCTGGGCCAGATTCTGGCCGCGCGGCCTTTTTCCTTTGTTAAGTCTTTTTCTTTTTCTAAATTCATTTTCTGGATAGAATTTGATATGAATTCAAATCCATTTGAATTCAAACTTCCTTGGGGATTTTTGCAGGGTTCTGTGGGTTCAAAAATGAGTCAGATGACCATGTGGTTACTAGCAAAGGCTTGGTCAAGCTTGGGTCTTTGAAATAAACAGAGATTTGCTCTAGTTGCAAATATTTGGAATAGGGTTTAGAAAATATTTCTAAATTTTGAATCTTGGGTAAAAAGCTTCACCTAGTCTTTCCAACCATGGAGGCAAGCAAACAAGTTCATAGACAATCAAATCCCAAAGGGTGATGGCCAATTGAGATAAATTGCCCACATGAAATCATAGCTCAAACTTCTGTCTCCAAATGATTTTTGAGAAAAACCCTATATGAATGAATGATGCAAAGATGATATGAATGAGTTTTGAAACATGATTTTTAGGGATGTTACAATCTAACCCCCTTAAAATGAATCTCGCCCTCGAGATTCGGATTGGCTAGCAAATAGGTGTGGATGGTCTTTCCGAAGATCATCTTCTCTTTCCCATGTTGCTTCCTCTTCGGAATGATGATTCCATTGTACTTTGCAAAATTTGATAGTCTTTGTCCTTGTGACTCTTTCTGCGGTCTCAAGAATCTTGACAGGCTTTTCTTCATTGGTGAGATCACTTTCTAGTTGAACTTCCTCCAAAGGTATGGTATCCTTCAAAGATGTTTCTTCCATTTCTGGGTGACATTTCTTAAGTTGGCTTACATGAAAACATTATGGATTGCTAGTAAAGATCTTTGGCGATTCGATTTCATATCTGACTTCTCCCTTGCACTTAAAATATTGAATGGTCCCACATATCTTGGTGCTAACTTTCCTTTGACTCCAAATCTTTTACTCCACGAAGGTGATACTCTAAGATAAGCTCTATCACCAACTTAAGTGACTTCTCTCGCTTAGCATCTGCGTAGCTTTTACATCTAGATCGCTATCTTCAATCATCTCTAACCAATTTGACCTTTTCTTGGCGTCTTTGATAAGGTCTGGTCCAAACAAACTTCTTTCTCCACACCATTCCATAGCAATGGGGTGGTACACTTTCTTCAGATAGAAACTCAAATGGTGCCATCCCAATACTAGATTGGTGATTGTTGTTGTAAGAAAACTCTGCGTAAAGGACTTTCATCCCAACTTGCTCCATAGTCCGGGGCACATGCCCTCAACATATCTTCAAGAATTTGATTAGTCCTTTCATTTGTCCATCAGTTTGAGGATGAAAAGCAGTCTTTGAATTCAATCTCGTTCCTAAAGATTCATGAAGCTGTCTCCAAAAGTGAGAAGTGAGGTTCCTCTATCAGACACAATACTCTTAGGTACACCGTGAAGGCATACAATTCTGCTCATGTAGATTTTGGCTAACTTGGCACTAGTATAAGTTGTCTTTACGGGAATAAAATGAGCCACTTTAGTTAGGCGATCCACTACTACCCATATGGAATCATACCCTGACCTGGTCCTTGGTAATCCGGTAATGAAGTCCATACCAATATTTTCCCACTTCCATTCAGGAATAGGCATTGGTTGAAGCAAACCTGCTGGTTTCTGATGCTCCGCTTTCACTCTACTACACACATCACACAAAGCAATATGTTCGGCGATGTTTCTTTTGAGATTGTTCCACCAAAATCTTTCTTTCATATCCATATACATTTTGGTGTTTCCCGGGTGAATAGAATACGGAGAGTTATGGGCTTCTTGTAAAATTAGTTTCCGCAATTCCGGATCTTGTGGAACACAAATACGTTTCTCGTGCCATAAAGTACCTTGTTCGTCCATATGGAAACCTTTAGCCTTCCCTTGGCTAATTCTTTCCTTAATTTCTTCGATTTCTTTATCCGTCTTTTGGGCTTCTTTAATCTTATCCAACAGAGTGGGTTGAACATCCAAAGACATGAGATGTCCTTCTGGCACAATCTCCAACCTGAGTTCCTTGAATTGCTTACACAAATCATCTGGCAATTCACCTTTGGTAAGACCATTTACAAACGCCTTACGACTTAGAGCATCTGCTACTACATTTGCTTTACCGGGGTGGTATTGCAAATTCAAGTCATAATCCTTGATAAGTTCTAGCCATCTTCTTTGTCTCATATTGATCTCCTTCTGTGTGAAGATATATTTCAAACTCTTATGGTCGGTGAACACTTCACAACGTTTTCCCAAAAGGTAATGTCTCCATGTTTTGAGTGCATGGACAACAGCGGCTAACTCTAAATCATGAGTAGGATAATTTACTTCATGAGTTTTGAGTTGTCTCGAGGCATAAGCCACAGCTTTTCCGCCTTGCATAAGTACGGCTCCTAATCCTTGATGTGAAGCATCACAATACACTTGGAAATCCTTTTCCAAATCTGTAGGCATGTAACCTGTCTTACACAAGTCTCTTCTTTAATTCTTGAAAGCTGAGTTCACATCCTTCAGACCAAGCAAATTTCTTATCTTTCTTTAACAATTCCGTCATTGGTTTAGCAACCTTAGAAAAAATTTCAATGAACCTTCTGTAGTAACCTGCTAACCCAAGGAAACTACGTACCTCTTTTACATTCTTAGGAGATTCCCATTCTGTTACGGCTGAAACCTTAGCAGGATCAACTGCTACACCATCCTTTGTCATAACATGACCTAGAAATCCAACTTCCTCTAACCAAAACTCACACTTGCTGAACTTGGCATAAAGTTTATGTTCCCTTAGTTTCTCAAGTATCAAGCGTAGATGTCTTTCATGTTCTTCCTTGCTCTTGGAGTAGACTAAGATGTCATCGATGAAAACGACAACGAACTTGTCGAGAAATTCCATGAACACTTTGTTCATCATATTCATGAAGTATGCTGGAGCGTTGGTTAATCCAAAAGGCATCACAGTGTACTCATACAATCCATACCTCGTGGTAAATGTTGTTTTAGGTATGTCTTGCTCTCTTATCTTGAGTTGAAAATAGCCTGACCGAAGGTCAATCTTTGAGAACACACAAGCTCCTTCTAGCTGATCAAACAAGTCATTGATTCTTGGCAAAGGATATTTGTTCTTGATGGTTACTTCGTTGAGAGAACGGTAATCTATGCATAATCTTTGAGTTCTATCTCTCTTTTCTACGAACAAAACTGGAGCTCCCCAAGATGAAGAACTTGGCTGGATGAATCCTTTCTGCAATTGTTCTCCAAGTTGTTTCTTGAGTTCTTTAAGTTCGTCAACTGACATTTTATAAGGCCTCTTTGCCCTTGGTCCGTAACCTGTACCAAATCTATTATAAACTCCACATCTCTATCTGGTGGCATTCCTGTAACTCTTCCGAACACATCCCGATACTCACACAATTGGCACACTGTCCATGCTAACCCCCTTAAGAGAATTCAGCTTACTCCCTTTAGATCTAAAGTTGGACTTGAATATTATCCTCTTACTTTCAGGGGTTGTGAGTGAAATTGTACGATTTGCACAATCTAGTACTCCCTCATACTTAGCCATCCAATCCATTCCCAAAATTACATCCAATCCTTGGGAATTTAGGATTATTAGGTTTATCGAAACTTATGTTTTCCGATCTCTATGACTAGATCCCGGCATCCAAGACTCACTATCATATCCCCTCCCGGAGAGCTAACTTTTATCGGACACCCAATGTTTTCAGATGCAAACCCATTTCTTTCGACAAATGCTTTAGATATGAATGAATGAGATGCACCAGTGTCAAAGAGTACAAATGCTGAGATGGAATTGAGTCTGAACTTACCAAATAAAGATCGAGCTCTTCATAGACCTCCTCCATGTTGATGTGGTTAACTTGTCCTTTCCGAAAAGGATTTGGCTTGTTAGGTCCTTCAACTTTCTTTTCAGGCACTCATTAGCATAATGCCCTAGCTTCTTGCATTTGAAGCATTCAACCCGATCGATGTCCCTCTTAGACCGACTTCCACTTCCACTTCCACCTCCACTAGGGTGGCTCTTATATCCACTCGTGTGGTTCTTGTACTTATCATTGTCATGACGATGATGCTTGTTGTCATGGCGGTTGTGGTTGTGGTGCTTGTTAAACTTCCCATGCTTGTGGGATCCTGAAATGACACTATCATCATAGTGAGATCGTTTATGATACGATCCCGAGCTATGCTTGCTTGAGTGTTTCCTCTTTCTACTCTCAACTTGCTTCATTTTATTTTCCACAATAACAGCCTTGTCACACGTTGATCGATAAGTTGGAACATATGCCATGCATACCGCAGATTTAACTCATCATTCAAGCCTTCTAGAAACTTTTCCTTCCTTTTGGCATCGATTCAACCTCATCCGGTGCATAGCGCCAGATTGTTGAACTCTTCAATGTATTCAGCCACTGTGGTGGCGCCGCTTAAGGTTGTGAAATTCCTTCTTTTCAGGCTCATCATACCCGGTGAGATATGAGTGCGAAACCATCTTCAAATATAGCCCAAGTCACCTCATCAATAGGTGTGGTGATCTGAAATTGTCCCACCATGCGGCTGGTCCTTCCAATGTCTGTGCAAACCTGACTTTTCGATCTGTGCATCCTACGGTCACTAAGTCCTTGTTCACGAGCGTAGCCAATCATTGGCCACCATGGGATCGATCGTTCTCGAAAACTTAGTCTGGCCTCGACGCAGAAACTGGTGAGCATATCAAAACCTGGAGGGTAGTTGTAGTTGTTAATGTTGTTATTGTTGTTGTTGGGGTTGTTGTTGTTCGTTCGATGAACGCCGTCATCATTTGCATAAGCTGTGTTTTGCGCATTCATCATTTGTTGCATTTCGGGTAATGTTGGGGTTGGGGTTTGCGCGACGGGGAGGCATCTGTGGTTTATTCATATAGAGATAAGAATGAGATACCCTTACATGATTTATGCACAATACATTACTCAAACAAACACATAGCAAGCAACACAAAGATAAAAGCTCAACAACAAGATAACAAAGAGTCTCAAGTACAAACACACAAGTAGCAAGCCATCCACATGTCGGATGGTCCAACAATAAGTTCATAAATAACAAGTGCGGAAAATAAAGATAACTGAGTAGTCAAATCTACTGCTAAGGCATCGATCTCCTCCTCGACTAAGGTAAGACCTGCGTTATCCATTGAGGTCTTGTTCTCCTCGTTGGTAGTGGTCAAAGAGTCGATCTTGGCCTTGAGAGACCTCTTCTGGGAACGAAGCCTCTCAATCACTGTCTGCTGCTGCTCTAACTCGAAGTCCTTGGACTGTAGTTCCTCGGTCATATCACGAATCCTCTTGTTCCTATCCTGGACACGCTTCTCTTGACTCTTGAACTTACGGTCTTGGGTCTCGAACTTTGCCTCCATCTCCTTGACTATCTCTTCCGCTGGCCAAGAGCTTGTCCTTCTCGCAAGCTGCACTCGAGCTCGTCATTACTAAGCATGACGTTGGTCCCATCGGTATCCACGTGCCTAATAAGAGTCTCTAAGTCCCGGAGGTACAGGCGATCGGCTCTCTGTGACCCTCGAGTCGTCCTCAAAGTCAATGGACTCTCCACATCATCACGCCTTCAAAGCGTGGAAGTGAGTGCCTCTAACCTGTCGGGAGTGACGTCCTAACCGTCCCTATCGGATCCTGCATGACAACCTCCATGCCTCTCTCCCCGCATCGTGCATAAGCTTGAAGACGATGGCCTCCGTAGTAGGCTCATCAAGGCCCCTGCTGGTTCACCTTGAAGCCCCAAAGGTCCTTCCTCTCAAACTTGGTGAGTGGGTGCACCGTAATTATAGGAAGAGGGAGATCGAGTAAAGTAGTAAGCTCTACGATACGAGGACCAAAACGGGTAGCCTGGAACTCCTCAACAGTGCTGATAGCAATAGGCATCTATTTATAAGATTGAAAAGTTAGAACAACACAATTTAAATTAAACAAGACAAACATTCTAGCATAACCATGGAACACAAAATCACACAAGTCATGCATACATAAATCCATTACACCAACCAAGGTTCAAACTTATTTAAGGTATCATTTTGGAAAATAAGGTGATAGGTGGTGGTCCAACTAACGAAGTGCACTTACAATCCTATCTCATTGGATCCGTGGCTAGCACAATGTTCCTAGTGGCAATCACCCTATCTTGTTCACATGCTTCTATCACTAAGTCTATAATATCTCCTCTTAAGGATTGGTTGGTGACTTCCAACTCTTGGGTATGTTCCTTCTCTTTCTCTAAGTCTTTTTGGAGGTTGAGCATCCCACTTGACTCTAGCAATGAGTTCTTTGATAGTCTTCCAAGCTGCTTCTTTTCGACTCAAAGAATGTGGTGTGCATAAAAGTGTTGGTGTACATGCAAAGCCTTTTCTTTGTGGTTGTCTTCCTTGTTCTTGTACAAGTGAAGTTGCACCCACCAATACTCCTCTCCATCCTCCATCCTTTGGAAAGCCTTTGTACACTGCACCATGTACTCCCATGGTTTCCATGAGGTCCTTGAGAATCTTGGGAAACCTCTCACACTCCAAGGTCATGGTCATGAGTGGTCCTTTCTTCACTTGGCGTTGACGGAGTTCATCTACAAATAGAGATGAGAAGAAGAAGATTAGAAAAGTTTACGAGAAGAATAGACAAGTGTAGAAGAAGTTAAAATTTTCCTTAGTGGTTTCCAATCCTAGGTCATAATCCTACAGCAACACAAAGCTTCGATACCATCTGTAAGATCCTCCTTATTAAAGGAAAAGATCCCTGTGATTGCAATGCTAGTCCTCGGATCAATGCTAGCATCCACAGTTTAAGATGAAGTACAGATACAAAGGTCGTTTATTACCATTCCGGAGATAAAACATAGTCTTTACAACTCATGGCCAAAGGCCTAATACAAGAGTTTATGGAATAAGTAAATAAACATAAGTCTTCATCTTCATGTGCCACAGTGCAAGCATGTTGAGTGTAGACTCATGACTCCTAATCATCATCGAGTAACTCGCAACATCATAAGTTACAGCCACAAGGGTCAATACTTTGGAATAGTATTGGCAAGTGATACCTTAGTATATAATTAAGTGGACTATAAGGCTATATGCATTTGGCTGGTGGAGCTTAGGCTTGCATTGCTCAAAATAGATTTTTCCTTAACTTTTTGAAAATACTAAGTTTTTGTAAGGCATAAAACACCCAAGGCATCTACCAATCAAAGACTGAAGATCCACTCCGGGCATCTACCAATCAATGACTGAAGATCCTTTTAACCCTTGTTCACCCACAAGTTTTATTTAGAAATTTGAGTGATGAGATTCTTGAAGTTTCCATGTCTTGATGCTCAAATTGTCCTTTACCAGGACATGGCTAAGTACTTAGGTTTTACACTCTGCAGAGGTGGTGCACTTTCCCCACAAGCCTTGGTTTCCCAAGACATGATCCTTCAAGAGCCTTTCCTTAGTCAAATGGACGCTCCAACCTATCAACCCATCTACCACCCACTGTCCAAGAGACTAAGTTCCAGCATCCTAAGATCATGGCAGAGCCCATATTACCAAGTGGTTGCACTTGAAGCTTCTCAACATTTGACAACTCAAATCTCTTTGTTTCCTGGGTGGCCATCCACAAGTGAGATACACTAAGGTAAACCATAAACATGGGCCTTGTGAACCACTCAACCAAAAACCACCAAGCAAGTCCCATTCCACCCAGGAGATTCATTAACTTAGTTGTTTTGTTAAATAAAAACAAGTCCTTAGACTTAGAATAATTTTCAAAGTGTGAATATATAAACCACCCTTGTTTTCTAGTAGCTAGGCTAAGCATGGCATGGCAACTTGTCCTTAGGGAATTTCCTAGCAATTCTATCATTCTATTCTAAATAGGATTTCCCATCATTAGTTGACAAAAGTAGCATGCAAGTCCTAACAAAATATATCTAATGCAAGTATAAAAAATAGGTAGGGAATATTCATGAAGATATCACTTGCCTTGGTAGTGTGGAGAGTAGCACTCGTCACAATCACAATCACTAGCAAAATCTACACACAAAGTTGTAGCATACAATTACACACAAATATATACAAACAAAAGTATTATGAATGCATGCATGCATGAATCTACCAAGTGATGATTTTTGAAAACTTCAACCAAGCAAGTGCATGAATACAGAAACTAAAACTAGTTACAAAGTAGCCAAGATAACTTAAATAACCCTAAAACAAAAATACTAAACTAATTCTATACTTAAAATGGCCTCAAACATGTCTCTGCAATTTAAGCTAATCAAATGGTTACTATTTGCTAAACAAAAAGGATAGGCAGAAAGGTCTTGTTTTTCTGAATCCAACGGTATAAAGTTTGCAAAATTCTAACGTGGAATTCAAAAGATATTGGCATTTGAACTGGATCAAAATCTGCTAAATTTCTATTTTCAGATCAGTTCCTAGCCACGCGTCATGATCTTATTCGCCGCATCGTCAAGATCGATCGAGCTCCACTGCGGTTGGATCTAAATGAATTCTGGCGGCTCGATCGCGACTGCTTCGGTTAAGTGATCTATCGTGGCGTCGATCCAGATCTAACGGCCGCTCTTGCTCGCCACAGAGATGGGCGGCGCTACCGTGGCTACCGGAATGCTTGGTCGATGACGTTGCCGATGATGCAGACGGCGAGGAAGAAGGAGGAGTGGCTTACCGAGCTCAGGAGGTCACGGCGAAGCTCGTCGTACTTGCGGTTGGTCAAGGGGAGCTCGGGCACGGCTGCGATTCCTCACCGGAGTTCGTGGCGTGGTGCGGCCGTGGTCATCGGGACGCCGCCGTGAATCACCCCAAGGCATGACGAGGACACGGTTAGATTCACCGAGTCGATACGGCGTAGTGAGCATGAACTAGGAGGCGGGCGGTTCAGACTCTACCGGGAAAACTCGTCGGAGTTGGTGTCGCCGCTTGCTCGCGGTGTCAAGTGGAACCGCGACCGAGGCAAGACAGATGCACTAGTGAGGTCAGGAGATGCGCAAGGATTCACTGAGCAGGATAGCAAGAACGAGAAGCAGAGGGGAACACTGGGCTCACCGGAATCGATCGCCGGAGAGGCTCTGTCCGCGGCGGTGCAAAGCTGATTGAGGATGCCTCGTGGCGGAGTGAGCGTGGTGTCCGGGGAAAAAAGATCGCGGCGTAGAGGATCTTATAGCCGGAATCGACAGAAACGCTATTAAATGCCCATTTACGCCGCGCCATTACCGGCCTTCACTGCTGCGGCGACGTGGTCGCAGGCGCGGTCTGGGGAAGACGAGGGCGACGTGGACCGGGCCCGTTTGTCAGCGAGGTGCGCGGTGTGTGGGGTCTGCTTCGCTGCTCATCGGTAGCGCTTCTGCGTGAGAGAAGAATAAGGAGATCCCGTGGGCTTGTTGGCTTCATCCGCTTTGGGCGATTCTCGCCGCGCCTTTTTCCTTTGTTAAGTCTTTTTCTTTTTCTAAATTCATTTTCTGGATAGAATTTGATATGAATTCAAATCCATTTGAATTCAAACTTCCTTGGGGATTTTTGCAGGGTTCTGTGGGTTCAAAAATGAGTCAGATGACCATGTGGTTACTAGCAAAGGCTTGGTCAAGCTTGGGTCTTTGAAATAAACAGAGATTTGCTCTAGTTGCAAATATTTGGAATAGGGTTTAGAAAATATTTCTAAATTTTGAATCTTGGGTAAAAAGCTTCACCTAGTCTTTCCAACCATGGAGGCAAGCAAACAAGTTCATAGACAATCAAATCCCAAAGGGTGATGGCCAATTGAGATAAATTGCCCACATGAAATCATAGCTCAAACTTCTGTCTCCAAATGATTTTTGAGAAAAACCCTATATGAATGAATGATGCAAAGATGATATGAATGAGTTTTGAAACATGATTTTTAGGGATGTTAGACATTTCATGACTATTCTTTTCACATACCACATATGGATCCACTAGTGTCATGGAAATGTGTGTTCTCTTCAGAGACCACACATGGACCCACTAGAGTCATTGCATGTGTGTTCTTTTCACAATCCACCTATGGATCCACCACTGTCATTGCATGTGTGTTCTTCTCATTAACCACAGCTAGAGTCATTGCATGTGTGTTCTGTTCAGAGACCACACATGGATCCACCAGTGTAATTGCATGTGTGCTCTTCTTACTAACAACGACTGGAGTAGTTTCATAACTATTCTTTTCACATACAACATATGGATCCACTAGTGTCATTGAAAGTTGTGTTCTCATAAGAGACCACACATGGATCCACCAGTGTCATTTCATGTGTGTTCTTTTTACTAACAACAACCAGAGTCATTGCATGTGTGTTCTTTTCACAATCCACGTATGGATCCACCAGTGTCATTGCATGTGTGTTCTTCTCATTAACCACATCTAGAGTCATTGCATGTGTGTTCTCTTTAGATACCACACATGGATCTACCAGTGTCATTGCATGTGTGTTCTTTTTACTAACAACAACTGAGGTCATTTCATGACTATTCTTTTCACATACCACATATCGATCCACCAGTGTCATTGAAATGTGTGTTCTCTTCAGAAACCACACATGGATCCACTAGTGTAATTGCATGTGTGCTCTTTTTACTAACAACAACTAGAGTCATTTCATGCCTATTCTTTTCACATACCACATATGGATCCACCAGTGTCATTGAAATGTTTGTTCTCTTTAGAGAACACACATGGATCCACAAGTGTCATTGCATGTGTGTTCTTTTTACTAACAAAAACCAGAGTCATTGCATGTGTGTTCTTTTCACAATCCACCTATGGATCCACCAGTGTCATTGCATGTGTGTTCTTCTCATTAACCATAGCTAGCTTCATTGTACGTGTGTTCTCTTCAGAGACCACACATGGATCTACCAGTGTCATTGCATGTGTGCTCTTTTTACTAACAACAACTAGAGTCATTTCATGACTATTCTTTTCAAATACCACATATGGATCCACCAGTGTCATTGAAATGTGTTCTGTTCAGAGACCACACATGGATCCACCAGTGTCATTACATGTGTGTTCTTTTTACTAACAACAACCAGAGTCATTGCATGTGTGTTATTTTCACAATCCACCTATGAATCCACCACTGTCATTGCATGTGTGTTCTTCTCATTAACCACAGCTAGGGTCATTGCATGTGTGTTCTGTTCAGAGACCACACATGGATCCACCAGTGTAATTGCATGTGTGCTCTTCTTACTAACAACAACTGGAGTAGTTTCATAACTATTCTTTTCACATACAACATATGGATCCACTAGTGTCATTGAAAGTTGTGTTCTCATAAGAGACCACACATGGATCCACAAGTGTCATTGCATGTGTGTTCTTTTTACTAACAACAACCAGAGTCATTGCATGTGTGTCCTTTTCACAATCCACTTACGGATCTACCAGTTTCATTGCATGTGTGTTCTTCTCATTAACCACAACTAGAGTCATTGCATGTGTGTTCTGTTCCGAGACCACACATGGATCCACCAGTGTCATTGCATGTGTTCTCTTTTTACTAACAACAACTGGAGTCATTTCATGACTATTCTTTTCACATACCACATATGGATCCACCAGTGTCATGGAAATGTGTGTTCTCTTCAGAGACCACACATTGATCCACTAGTGTCATTGCATGTGTGTTCTTTTCACAATGCACCTATGGATCCACTAGTGTCATTGCATGTGTGTTCTTCTCATTAACCATAGCTAGAGTCATTGCATGTGTGTTCTCTTCAGAGACCACACATGGATCCACCAGTGTAATTGCATGTGTGCTCTTTTTACTAACAACAACTAGAGTCATTTCATGACTATTCTTTTCACATACCACATATGGATCCACCAGTGTCATTGAAATGTGTGTTCTCTTGAGAGACCACACATGGATCCACCAGTGTCATTGCATGTGTGTTCTTTTTACTAACAACAACCAGAGTCATTGCATGTGTGTTCTTTTCACAATCCACCAATGAATCCACCACTGTCATTGCATGTGTGTTGTTCTCATTAACCACAACTAGAGTCATTGCATGTGTGTTCTCTTCAGAGACCACACATGGATCTACCAGTGTAATTGCATGTGTGCTCTTTTTACTAACAACAACTGGAGTCATTTCATGACTATTCTTTTCACATACCACATATGGATCCACCAGTGTCATGGAAATGTGTGTTCTCTTCAGAGACCACACATAGATCCACCAGTGTCATTGCATGCGTGTTCCTTTTACTAACAACAACCAGAGTCATTGCATGTGTGTTCTTTTCACAATCCACCTATGGATCCACTAGTGTCATTGCATGTGTGTTCTTCTCATTAACCACAGTTAGAGTCATTGCATGTGTGTTCTCTTTAGATACAACACATCGGTGTTCTCTTCAGAGACCAGACATGGATCCACCAGTGTAATTGCATGTGTGGTCTTTTTACTAACAACAACTAGAGTCGTTTCATGACTATTCTTTTCACATACCACATATGGATCCACCAGTGTCATTGAAATGTGTGTTCTCTTGAGAGACCACACATGGATCCATCAGTGTCATTGCATGTGTGTTCTTTTTACTAACAACAACCAGAGTCATTGCATGTGTGTTCTTTTCACAATCCACCTATGAATCCACCACTTTCATTGCATGTGTGTTCTTCTCATTAACCACAGCTAGAGTCATTGCATGTGTGTTCTCTTCAAAGACCACACATGGATCCACCAGTGTAATTGCATGTGTGCTCTTCTTACTAACAACAACTGGAGTCATTTCATAACTATTCTTTTCACATACAACATATGGATCCACCAGTGTCATTGAAAGTTGTGTTCTCTTAAGAGACCACACATGGATCCACCAGTGTTATTGCATGTGTCCTTTTCACAATCCACTTACGGATCTACCAGTGTCATTGCATGTGTGTTCTTCTCATTAACCATAGCTAGAGTCATTGCATGTGTGTTCTCTTCAGAGACCACACTTGGATCCACCAGTGTCATTGCATGTGTGTTCTTCTCATTAACCACAACTAGATTCATTGCATGCGTGTTCTCTTCAGAGAACAGACATGGATCCACCAGTGTAATTGCATGTGTGCTCTTTTTACTAGCAAACAACTTGAGTCATTTCATGACTATTCTTTTCACATACCACATATGGATCCACCAGTGTCATGGAAATGTGTGTTTTCTTCAGAGACCACACATGGATCCACCAGTGTCATTGCATGTGTGTTCTTTTCACAATCCACCTATGGATCCACCAGTGTCATTGCATGTGTGTTCTTCTCATCAACCATAGCTAGAGTCATTGCATGTGTGTTCTCTTCAGAGACCACACATGGATCCACCAGTGTCATTGCATGTGTGTTCTTTTTACTAACAACAACTGGAGTCATTTCATGACTATTATTTTCACATACCACATATGGATCCACCAGTGTTACTAAAATGTGCGTTCTCTTCAGAGACCACACATGGATCCACTAGTGTCATTGCATGTGTGTTCTTTTTACTAACAACAACCAGAGTCATTGCATGTGTGTTCTTTTCACAATCCATGTATGGATCCACCAGTGTAATTGCATTTGTGTTCTTCTCATTAACCACAGCTAGAGTCATTGTATGTGTGTTCTCTTCAGAGACCACACATGGATCTACCAGTGTCATTGCATGCGTGTTCCTTTTACTAACAACAACTAGAGTCATTGCATGTGTGTTCTTTTCACAATGCACCTATGGATCCACCAGTGTCATCGAAATGTGTGTTCTGTTCAGAGACCACACATGGATCCACCAGTGTCATTCCATGTGTGTTCTTTTTACTAACAACAACTAGAATCATTACATGTGTGTTCTTTTCACAATCCACCTATGAATCCACCACTATCATTGCATGTGTGTTCTTCTCATTAACCACAGCTAGAGTCATTGCATGTGTGTTCTCTTCAGAGACCACACATGGATCCACCATTGAATTGCATGTGTGCTCTTCTTACTAACAACAACTGGAGTCATTTCATGACTATTCTTTTCACATACAACATATTGATCCCCCAGTGTCATTGAAATGTGTGTTCTCTTTAGAGACCACACATGGATCCACCAGTGTCATTGCATGTGTGTTATTTTTACTAACAACAACCAGAGTCATTGCATGTGTGTTCTTTTCACAATCCACTTACGGATCCACCAATGTCATTGCATCTGTGTTCTTCTCATTAACCACAGCTAGAGTCATTGCATGTGTGTTCTCTTCAGAGACCACACATGGATCCACCAATGTCATTGCATGTGTGCTCTTTTTACTAACAACAACTAGAGTCATTTCATGACTATTCTTTTCACATACCACATATGGATCCACCAGTGTCATTGAAATGTGTGTTCTCTTCAGAGACTACACATGCATCCACCAGTGTCATTGCATGTGTGTTCTTCTTACTAACAACAACTAGAGTCATTGCATGTGTGTTCTTTTCACATTACACATATGGATCCACCAGTGTCATTGAAATATGGGTTCTTCTCATTAACCACAGCTAGAGTCATTGCATGTGTGTTCTCTTTAGAGACCACAGATGGATCCACCAGTGTCATTGCATGTGTGTTCTTTTTACTAACAACAACTAGAGGCATTGCATGTGTGTTCTTTTGACATACCACAGATGGATCCACCAGTGTCATTGAAATGTGTGTTCTCTTCAAAGACCACACATGGATCCACAAGTGTCATTGCATGTGTGTTCTTTTTACTAACAACAACCAGTGTCATTGCATGTGTGTTCTTCTCATTAACGAGAGCTAGATTCATTGCATGTGTGTTCTCTTCAGAGACCACACAGGGATCCACCCGTGTAATTGCGTGTGTGCTCTTTTTACTAACAACAACTGGAGTCATTGCATGTGTGCTCTTTTGACATACCAAAAACTAGAGTCATTTCATTACTATTCTATTCACATACCACATATGGATCCACCAGTGTCATTGAAATTTTTGTTCTCTTAAGAGAGCACACATAGATCTACTAGTGTCATTGCATGTGTGTTCCTTTTACTAACAACAACTAGAGTCATTGCATGTGTGTTCTTTTCACAATCCACCTATGGATCCACCAGTGTCATTGTATGTGTGTTCTTCTCATTAACCACAGTTAGAGTCATTGCATGTGTGTTCTCTTTAGATATAACATATTGGTATTCTCTTTAGAGACCACACATCGATCCACTAGTGTCATTGCATGTGTGCTCTTTTTTCTAACAACAACTAGAGTCGTTTCATGACTATTCTTTTCACATACCACATATGGATCCACTAGTTTCATTGAAATGCGTGTTCTCTTCAGAGACGACACATGGATCCACCAGTGTCATTGCATGTGTGTTCTTTTTACTAACAACCAGAGTCATTGCATGTGTGGTCTTTTCACAATCCACATATGGATCCACCAGTGTCATTTCATGTGTGTTCTTCTCATTAACCACAATTAGATTCATTGCATGTGTTCTCTTCAGAGACCACACATGGATCCACCAGTTTCATTGCATGTTTGTTCTTTTTACTAACAACAACTGGAGTCATTTCATGACTATTCTTTTCACATACCACATATGGATCCACCAGTGTCAGGGAAATGTGTGTTCTCTTCAGAGACCACACATGGATCCACCAGTGTCATTGCATGTGTGTTCTTTTCACAATCCACCTATGGATCCACCAGTGTCATTGCATGTGTGTTCTTATCATCAACCATAGCTAGAGTCATTGCATGTGTGTTCTCTTCAGAGACCACACATGGATCCACCAGTGTCATTGCATGTGTGTTCTTTTTACTAACAACAACTGGAGTCATTTCATGACTATTCTTTTCACATACCACATATGGATCCACCAGTGTCATTGCATCTGTGTTCTTTTTACTAACAACTACCAGTGTTATTGCATGTGTGTTCTTCTCATTAACCACATCTAGATTCATTGCATGTGTGTTCTCTTCAGAGACCCCACATAGATCCACCAGTGTCATTGCATGTGTGTTCCTTTTACTAACAACAACCAGAGTCATTGCATGTGTGTTCTTTTCACAATCCACCTATGGATCCACTAGTGTCATTGCATGTGTGTTCTTCTCATTAACCACAACTAAAGTCAATGCATGTGTGTTCTTCTCATTAACCACAGTTAGAGTCATTGCATGTGTGTTCTCTTTAGATACAACACATCGGTGTTCTCATTAGAGACCACACATTGATCCACTAGTGTCATTGCATGTGTGCTCTTTTTAGTAACAACAACTAGAGTCGTTTCATGACTATTCTTTTAACAATCCACAAAAGGATCCAAGAGGGTCATTGAAATATGTGTTCTCTTCACGAGACCACATGGATCCACCAGTGTCATTGCATGTGTGTTCTTTTTACTAACAACAACCAGAGTCATTGCATGTGTGGTCTTTTCACAATCCACCTATGGATCCACTATTGTCATTGCATGTGTGTTCTTCTCATTAACCACATTTAGATTCATTGCATGTGTGTTCTCTTCAAACACCACACATGGATCCACCAGTGTCATTGCATGTGTGTTCTTTTTACTAACAACAACTGGAGTCATTTCATGACTATTCTTTTCACATACCACATATGGATCCAACAGTGTCATTGAAATGTGTGTTCTCTTCAGAGACCACACATCGATCCACCATTATCATTGCATGTGTGCTCTTTTTACTAACAACAACCAGTGTCATTGCATGTGTTTCTTCTCATTAACCACAACTAGATTCATTGCATGTGTGTTCTCTTCAAAGACCACACATGGATCCACCAGTGTAATTGCATGTGTGATATTTTTACTAACAACAACTAGAGTCATTTCATGACTATTCTTTTCACATACCACATGTGGATCCACCAGTATTACTGAAATGTGTGTTCTCTTGAGAGACCACACATGGATTCACCAGTGTCATTGCATGTGTGTTCTTTTTACTAACAACAAACAGAGTCATTGCATGTGTGTTCTTTTCACAATCCACGTATGGATCCACCAGTGTCATTGCATGTGTGTTCTTCGCATTAACCATAGCTAGAGTCATTGCATGTGTGTTCTCTTCAGAGACCACACATGGATCTACCAGTGTCATTGCATGTGTGCTCTTTTTACTAGCAACAACTGGAGTCATTTCATGACTATTCTTTTCACATACAACATATGGATCTACCGGTGTCATTGAAATGTGTGTTCTGTTCACAGACCACACATGGATCCACCAGTGTCATTCCAAGTGTGTTCTTTTTACTAACAACAACTAGAATCATTGCATGTGTGTTCTTTTCACAATCCACCTATGAACCCACCACTGTAATTGCATGTGTGTTCTTCTCATTAACCATAGCTATAGTCATTGCATGTGTGTTCTCTTCAGAGACCACACATGGATCCACCATTAAATTGCATGTGTGCTCTTCTTACTAACAACAACTGGAGTCATTTCATGACTATTCTTTTCACATACAACATATTGATCCACCAGTGTCATTAAAATGTGTGTTCTCTTCAGAGACCACACATGGATCCACCAGTGTCATTGCATGTGTGTTCTTTTCATTAACCACAGCTAGAGTCATTGCATGTGTGTTCTCTTCAGAGACCACACATGGATCCACCAGTGTCATTGCATGTGTGTTCTTTTTAATAAAAACAACTGGAGTCATTTCTTGACTATTCTTTTCACATACCACATATGGATCCACCAGTGTCATTGAAATGTGTGTTCTCTTCAGAGACTACACATGGATCCACCAGTGTCATTGCATGTGTGTTCTTGTTACTAACAACAACTAGAGTCATTGCATGTGTGTTCTTTTCACATTACACATATGGATCCACCAGTGTCATTGAAATGTGGGTTCTTCTCATTAACCACAGCTAGAGTCATTGCATGTGTGTTCTCTTCAAAGACCACACATGGATCCACCAGTGTCAGTGCATGTGTGTTCTTTTTACTAACAACAACTAGAGTCATTGCATGTGTGTTCTTTTGACATACCACAGATGGATCCCCTAGTGTCATTGAAATGTGTGTTTTCTTCAAAGACCACACATGGATCCACCAGTGTCATTGCATGTGTGTTCTTTTTACTAACAACAACCAGTGTCATTGCATGTGTGTTCTTCTCATTAACGACAGGTAGATTCATTGCATGTGTGTTCTCTTCAGAGACCACACAGGGATCCACCAGTGTAATTGCATGTGTGCTCTTTTTACTAACAACAACTAGAGTCATTGCATGTGTGCTCTTTTGACATACCACAGATGGATCCACCAGTGTCATTGAAATGTTTGTTCTCTTAAGAGACCAGACGTAGATCTACCAGTGTCATTGCATGTGTGTTCCTTTTACTAACAACAACTAGAGTCATTGCATGTGTGTTCTTTTAACAATCCACCTATGGATCCACCAGTGTCATTGCATGTGTGTTCTTCTCATTAACCACAGTTAGAGTCATTGCATGTGTGTTCACTTTAGATACAACACATTGGTATTCTCTTTAGAGACCACACATCGATCCACTAGTGTCATTGCATGTGTGATCTTTTTACTAACAACAACTGGAGTCGTTTCATGACTATTCTTTTCACATACCACATATGGATCCACTAGTTTCATCGAAATGCGTGTTCTCTTCAGAGACGACACATGGACCCACCAGTTGCATTGCATGTATGTTCTTTTTACTAACAACAACCAGAGTCATTGCATGTGTGGTCTTTTCAAAATCCACCTTTGGATCCACCAGTATCATTTCATGTGTGTTCTTCTCATTAACCACATTTAGATTCATTGCATGTGTTCTCTTCAGAGACCACACATGGATCCACCAGTTTCATTGCATGTTTGTTCTTTTTACTAACAACAACTGGAGTCATTTCATGACTATTCTTTTCACATACCACATATGGATCCACCAGTGTCATGGAAATGTGTGTTCTCTTCAGAGACCACACATGGACCCACTAGAGTCATTGCATGTGTGTTCTTTTCACAATCCACCTATGGATCCACCACTGTCATTGCATGTGTGTTCTTCTCATTAACCACAGCTAGAGTCATTGCATGTGTTACATTAGGAGACCACACATGGATCCACCAGTGTAATTGCATGTGTGCTCTTCTTACTAACAACAACTGGAGTAGTTTCATAACTATTCTTTTCACATACAACATATGGATCCACTAGTGTCATTGAAAGTTGTGTTCTCATAAGAGACCACACATGGATCCACCAGTGTCATTGCATGTGTGTTCTTTTTACTAACAACAACCAGAGTCATTGCATGTGTGTTCTTTTCACAATCCACGTATGGATCCACCAGTGTCATTGCATGTGTGTTCTTCTCATTAACCACATCTAGAGTCATTGCATGCGTGTTCTCTTTAGAGACCACACATGGATCTACCAGTGTCATTGCATGTGTATTCTTTTTACTAACAACAACTGGAGTCATTTCATGACTATTCTTTTCACATACCACATATCGATCCACCAGTGTCATTGAAATGTGTGTTCTCTTCAGAGACCACACATGGATCCACCAGTGTAATTGCATGTGTGCTCTTTTTACTAACAACAACTAGAGTCATTTCATGCCTATTCTTTTCACATACCACATATGGATCCACCAGTGTCATTGAAATGTTTGTTCTCTTTAGAGAACACACATGGATCCACAAGTGTCATTGCATGTGTGTTCTTTTTACTAACAAAAACCAGAGTCATTGCATGTGTGTTCTTTTCACAATCCACCTATGGATCCACCAGTGTCATTGCATGTGTGTTCTTCTCATTAACCATAGCTAGCTTCATTGTACGTGTGTTCTCTTCAGAGACCACACATGGATCTACCAGTGTCATTGCATGTGTGCTCTTTTTACTAACAACAACTAGAGTCATTTCATGACTATTCTTTTCAAATACCACATATGGATCCACCAGTGTCATTGAAATGTGTTCTGTTCAGAGACCACAAATGGATCCACCAGTGTCATTACATGTGTGTTCTTTTTACTAACAACCAGAGTCATTGCATCTGTGTTATTTTCACAATCCACCTATGAATCCACCACTGTCATTGCATGTGTGTTCTTCTCATTAACCACAGCTAGGGTCATTGCATGTGTGTTCTGTTCAGAGACCACACATGGATCCACCAGTGTAATTGCATGTGTGCTATTCTTACTAACAACAACTGGAGTAGTTTCATAACTATTCTTTTCACATACAACATATGGATCCACTAGTGTCATTGAAAGTTGTGTTCTCATAAGAGACCACACATGGATCCACAAGTGTCATTGCATGTGTGTTCTTTTTACTAACAACAACCAGAGTCATTGCATGTGTGTCCTTTTCACAATCCACTTACGGATCTACCAGTTTCATTGCATGTGTGTTCTTCTCATTAACCACAACTAGAGTCATTGCATGTGTGTTCTGTTCCGAGACCACACATGGATCCACCAGTGTCATTGCATGTGTTCTCTTTTTACTAACAACAACTGGAGTCATTTCATGACTATTCTTTTCACATACCACATATGGATCCACCAGTGTCATTGAAATGTGTGTTCTCTTGGAGAGACCACATTGATCCACCACAAAGTGTCATTGCATGTGTGTTCTTTTTACTAACAACAAGTTCTTTTCACAATCCACCTATGGATCCACTAGTGTCATTGCATGTGTGTTCTTCTCATTAACCACAGTTAGAGTCATTGCATGTGTGTTCTCTTCAGAGACCACACATGGATCCACCCGTGTAATTGCATGTGTGCTCTACTTACTAACAACAACTGGAGTCATTTCATGACTATTCTTTTCACATACCACATATGGATCCACCAGTGTCATTGAAATTTGTGTTCTCTTCAGAGACCACACATACATCCACCAGTGTCATTGCATGTGTGTTCCTTTTACTAACAACCAGAGTCATTGCATGTGTGTTCTTTTCACAATCCAACTATGGATACACAAGTGTCATTGCATGTGTGTTCTTCTCATTAACCACAGTTAGAGTCATTGCATGTGTGTTCTGTTTAGAGACAACACATCGGTGTTCTCTTTGGAGACCACACATCGATCCACCAGTGTCATTGCATGTGTGCTCTTTTTACTAACAACAACTGGAGTAGTTTCATGACTATTCTTTTCACATACCACATATGGATCCACTAGTGTCATTGAAATGCGTGTTCTCTTCAGAGACCACACATGGATCCATCAGTGTCATTGCATGTGTGTTCTTTTTACTAACAACAACCAGAGTCATTGCATGTGTGTTCTTTTCACAATCCACCTATGATTCCACCACTTTCATTGCATGTGTGTTCTTCTCATTAACCACAGCTAGAGTCATTGCATGTGTGTTGTCTTCAAAGACCACACATGGATCCACCAGTGTAATTGCATGTGTGCTCTTCTTACTAACAACAACTGGAGTCATTTCATAACTATTCTTTTCACATACAACATATGAATCCACCAGTGTCATTGAAAGTTGTGTTCTCTTAAGAGACCACACATGGATCCACCAGTGTTATTGCATGTGTCCTTTTCACAATCCACTTACGGATCTACCAGTGTCATTGCATGTGTGTTCTTCTCATTAACCATAGCTAGAGTCATTGCATGTGTGTTCTCTTCAGAGACCACACTTGGATCCACCAGTGTCATTGCATGTGTGTTCTTTTTACTAACAACAACTGGAGTCATTTCATGACTATTCTTTTCACATACCACATATGGATCCACCAGTGTCATTGAAATGTGTGTTCTCTTCAGAGACCACACATGGATCCACCAGTGTCATTGCATGTGTGCTCTTTTTACTAAGAACAACCAGTGTCATTGCATGTGTGCTCTTTTTACTAAGAACAACCAGTGTCATTGCATGTGTGTTCTTCTCATTAACCACAACAAGATTCATTGCATGCGTGTTCTCTTCAGAGACCAGACATGGATCCACCAGTGTAATTGCATGTGTGCTCTTTTTACTAGCAAACAACTTGAGTCATTTCATGACTATTCTTTTCACATACCACATATGGATCCACCAGTGTCATGGAAATGTGTGTTCTCTTCAGAGACCACACATGGATCCACCAGTGTCATTGCATGTGTGTTCTTTTCACAATCCACCTATGGATCCACCAGTGTCATTGCATGTGTGTTCTTCTCATCAACCATAGCTAGAGTCATTGCATGTGTGTTCTCTTCAGAGACCACACATGGATCCACCAGTGTCATTGCATGTGTGTTCTTTTTACTAACAACAACTGGAGTCATTTCATGACTATTCTTTTCACATACCACATATGGATCCACTAGTGTCATTGAAATGTCTGTTCTCTTCAGAGACCACACATGGATCCACCAGTGTAATTGCATGTGTGCTCTTTTCACTAACAACAACTAGAGTCATTTCATGCCTATTCTTTTCACATACCACATATGGATCCACCAGTGTCATTGAAATGTCTGTTCTCTTTAGAGAACACACATGGATCCACCAGTGTCATTGCATGTGTGTTCTTTTTACTAACAAAAACCAGAGTCTTTGCATGTGTGTTCTTTTCACAATCCACCTATGGATCCACCAGTGTCATTGCATGTGTGTACTTCTCATTAACCACAGCTAGCTTCATTGCACGTGTTTTCTCTTCAGAGACCACACATGGATCTACCAGTGTCATTGCATGTGTGCTCTTTTTACTAACAACAACTAGAGTCATTTCATGACTATTCTTTTCACGTACACATATGGATCCACCAGTGTCATTGAAATGTGTTCTGTTCAGAGACCACACATGGATCCACCAATGTCATTACATGTGTGTTCTTTTTACTAACAACAACCAGAGTCATTGCATGTGTGTTCTTTTCACAATCCACCTATGAATCCACCACTGTCATTGCATGTGTGTTCTTCTCATTAACCACAGCTAGAGTCATTGCATGTGTGTTCTGTTCAGAGACCACACATGGATCCACTAGTGTAATTGCATGTGTGATCTTCTTACTAACAACAACTGGAGTAGTTTCATAACTATTCTTTTCACATACAACATATGGATCCACTAGTGTCATTGAAAGTTGTGTTCTCATAAGAGACCACACATGGATCCACCAGTGTCATTGCATTTGTGTTCTTTTTACTAACAACAACCAGAGTCATTGCATGTGTGTTCTTTTCACAATCCACGTATGGATCCACCAGTGTCATTGCATGTGTGTTCTTCTCATTAACCACACCTAGAGTCATTGCATGTGTTCTCTTTAGAGACCACACATGGATCTCAGTGTCATTGCATGTGTGCTCTTTTTACTAGGACAACTGGAGTCATTTCATGACTATTCTTTTCACATACAACATATGGATCCACCAGTGTCATTGAAATGTGTGTTCTGTTCAGAGACCACACATGGATCCACCAGTGTCATTCCATGTGTGTTCTTTTTACTAACAACAACTATAATCATTGCATGTGTGATCTTTTCACAATCCACCTATGAATCCACCACTGTCATTGCATGTGTGTTCTTCTCATTAACCACAGCTAGAGTCATTGCATGTGTGTTCTCTTCACAGACCACACATGGATCCACCATTGCATGTGTGCTCTTCTTACTAAGAACAAGCTGAGTCATTTCATGACTATTCTTTTCACATACAACATATTGATCCACCAGTGTCATTGAAATGTGTGTTCTCTTGGAGACCACACATGGATCCACCAGTGTCATTGCATATGTGTTCTTTTCATTAACCACAGCTAGAGTCATTGCATGTGTGTTCTCTTCAGAGACCACACATGGATCCACCAGTGTCATTGCATGTGTGTTCTTTTTACTAACAACAACTAGAGTCATTGCATGTGTGTTCTTTTCACATTACACATATGGATCCACTAGTGTCATTGAAATGTGGGTTCTTCTCATTAACCACAACTAGAGTCATTGCATGTGTGTTCTCTTTAGAGACCACACATGGATCCACCAGTGTCATTGCATGTGTGTTCTTTTTACCAACAACAACTCGAGTCATTGAATGTGTGTTCTTTTGACATAACGGATGGATCCACAGTGTCATTGAAATGTGTGTTCTCTTCAAAGACCACACATGGATCCACAGTGTCATTGCATGTGTGTCCTTTTACTAACAACACCTGCCTAGACTAGTGTCATTGCATGTGTGTTCTTCTTCAGAGACCACATGGATCCACTAGTGTAATTGCATGTGTGCTCTTTTACTAACAACAAGCTGGAGTAATTGCATGTGCTCTTTTTTGACATACCACAGATGGATCCACGGTGTCATTGAAATTTGTTCTCTTAAGAGACCACACATAGATATACCCGATGTCATTGCATGTGTGTTCCTTTTACTAACAACAACTAGAGTCATTGCATGTGTGTTCTTTTCACAATCCACCTATGGATCCACCAGTGTCATTGCATGTGTGTTCTTCTCATTAACCACAGTTAGAGTCATTGCATGTGTGTTCTCTTTAGATACAACACATTGGTGTTCTCTTTAGAGACCACACATCGATCCACTAGTGTCATTGCATGTGTGCTCTTTTTACTAACAACAACTGGAGTCGTTTCATGACTATTCTTTTCACATACCACATATGGATCCACTAGTTTCATTGAAATGCGTGTTCTCTTCAGAGACGACACATGGATCCACCAGTGTCATTACATGTGTGTTCTTTTTACTAACAACAACCAGATTCATTGCATGTGTGGTCTTTTCACAATCCACCTATGGATCCACCAGTGTCATTTCATGTGTGTTCTTCTCATTAACCACAGCTAGAGTCATTGCATGTGTGTTCTCTTCACAGACCACACATGGATCCACCATTGAATTGCATGTGTGCTCTTCTTACTAACAACAACTGGAGTCATTTCATGACTATTCTTTTCACATACAACATATTGATCCAGTGTCATTGAAATGTGTGTTCTCTCTTGAGAGACCACACATGGATCCTGATGTCATTGCATGTGTGTTCTTTTTACTAACAACAACTAGAGTCATTGCATGTGTGTTCTTTTCACATTACACATATGGATCCACTAGTGTCATTGAAATGTGGGTTCTTCTCATTAACCACAACTAGAGTCATTGCATGTGTGTTCTCTTTAGAGACCACACATGGATCCACCAGTTTTATTGCATGTGTGTTCTTTTTACTAACAACAACTAGAGTCATTGTATGTGTGTTCTTTTGACATACCACAGATGGATCCACCAGTGTCATTGAAATGTGTGTTCTCTTCAGAGACCACACATGGATCCACCAGTGTCATTGCATATGTGTTCTTTTCATTAACCACAGCTAGAGTCATTGCATGTGTGTTCTTCTCATTAACGACAGCTAGATTCATTACATGTGTGTTCTCTTCAGAGACCACACAGGGATCCACTAGTGTAATTGCATGTGTGCTCTTTTTACTAACAACAACTGGAGTAATTGCATGTGTGCTCTTTTGACATACCACAGATGGATCCACCAGTGTCATTGAAATGTTTGTTCTCTTAAGAGACCACACATAGATATACCAGTGTCATTGCATGTGTGTTCCTTTTACTAACAACAACTAGAGTCATTGCATGTGTGTTCTTTTCACAATCCACCTATGGATCCACCAGTGTCATTGCATGTGTGTTCTTCTCATTAACCACAGCTAGAGTCATTGCATGTGTGTTCTCTTTAGAGACCACACATGGATCTACCAGTGTCATTGCATGTGTGCTCTTTTTACTAGCAACAACTGGAGTCATTTCATGACTATTCTTTTCACATACAACATATGGATCCACCAGTGTCATTGAAATGTGTGTTCTGTTCAGAGACCACACATGGATCCACCAGTGTCATTCCATGTGTGTTCTTTTTACTAACAACAACTAGAATCATTGCATGTGTGGTCTTTTCACAATCCACCTATGAATCCACCACTGTCATTGCATGTGTGTTCTTCTCATTAACCACAGCTAGAGTCATTGCATGTGTGTTCTCTTCACAGACCACACATGGATCCACCATTGAATTGCATGTGTGCTCTTCTTACCAACAACAACTGGAGTCATTTCATGACTATTCTTTTCACATACAACATATTGATCCACCAGTGTCATTGAAATGTGTGTTCTCTTCAGAGATCACACATGGATCCACCAGTGTCATTGCATATGTGTTCTTTTCATTAACCACAGCTAGAGTCATTGCATGTGTGTTCTCTTCAGAGACCACACATGGATCCACCAGTGTCATTGCATGTGTGTTCTTTTTACTAACAACAACTAGAGTCATTGCATGTGTGTTCTTTTCACATTACACATATGGATCCACTAGTGTCATTGAAATGTGGGTTCTTGTCATTAACCACAACTAGAGTCATTGCATGTGTGTTCTCTTTAGAGACCACACATGGATCCACCAGTGTCATTGCATGTGTGTTCTTCTTACTAACAACAACTGGAGTCATTGCATGTGTGTTCTCTTCACAGACCACACATGGATCCACCATTGAATTGCATGTGTGTTCTCTTTTTACTAACAACTAGAGTCATTTCATGACTATTCTTTTCACATACCACATATGGATCCACTAGTTTCATTGAAATGCGTGTTCTCTTCAGAGACGACACATGGATCCACCAGTGTCATTGCATGTGTGTTCTTTTTACTAACAACAACCAGAGTCATTGCATGTGTGGTCTTTTCACAATCCACCTATGGATCCACCAGTGTCATTTTATGTGTGTTCTTCTCATTAACCACATTTAGATTCATTGCATGTGTCTTCTCTTCAGAGACCACACATGGATCCACCACTGTCATTGCATGTTTGTTCTTTTTACTAACAACAACTGGAGTCATTTGATGACTATTCTTTTCACATACCACATATGGATCCACTAGTGTCATGGAAATGTGTGTTCTCTTCAGAGACGACACATGGATCCACTAGTGTCATTGCATGTGTGTTCTTTTCACAATCCACCTATGGATCCACCAGTGTCATTGCATGTGTGTTCTTCTCATCAACCATAGCTAGAGTCATTGCATGTGTGTTCTCTTCAGAGACCACACATGGATCCACCAGTGTCATTGCATGTGTGTTCTTTTTACTAACAACAACTGGAGTCATTTCATGACTATTCTTTTCACATACCACATATGGATCCACTAGTGTCATTGAAATGTGTGTTCTCTTCAGAGACCACACATGGATCCACCAGTGTAATTGCATGTGTGCTCTTTTTACTAACAACAACTAGAGTCATTTCATGCCTATTCTTTTCACATACCACATATGGATCCACCAGTGTCATTGAAATGTCTGTTCTCTTTAGAGAACACACATGGATCCACCAGTGTCATTGCATGTGCGTTCTTTTTACTAACAAAAAACAGAGTCATTGCATGTGTGTTCTTTTCACAATCCACCTATGGATCCACCAGTGTCATTGCATGTGTGTTCTTCTCATTAACCACAGCTAGCTTCATTGCACGTGTTTTCGCTTCAGAGACCACACATGGATCTACCAGTGTCATTGCATGTGTGCTCTTTTTACTAACAACAACTAGAGTCATTTCATGACTATTCTTTTCACATACCACATATGGATCCACCAGTGTCATTGCATGTGTGTTCTTTTCACAATCCACCTATGAATCCACCACTGTCATTGCATGTGTGTTCTTCTCATTAACCACAGCTAGAGTCATTGCATGTGTGTTCTGTTCAGAGACCACACATGCATCCACCAGTGTAATTGCATGTGTGCTCTTCTTACTAACAACAACTGGAGTAGTTTCATAACTATTCTTTTCACATACAACATATGGATCCACTAGTGTCATTGAAAGTTGTGTTCTCATAAGAGACCACACATGGATCCACCAGTGTCATTGCATATGTGTTCTTTTTACTAACAACAACTAGAGTCATTGCATGTGTGTTCTTTTCACAATCCACGTATGGATCCACCAGTGTCATTGCATGTGTGTTCTTTTCATTAACCACACCTAGAGTCATTGCATGTGTGTTCTCTTTAGAGACCACACATGGATCTACCAGTGTCATTGCATGTGTGCTCTTTTTACTAGCAACAACTGGAGTCATTTCATGACTATTCTTTTCACATACAACATATGGATCCACCAGTGTCATTGAAATGTGTGTTCTGTTCAGAGACCACACATGGATCCACCAGTGTCATTCCATGTGTGTTCTTTTTACTAACAACAACTAGAATCATTGCATGTGTGATCTTTTCACAATCCACCTATGAATCCACCACTGTCATTGCATGTGTGTTCTTCTCATTAACCACAGCTAGAGTCATTGCATGTGTGTTCTCTTCACAGACCACACATGGATCCACCATTGAATTGCATGTGTGCTCTTCTTACTAACAACAACTGGAGTCATTTCGTGACTATTCTTTTCACATACAACATATTGATCCACCAGTGTCATTGAAATGTGTGTTCTCTTCAGAGATCACACATGGATCCACCAGTGTCATTGCATATGTGTTCTTTTCATTAACCACAGCTAGAGTCATTGCATGTGTGTTCTCTTCAGAGACCACACATGGATCCACCAGTGTCATTGCATGTGTGTTCTTTTTACTAACAACAACAAGAGTCATTGCATGTGTGTTCTTTTCACATTACACATATGGATACACTAGTGTCATTGAAATGTGGGTTCTTGTCATTAACCACAACTAGAGTCATTGCATGTGTGTTCTCTTTAGAGACCACACATGGATCCACCAGTGTCATTGCATGTGTGTTCTTTTTACTAACAACAACTAGAGTCATTACATGTGTGTTCTTTTGACATACCACCGATGGATCCACCAGTGTCATTGAAATGTGTGTTCTCTTCAAAGACCACACATGGATCCACCAGTGTCATTGCATGTGTGTTCTTTTTACTAACAACAACCAGTGTCATTGCATGTGTGTTCTTCTCATTAACGACAGCTAGATTCATTGCATGTGTGTTCTCTTCAGAGACCACACAGGGATCCACCAGTGTAATTGCATGTGTGCTCTTCTTACTAACAACAACTGGAGTAGTTTCATAACTATTCTTTTCACATACAACATATGGATCCACTAGTGTCATTGAAAGTTGTGTTCTCATAAGAGACCACACATGGATCCACCAGTGTCATTGCATATGTGTTCTTTTTACTAACAACAACCAGAGTCATTGCATGTGTGTTCTTTTCACAATCCACGTATGGATCCACCAGTGTCATTGCATGTGTGTTCTTTTAAGTAACAACAACTAGAGTCATTGCATGTGTGTTCTGTTTACATACCACACATGGATCTACCAGTGTCATTGCATGTGTGCTCTTTTTACTAGCAACAACTGGAGTCATTTCATGACTATTCTTTTCACATACAACATATGGATCCACCAGTGTCATTGAAATGTGTGTTCTCTTCAGAGACCACACATGGATCCACCAGTGTCATTCCATGTGTGTTCTTTTTACTAACAACAACTAGAATCATTGCATGTGTGGTCTTTTCACAATCCACCTATGAATCCACCACTGTCATTGCATGTGTGTTCTTCTCATTAACCACAGCTAGAGTCATTGCATGTGTGTTCTCTTCACAGACCACACATGGATCCACCATTGAATTGCATGTGTGCTCTTCTTACTAAGAACAACTGAGTCATTTCATGACTATTCTTTCACATACAACATATTGATCCACCAGTGTCATTGAAATGTGTGTTCTCTTCAGAGATCACACATGGATCCACCAGTGTCATTGCATATGTGTTCTTTTCATTAACCACAGCTAGAGTCATTGCATGTGTGTTCTCTTCAGAGACCACACATGGATCCACCAGTGTCATTGCATGTGTGTTCTTTTTACTAACAACAACTAGAGTCATTGCATGTGTGTTCTTTTCACATTACACATATGGATCCACTAGTGTCATTGAAATGTGGGTTCTTGTCATTAACCACAACTAGAGTCATTGCATGTGTTTTCTCTTTAGAGACCACATGGATCCTGATGTCATTGCATGTGTGTTCTTTTTACTAACAACAACTAGAGTCATTACATGTGTGTTCTTTTGACATACCACCGATGGATCCACCAGTGTCATTGAAATGTGTGTTCTCTTCAAAGACCACACATGGATCCACCAGTGTCATTGCATGTGTGTTCTTTTTACTAAAAACAACCAGTGTCATTGCATGTGTGTTCTTCTCATTAACAGCTAGATTCATTGCATGTGTGTTCTTCAGAGACCACAGGATCCACCAGTGTAATTGCATGTGTGCTCTTTTTACTAACAACAACTGGAGTAATTGCATGTGTGCTCTTTTGACATACCACAGATGGATCCACCAGTGTCATTGAAATGTTTGTTCTCTTAAGAGACCACACATAGATATACCAGTGTCATTGCATGTGTGTTCCTTTTACTAACAACAACTAGTGTCATTGCATGTGTGTTCTTTTCACAATCCACCTATGGATCCACCAGTGTCATTGCATGTGTGTTCTTCTCATTAACCACAGTTAGAGTCATTGCATGTGTGTTCTCTTTAGATACAACACATTGGTGTTCTCTTTAGAGACCACACATCGATCCACTAGTGTCATTGCATGTGTGCTCTTTTTACTAACAACAACTGGAGTCGTTTCATGACTATTCTTTTCACATACCACATATGGATCCACTAGTTTCATTGAAATGCGTGTTCTCTTCAGAGACGACACATGGATCCACCAGTGTCATTGCATGTGTGTTCTTTTTACTAACAACAACCAGAGTCATTGCATGTGTGGTCTTTTCACAATCCACCTATGGATCTACCAGTGTCATTTCATGTGTGTTCTTCTCATTAACTACATTTAGATTCATTGCATGTGTTCTCTTCAGAGACCTCACATGGATCCACCAGTTTCATTACATGTTTGTTCTTTTTACTAACAACAACTGGAGTCATTTCATGACTATTCTTTTCACATACCACATGTGGATCCACCAGTGTCATGGAAATGTGTGTTCTCTTTAGAGACCACACATGGATCCACCAGTGTCATTGCATGTGTGTTCTTTTCACAATCCACCTATGGATCCACCAGTGTCATTGCATGTGTGTTCTTCTCATCAACCATAGCTAGAGTCATTGCATGTGTGTTCTCTTCAGAGACCACACATGGATCCACCAGTGTCATTGCATGTGTGTTCTTTTTACTAACAACAACTAGAGTCATTTCATGACTATTCTTCACATACCACATATGGATCCACTAGTGTCATTGAAATGTGTGTTCTCTTCAGAGACCACACATGGATCCACCAGTGTAATTGCATGTGTGCTCTTTTTACTAACAACAACTAGAGTCATTTCATGCCTATTCTTTTCACATACCACATATGGATCCACCAGTGTCATTGAAATGTCTGTTCTCTTTAGAGAACACACATGGATCCACCAGTGTCATTGCATGTGTGTTCTTTTTACTAACAAAAACCAGAGTCATTGCATGTGTGTTCTTTTCACAATCCACCTATGGATCCACTAGTGTCATTGCATGTGTGTTCTTCTCATTAACCACAGCTAGCTTCATTGCACGTGTTTTCTCTTCAGAGACCACACATGAATCTACCAGTGTCATTGCATGTGTGCTCTTTTTACTAACAACAACTAGAGTCATTTCATGACTATTCTTTTCACATACCACATATGGATCCACCAGTGTCATTGAAATGTGTTCTGTTCAGAGACCACACATGGATCCACCAGTGTCATTACATGTGTGTTCTTTTTACTAACAACAACCAGAGTCATTGCATGTGTGTTCTTTTCACAATCCACCTATGAATCCACCACTGTCATTGCATGTGTGTTCTTCTCATTAACCACAGCTAGAGTCATTGCATGTGTGTTCTATTCAGAGACCACACATGGATCCACCAGTGTAATTGCATGTGTGCTCTTCTTACTAACAACAACTGGAGTAGTTTCATAACTATTCTTTTCACATACAACATATGGATCCACTAGTGTCATTGAAAGTTGTGTTCTCATAAGAGACCACACATGGATCCACCAGTGTCATTGATATGTGTTCTTTTTACTAACAACAACCAGAGTCATTGCATGTGTGTTCTTTTCACAATCCACGTATGGATCCACCAGTGTCATTGCATGTGTGTTCTTCTCATTAACCACACCTAGAGTCATTGCATGTGTGTTCTCTTTAGAGACCACACATGGATCTACCAGTGTCATTGCATGTGTGCTCTTTTTACTAGCAACAACTGGAGTCATTTCATGACTATTCTTTTCACATACAACATATGGATCCACCAGTGTCATTGAAATGTGTGTTCTGTTCAGAGACCACACATGGATCCACCAGTGTCATTCCATGTGTGTTCTTTTTACTAACAACAACTAGAATCATTGCATGTGTGATCTTTTCACAATACACCTATGAATCCACCACTGTCATTGCATGTGTGTTATTCTCATTAACCACAGCTAGAGTCATTGCATGTGTGTTCTCTTCACAGACCACACATGGATCCACCATTGAATTGCATGTGTGCTCTTCTTACTAACAACAACTGGAGTCATTTCATGACTATTCTTTTCACATACAACATATTGATCCACCAGTGTCATTGAAATGTGTGTTCTCTTCAGAGACCACACATGGATCCACCAGTGTCATTGCATGTGTGTTCTTCTCATCAACCATAGCTAGAGTCATTGCATGTGTGTTCTCTTTAGAGACCACACATGGATCCACCAGTGTCATTGCATGTGTGTTCTTTTTACTAACAACAACTAGAGTCATTGCATGTGTGTTCTTTTGACATACCACAGATGGATCCACCAGTGTCATTGAAATGTGTGTTCTCTTCAAAGACCACACATGGATCCACCAGTGTCATTGCATGTGTGTTCTTTTTACTAACAACAACCAGTGTCATTGCATGTGTGTTCTTCTCATTAACGACAGCTAGATTCATTGCATGTGTGTTCTCTTCAGAGACCACACAGGGATCCACCAGTGTAATTGCATGTGTGCTCTTTTTACTAACAACAACTGGAGTAATTGCATGTGTGCTCTTTTGACATACCACAGATGGATCCACCAGTGTCATTGAAATGTTTGTTCTCTTAAGAGACCACACATAGATATACCAGTGTCATTGCATGTGTGTTCCTTTTACTAACAACAACTAGAGTCATTGCATGTGTGTTCTTTTCTCAATCCACCTATGGATCCACCAGTGTCATTGCATGTGTGTTCTTCTCATTAACCACAGTTAGAGTCATTGCATGTGTGTTCTCTTTAGATACAACACATTGGTGTTCTCTTTAGAGACCACACATCGATCCACTAGTGTCATTGCATGTGTGCTCTTTTTACTAACAACAACTGGAGTCGTTTCATGACTATTCTTTTCACATACCACATATGGATCCACTAGTTTCATTGAAATGCGTGTTCTCTTCAGAGACGACACATGGATCCACCAGTGTCATTGCATGTGTGTTCTTTTTACTAACAACAACCAGAGTCATTGCATGTGTGGTCTTTTCACAATCCACCTATGGATCCACCAGTGTCATTTCATGTGTGTTCTTCTCATTAACCACATTTAGATTCATTGCATGTGTTCTCTTCAGAGACCACACATGGATCCACCAGTTTCATTGCATGTTTGTTCTTTTTACTAACAACAACTAGAGTCATTTCATGCCTATTCTTTTCACATAACACATATGGATCCACCAGTGTCATTGAAATGTCTGTTCTCTTTAGAGAACACACATGGATCCACCAGTGTCATTGCATGTGTGTTCTTTTTACTAACAAAAACCAGAGTCATTGCATGTGTGTTCTTTTCACAATCCACCTATGGATCCACCACTGTCATTGCATGCGTGTTCTTCTCATTAACCACAGCTAGCTTCATTGCACGTGTTTTCTCTTCAGAGACCACACATGGATCTACCAGTGTCATTGCATGTGTGCTCTTTTTACTAACAACAACTAGAGTCATTTCATGACTATTCTTTTCACATACCACATATGGATCCACCAGTGTCATTGAAATGTGTTCTGTTCAGAGACCACACATGGATCCACCAGTGTCATTACATGTGTGTTCTTTTTACTAACAACAACCAGAGTCATTGCATGTGTGTTCTTTTCACAATCCACCTATGAATCCACCACTGTCATTGCATGTGTGTTCTTCTCATTAACCACAGCTAGGGTCATTGCATGTGTGTTCTGTTCAGAGACCACACATGGATCCACCAGTGTAATTGCATGTGTGCTCTTCTTACTAACAACAACTGGAGTAGTTTCATAACTATTCTTTTCACATACAACATATGGATCCACTAGTGTCATTGAAAGTTGTGTTCTCATAAAAGACCACACATGGATCCACAAGTGTCATTGCATGTGTGTTCTTTTTACTAACAACAACCAGAGTCATTGCATGTGTGTCCTTTTCACAATCCACTTACGGATCTACCAGTGTCATTGCATGTGTGTTCTTCTCATTAACCACAACTAGAGTCATTGCATGTGTGTTCTCTTCCGAGACCACACATGGATCCACTAGTGTCATTGCATGTGTTCTCTTTTTACTAACAACAACTGGACTCATTTCATGACTATTCTTTTCACATACCACATATGGATCCACCAGTGTCATGGAAATGTGTGTTCTCTTCAGAGACCACACATGGATCCACCAGTGTCATTGCATGTGTGTTCTTTTCACAATCCACCTATGGATCCACTAGTGTCATTGCATGTGTGTTCTTCTCATTAACCATAGCTAGAGTCATTGCATGTGTGTTCTCTTCATAGACCACACATGGATCCACCAGTGTAATTGCATGTGTGCTCTTTTTACTAACAACAACTGGAGTCATTTCATGACTATTCTTTTCACATACCACATATGGATCCACCAGTGTCATTGAAATGTGTGTTCTCTTGAGAGACCACACATGGATCCACCAGTGTCATTGCATGTGTGTTCTTTTTACTAACAACAACCAGAGTCATTGCATGTGTGTTCTTTTCACAATCCACCAATGAATCCACCACTGTCATTGCATGTGTGTTCTTCTCATTAACCATAACTAGAGTCATTGCATGTGTGTTCTCTTCAGAGGCCACACATGGATCTACCAGTGTAATTGCATGTGTGCTCTTTTACTAACAACAACTGGAGTCATTTCATGACTATTCTTTTCACATACCACATATGGATCCACCAGTGTCATTGAAATGTGTGTTCTCTTCAGAGACCACACATGGATCCACCAGTGTCATTGCATGTGTGTTCTTTTTACTAACAACAACTGGAGTCATTTCATGACTATTCTTTTCACATACCACATATGGATCCACCAGTGTCATTGAAATGTGTGTTCTCTTCAGAGACCACATATGGATCCACAAGTGTAATTGCATGTGTGCTCTTTTTACTAACAACAACTGGAGTCATTTCATGCCTATTCTTTTCACATACCACATATGGATCCACCAGTGTCATTGAAATGTGTGTTCTCTTCAGAGACCACTCATGGATCCACCAGTGTCATTGCATGTGTGCTCTTTTTACTAAGAACAACCAGTGTCATTGCATGTGTGTTCTTCTCTTTAACCACAACTAGATTCATTGCGTGCGTGTTCTCTTCAGAGACCAGACATGGATCCACCAGTGTAATTGCATGTTTGATCTTTTTACTAACAACAACTAGAGTAATTTCATGCCTATTCTTTTCACGTACCACATATGGATCCACCAGTGTCATTGAAATGTCTGTTCTCTTTAGAGAACACACATGGATCCACCAGTGTCATTGCATGTGTGTTCTTTTTACTAACAAAAATCAGAGTCATTGCATGTGTGTTCTTTTCACAATCCACCTATGGATCCACCAGTGTCATTGCATGTGTGTTCTTCTCATTAACCACAGCTAGCTTCATTGCACGTGTTTTCTCTTCAGAGACCACACATGGATCTACCAGTGTCATTGCATGTGTGCTCTTTTTACTAACAACAACTAGAGTCATTTCATGACTATTCTTTTCACATACCACATATGGATCCACCAGTGTCATTGAAATGTGTTCTGTTTAGAGACCACATATGGATCCACCAGTGTCATTACATGTGTGTTCTTTTTACTAACAACAACCAGAGTCATTGCATGTGTGTTCTTTTCACAATCCACCTATGAATCCACCACTATCATTGCATGTGTGTTCTTCTCATTAACCACAGCTAGGGTCATTGCATGTGTGTTCTGTTCAGAGACCACACGTGGATCCACCAGTGTAATTGCATGTGTGCTCTTCTTACTAACAACAACTGGAGTAGTTTCATAACTATTCTTTTCACATACAACATATGGATTCACTAGTGTCATTGAAAGTTGTGTTCTCATAAAAGACCACACATGGATCCACAAGTGTCATTGCATGTGTGTTCTTTTTACTAACAACAACCAGAGTCATTGCATGTGTGTCCTTTTCACAATCCACTTACGGATCTACCAGTGTCATTGCATGTGTGTTCTTCTCATTAACCACAACTAGAGTCATTGCATGTGTGTTCTCTTCCGAGACCACACATGGATCCACCAGTGTCATTGCATGTGTTCTCTTTTTACTAACAACAACTGGACTCATTTCATGACTATTCTTTTCACATACCACATATGGATCCACCAGTGTCATGGAAATGTGTGTTCTCTTCAGAGACCACACATGGATCCACAAGTGTAATTGCATGTGTGCTCTTTTTACTAACAACAACTGGAGTCATTTCATGCCTATTCTTTTCACATACCACATATGGATCCACCAGTGTCATTGAAATGTGTGTTCTCTTCAGAGACCACACATGGATCCACCAGTGTCATTGCATGTGTGCTCTTTTTACTAAGAACAACCAGTGTCATTGCATGTGTGTTCTTCTCATTAACCACAACTAGATTCATTGCATGCGTGTTCTCTTCAGAGACCAGACATGGATCCACCAGTGTAATTGCATGTTTGCTCTTTTTACTAACAACAACTTGAGTCATTTCATGACTATTCTTTTCACATACCACATATGGATCCACCAGTGTCATTGAAATGTGTGTTCTCTTGAGAGACCACACATGGATCCATCTGTGTCATTGCATGTGTGTTCTTTTTACTAACAACAACCAGAGTCATTGCATGTGTGTTCTTTTCACAATCCACCTATGAATCCACCACTGTCATTGCATGTGTGTTCTTCTCATTAACCACAGCTAGAGTCATTGCATGCGTGTTCTCTTCAAACACCACACATGGATCCACCAGTGTAATTGCATGTGTGCTCTTCTTACTAACAACAACTAGAGTCATTTCATAACTATTCTTTTCACATACAACATATGGATCCACCAAAGGTCATTGAAAGTTGTGTTCTCTTAAGAGACCACACATGGATCCACCAGTGTTATTGCATGTGTCCTTTTCACAATCCACTTACGGATCTACCAGTGTCATTGCATGTGTGTTCTTCTCATTAACCATAGCTAGAGTCATTGCATGTGTGTTCTCTTCAGAGACCACACTTGGATCCACCAGTGTCATTGCATGTGTGTTCTTTTTACTAACAACAACTCGAGTCATTTCATGACTTTTCTTTTCACATACTACATATGGATCCACCAGTGTCATTGAAATGTGTGTTCTCTTCAGACCACACATGGATCCAATGTCATTGCATGTGTGCTCTTTTTACTAACAACAACCAGGTCATTGCATGTGTGTTCTTATCATAGACCACAACTAGATTCAATTCATGCGTGTTCTCTTAAGAGACCAGACATGGATCCACCAGTGTAATTGCATGTGTGCTCTTTTTACTAACAACAACTGGAGTCATTTCATGACTATTCTTTTCAGATACCACATATGGATCCACTAGTTTCATTGAAATGCGTGTTCTCTTCAGAGACGACACATGGACCCACCAGTTGCATTGCATGTGTGTTCTTTTTACTAACAACAACCAGAGTCATTGCATGTGTGGTCTTTTCAAAATCCACCTATGGATCCACCAGTGTCATTTCATGTGTGTTCTTCTCATTAACCACATTTAGATTCATTGCATGTGTTCTCTTCAGAGACCACACATGGATCCACCAGTTTCATTGCATGTTTGTTCTTTTTACTAACAACAACTGGAGTCATTTCATGACTATTCTTTTCACATACCACATATGGATCCACCAGTGTCATGGAAATGTGTGTTCTCTTCAGAGACCACACATGGATCCACCATTGTCATTGCATGTGTGTTCTTTTCACAATCCACCTATGGATCCACCAGTGTCATTGCATGTGTGTTCTTCTCATCAACCATATCTAGAGTCATTGCATGTGTGTTCTCTTTAGAGACCACACATGGATCCACCAGTGTCATTGCATGTGTGTTCTTTTTACTAACAACAACTGGAGTCATTTCATGACTATTATTTTCACATACCACATATGGATCCACCAGTGTCATTGAAATGTTTGTTCTCTTTAGAGAACACACATGGATCCACCGGTGTAATTGCATGTGTGCTCTTTTTACTAACAACAACTAGAGTCATGTCATGACTATTCTTTTCACATACCACATATGGATCCACCAGTGTCATTGAAATGTCTGTTCTCTTTAGAGAACACACATGGATCCACCAGTGTCATTGCATGTGTTTTCTTTTGACTAACAAAAACCAGAGTCATTGCATGTGTGTTCTTTTCACAATCCACCTATGGATCCACAGTGTCATTGCATGTGTGTTCTTCTCATTAACCACAGCTAGCTTCATTGCATGTGTGTTCTCTTCAGAGACCACACATGGATCTACCAGTGTCATTGCATGTGTGCTCTTTTTACTAACAACAACTAGAGTCATTTCATGACTATTCTTTTCACGTACCACATATGGATCCACCAGTGTCATTGAAATGTTATTTGTTCTGAGACCACATGGATCCACAGTGTCATTACATGTGTGTTCTTTTACTAACAACAACAGTCATTGCATGTGTGTTCTTTTCACAATCCACCTATGAATCCACCACTGCCATTGCATGTGTGTTCTTCTCATTAACCACAGCTAGAGTCATTGCATGTGTGTTCTGTTCAGAGACCACACATGGATCCACCAGTGTAATTGCATGTGTGCTCTTCTTACTAACAACAACTGGAGTAGTTTCATAACTATTCTTTTCACATACAACATATGGATCCACTAGTGGCATTGAAAGTTGTTTTCTCATAAGAGACCACACATGGATCCACCAGTGTCATTGCATGTGTGTTCTTTTTACTAACAACAACCAGAGTCATTGCATGTGTGTTCTTTTCACAATCCACGTATGGATCCACCAGTGTCATTGCATGTGTGTTCTTCTCATTAACCACACCTAGAGTCATTGCATGTGTGTTCTTTAGAGACCACACATGGATCTGATGTCATTGCATGTGTGCTCTTTTACTAGCAACAAGCTGGAGTCATTTCATGACTATTCTTTTCACATACAACATATGGATCCACCAGTGTCATTGAAATGTGTGTTCTGTTCACAGACCACACATGGATCCACCAGTGTCATTCCAAGTGTGTTCTTTTTACTAACAACAACTAGAATTGCATGTGATCTTTTCACAATACACCTATGAATCCACCACTGTCATTGCATGTGTGTTCTTCTCATTAACCACAGCTAGAGTCATTGCATGTGTGTTCTCTTCACAGACCACACATGGATCCACCATTGAATTGCATGTGTGCTCTTCTTACTAACAACAACTGGAGTCATTTCATGACTATTCTTTTCACATACAACATATTGATCCACCAGTGTCATTGAAATGTGTGTTCTCTTAAGAGACCACACATCGATACACTGTGTCATTGCATATGTGTTCTTTTCATTAACCACAGCTAAGTCATTGCATGTGTGTTCTCTTCAGAGACCACATGGATCCTGATGTCATTGCATGTGTGTTCTTTCTACTAACAACAACTAGAGTCATTGCATGTGTTATTTTCACATTACACATATGGATCCACTAGTTTCATTGATATGTGGGTTATTCTCATTAACCACAACTAGAGTCATTGCATGTGTGTTCTCTTTAGAGACCACACATGGATCCACCAGTGTCATTGCATGTGTGTTCTTTTTACTAACAACAACCAGAGTCATTGAATGTGTGTTCTTTTGACATACCACTTATGGATCCACCAGTGTCATTGAAATGTGTTCTCTTCAAAGACCACACATGGATCCACCGATGTCATTGCATGTGTGTTCTTTTTACTAACAACAACCAGTGTCATTGCATGTGTGTTCTTCTCATTAACATACTAGATTCATTGCATGTGTGTTCTCTTGAGAGACCACACATGGATCCTGATGTAATTGCATGTGTGCTCTTCTTACTAACAACAACTGGAGTAATTTCATGTGTGCTCTTTTGACATACCACAGATGGATCCACCAGTGTCATTGAAATGTTTGTTCTCTTAAGAGACCACACATAGATATACGATGTCATTGCATGTGTGTTCTTTTACTAACAACAACTAGAGTCATTGCATGTGTGTTCTTTTCACAATCCACCTATGGATCCACAGTGTCATTGCATGTGTGTTCTTCTCTATTAACCACGCTTAGAGTCATTGCATGTGTGTTCTCTTTAGGTCATACAACATGTGTTCTCAGAGACCACACATGGATCCACTAGTGTCATTGCATGTGTGCTCTTTTTACTAACAACAACTTGAGTCATTTCATGACATTCTTTTCACATACCAAATATGGATCCACTAGTTTCATTGAAATGTGTTCTCTTGAGACCACACATGGATCCACAGTGTCATTGCATGTGTGTTCTTTTACTAACAACAACCAGTCATTGCAGGTGTGGTCTCTTCACACACCACCTATGGATCCACCAGTGTCATTTCATGTGTGTTCTTCTCATTAACCACATTTAGATTCATTGCATGTGTTCTCTTTAGAGACCACACATGGATCCACAGGTTTCATTGCATGTGTGTTCTTTTTACTACAACAACTGAGTCATTTCATGACTATTCTTTTCACATACCACATATGGATCCTGCAGTGTCATGGAAATGTGTGTTCTCTTGAGAGACCACACATGGATCCACCAGATGTCATTGCATGTGTGTTCTTTTCACAATCCACTATGGATCACAGTGTCATTGCATGTGTTCTTCTCATCAACCATAGCTAGAGTCATTGCATGTGTGTTCTCTTCAGACCACACATGGATCCACCATGTCATTGCATGTGTGTTCTTTTTACTAACAACAACTCGAAGTCATTTGCATGTTTTCTTTTCACATACCACATATGGATCCACAGTGTCATTGAAATGTGTGTTCTCTTTCAGAGACCACACATGGATCCACCTGTGTCATTGCATGTGTGCTCTTTTTACTAACAACAACCAAGTGTCATTGCATGTGTGTTCTTCTCATTGACCACAACTAGATTCATTGCATGTATGTTCTCTTCAGAGACCGTACATGGATCCACCTGATGTAATTGCATGTGTGCTCTTTTTACTAACAACAACTAGTCATTGCATGTGTGTTCTTTTCAAATCCACCTATGGATCCACCAGTGTCATTGCATGTGTGTTCTTTTCATTAACCACATTTAGATTCATTGCATGTGTTCTCTTCAAAGACCACACATGGATCCACTGTGTCAGTGCATGTGTGTTCTTTTTACTAACAACAACTAGAGTCATTTCATGTGTGTTCTTTTCACATACCACATATGGATCCACCAGTGTCATTGCATGTGTGTTCTCTTTAGAGACCACACATGGATCCTCATTGTCATTGCATGTGTGTTCTTTTCACAATCCACCTATGGATCCACAGTGTCATTGCATGTGTGTTCTTCTCATCAACCACAACTAGAGTCATTGCATGTGTGTTCTCTTGGAGACCACACATGGATCCTGATGTCATTGCATGTGTGTTCGTTTTACTAACAACAACTGGAGTCATTTCATGACTATTCTTTTCACATACCACATATGGATCCACCAGTGTCATTGAAATGTGTGTTCTCTTTAGAGACCACACATGGATCCACCAGTGTCATTGCATGTGTGTTCTTTTTACTAACAACAACTGGAGTCATGTCATGTGTGTTCTTTTCACATACCACATATGGATCCACCAGTGTCATTGAAATGTGTGTTCTCTTCAGAGACCACACATGGATCCACCAGTGTCATTGCATGTGTGTTCTTTTTACTAACAACAACCAGTCATTGCATGTGAGTTCTTCTCATTAACCATATGGATTGTCATTGCATGTGTTCTCTTGAGACCACATGGATCCACAGTGTCATTGCATGTGTGTTCTTTTTACTAACAACAACTACAGTCATTTCATGTGTGTTCTTTTCACATACCACATATGGATCCATCATTTTCATTGAAATGTGTGTTCTCTTTAGAGAACAAACATGGATCCACCGATGTCATTGCATGTGTGTTCTTTTTACTAACAAAATCAGAGTCATTGCATGTGTGTTCTTTCACATACCACATATGGATCCACCAGTGTCATTGCATGTGTGTTCTTTCATTAACCATGCTAAAACTTCATTGCATGTGTTTTCTTCAGAGACCACACATGGATCCACCAGTGTCATTGCATGTGCTCTTTTTACTAATAACAACTAAGTCATTGCATGTGTATTCTTTCATACCACATATGGATCCACCAGTGTCATTGCATGTGTGTTCTTTTTACTAACAACAACTGGAGTCATTGCATGTGTGTTCTTTTCACAATCCACCTATGGATCCACCAGTGTCATTGAAATGTGTGTTCTTCTCATTAACCATAGCTAGAGTCATTGCATGTGTGTTCTCATGGATCCACCAGTGTCATTTCATGTGTATTCTTTTTACTAACAATAACTGGAGTCATTGCATGTGTGTTCTTTTCACATACCACATATGGATCCACTAGTGTCATTGAAATGTGTGTTCTCTTCAAAGACCACACATGGATCCACCGGTGTCATTGCATGTGTGTTCTTTTCACTAACAACAACAAGAGTCATTGCATGTGTCCTTTCACAATCCACACATGGATCCACCGTGTCATTGCATGTGTGTTCTTTTTACTAACAACAACGAGTCATTGCATGTGTGTTCTCTTGAGACCACACATGGATCCTGATGTCATTGCATGTGTTCTCTTTTACTAACAACAACCGGACTCATTGCATGTGTGTTCTTTTCACATACCACATATGGATCCACGATGTCATTGGAAATGTGTGTTCTCTTGAGACCACACATGGATCCACAGTGTCATTGCATGTGTGCTTTTACTAACAACAACGAGTCATTGCATGTGTGTTCTTTCACATACCACATATGGATCCACAGTGTCATTGAAATGTGTGTTCTCTTCAGAGACCACACATGGATCCCAGTGTCATTGCATGTGTGTTCTTTTTACTAACAACAACGATGTCATTGCATGTGTGTTCTTTTCACTAACCACAACTAGATTCATTGCATGTGTGTTCTCTTCAGAGACCACATGGATCCACCGATGTCATTGCATGTGTGTTCTTTTTACTAACAACAACTTGAGTCATTGCATGTGTTCTTTTCATACCACATATGGATCCACCAGTGTCATTGCATGTGTGTTCTCTTCAGAGACCACATGGATCCACTGTGTCATTGCATGTGTGTTCTTTTTACTAACAACAACCAGAGTCATTGCATGTGTGTTCTTTTCACAATCCACCTATGGATCCACCGTCATTGCATGTGTGTTCTTCTCATTAACCACCAGAGTCATTGCATGTGTGTTCTCTTCAAAGACCACACATGGATCCACCGATGTCATTGCATGTGTGTTCTTTACTAACAACAACTGGAGTCATTGCATGTTTCTTCTTTTCACATACCACATATGGATCCACCAGTGTCATTGCATGTGTGTTCTCTTAACAGACACACATGGATCCTGTGTCATTGCATGTGTCCTTTCACAATCCACTTATGGATCTACCAAAGGTCATTGCATGTGTGTTCTTTTCATTAACAACCTTAGAGTCATTGCATGTGTTCTCTTGAGAGACCACACATGGATCCACTGATGTCATTGCATGTGTGTTCTTTTACTAACAACAACTAGAGTCATTGCATGTGTGTTCTTTCACATACTACATATGGATCCACCAGTGTCATTGCATGTGTGTTCTCTTCACAATCCACCTATGGATCCACCCGTGTCATTGCATGTGTGTTCTTTTTACTAAGAACAACCATATTCATTGCATGTGTGTTCTTTTGAGACCACAACTAGAGTCATTGCATGTGTTCTCTTCAGACCACATGGATCCACCAGTGTCATTGCATGTGTGTTCTTTTTACTAACAACAACATGAGTCATTGCATGCGTGTTCTTTTCACATACCACATATGGATCCACTAGTGTCATTGAAATGTGTTCTCTTGAGAGACACCTATGGATCCACCAGTGTCATTGCATGTGTGTTCTTTTTACTAACAACCAAGAGTCATTGCATGTGTGTTCTTTTCACATACCACCTATGGATCCACCGTGTCATTGCATGTGTGTTCTTTTTACTAACAACAATTAGAGTCATTGCATGTGTTCTCTTGAGACCACACATGGATCCACCAGTGTCATTGCATGTGTGTTCTTTTCACTAACAACAACCAGAGTCATTTTGCATGTGTGTTCTTTTCTCATACCACATATGGATCCACTAGTGTCATTGAAATGTGTGTTCTCTACAGAGACCACACATGGATCCACCGGTGTCATTGCATGTGTGTTCTTTTCACAATCCACCCATGGATCCACCAGAGTCATTGCATGTGTGTTCTTTTTAGTAACAACCAGAGTCATTTTGCATGTGTGTTCTCTTCAGAGACCACACATGGATCCAGTGTCATTGCATGTGTGTTCTTTTACTAACAACAACTGAGTCATTGCATGTGTTCTTTTCACATACCACATATGGATCCACAGTGTCATTGCAATGTGTTCTCTTTAGAGACCACACATGGATCCACCAGTGTCATTGCATGTGTGTTCTTTTTACTAACAACAACAAGTCATGAAATGTGTGTTCTTTTCACATACCACATATGGATCAACCAGTGTCATTGCATGTGTATTCTCTTTACAGACCACACATGGATCCACCAGTGTCATTGCATGTGTGCTCTTTTTACTAACAACAACAAGAGTCATTGCATGTGTGTTCTTTTCACAATCCACCTATGGATCCACCAGTGTCATTGCATGTGTGTTCTTTTTACTAACAACAACCGAGTCATTGAAATGTGTGTTCTCTTGAGACCACATGGATCCACCAGTGTCATTGCATGTGTGTTCTTTTACTAACAACAACAAGAGTCATTGCATGTGTGTTCTTTTCACATACCACATATGGATCCACAGTGTCATTGCATGTGTGCTCTTTTCAGACCACACATGGATCCACTAGTGTCATTGCATGTGTGTTCTTTTTACTAACAACAACAGAGTCATTGCATGTGTGTTCTCTTGAGAGACCACACATGGATCCACCGTCATTGCATGTGTGTTCTTTTTACTAAGAACAACAAGAGTCACTGCATGTGTGTTCTCTTTAGAGACCACACATGGATCCACCAGTGTCATTGCATGTGTGCTCTTTTACTAACAACAATGGAGTCATTGCATGTGTTCTTTTCACATACCACATATGGATCCACAGTGTCATTGCATGTGTTCTTTTCTACCACATGGATCCACAGTGTCATTGCATGTGTGCTCTTTTTACTAACAACAACAGTCATTGCATGTGTGTTCTCTTCAGAGACCACATGGATCCACAGTGTCATTGCATGTGTGTTCTTTTTACTAACAACAGAGTCATTGAAATGTGTGTTCTCTTGAGACCACACATGGATCCACAGTGTCATTGCATGTGTGTTCTTTTTACTAACTACAACTAGAGTCATTGCATGTGGGTTCTTTTCACATACCACATATGGATCCACCAGTCATTGAAATGTGTGTTTATCATTGCATGTGTTAACAGGTGAGTCATTGCATGTGTGTTCTCTCCAGACACCATACATGGATCCACCAGTGTCATTGCATGTGTGTTCTTTTTACTAACAACAACTTGAGTCATTGCATGTGTGTTCTCTTCACATACCACATATGGATCCACCAGTGTCATTGCATGTGTGTTATATTCATAGACCACACATGGATCCACAGTGTCATTGCATGTGTGTTCTTTTTACTAACAACAACCAGAGTCATTGAAATGTGTGTTCTCTTCAGAGACCACACATGGATCCACAGTGTCATTGCATGTGTGTTCTTTTTACTAACAACAACTGAGTCATTGCATGTGTGTTCTTTTCACATACCACATATGGATCCACAGTGTCATTGCATGTGTGTTCTTTTCACAGACCACACATGGATCCACAGTGTCATTGCATGTGTGTTCTTTTTACTAACAACAACGGAGTCATTGCATGTGTGTTCTTTTCACATACCACATGGATCCTAGTGTCATTGCATGTGTGTTCTCTTGAGAGACCACATGGATCCACAGTGTCATTGCATGTGTGTTCTTTTTACTAACAACAACGAGTCATTGCATGTGTGTTCTTTTCACATACCACATATGGATCCACAGTGTCATTGAAATGTGTGTTCTCTTCAGACCACACATGGATCCTGAGTGTCATTGCATGTGTGTTCTTTTTACTAACAACAACTAGAGTCATTGCATGTGTGTTCTTTTCACATACCACATATGGATCCACCGGTGTCATTGCATGTGTGTTCTTCTTACTAACAACAGTGTCATTGCATGTGTGTTCTTTTCACATACATGGATCAGTGTCATTGAAATGTGTGTTCTCTTCAGAGACCACACATGGATCCACCAGTGTCATTGCATGTGTGCTCTTTTTAATAACAACAACAAGAGTAATTACATGTGTGTTCTTTTCACATACCACATATGGATCCACCAGTGTCATTGCATGTGTGTTCTTTTCACAATCCACCTATGGATCCACTAGTGTCCTTGCATGTGTGCTCTTTTTACTAACAACAACCAGAGTCATTGCTTGTGTGTTCTCTTCAAAGACCACACATGGATCCACCAGTGTCATTGCATGTGTGTTCTTTTTACTAACAACCAGAGTCATTGCATGTGTTCTCTTTAGAGACCACCCATGGATCCACCAGTGTCATTGCATGTGTGTTCTTTTTACTAACAACAACTGGAGTCATTGAAATGTGTGTTCTTTTCACATACCACATGCGGATCCACAGTGTCATTATATGTGTGTTCTCTTCACATGGATCCACCAGTGTCATTGCATGTGTGTTCTTTTCACAATCCACCTATGGATCCACGAGTGTCATTGCATGTGTGCTCTTTTTACTAACAACAACTAGAGTCATTGCATGTGTGTTCTCTTCAGAGACCACACATGGATCCTGATGTCATTGCATGTGTGTTCTTTTTACTAACAACAAGAGTCATTGAAATGTGTGTTCTCTTGAGTCAGACATGGATCCACTAGTGTCATTGCATGTGTGTTCTCTTTCACAACAACTATGGATCCACCGGTGTCATTGCATGTGTGTTCTTTTACTAACAACAACTTGAGTCATTGAAATGTGTGTTCTCTTTAGAGACCACAGTGTCATTCATGTGTGTTCTCTTCAGAGACCACACATGGATCCTGATGTCATTGCATGTGTGCTCTTTTACGAACAACAACTGGAGTCATTGCATGTCTGTTCTTTTCACATACCACATATGGATCCACAAGTGTCATTGCATGTGTGTTCTTTTCACAATCCACCTATGGATCCACGAGTGTCATTGCATGTGTGTTCTTTTTACTAACAACAACCAGAGTCATTGCATGTGTGTTCTTTTCACATACCACACATGGATCCTCTAGTGTCATTGCATGTGTGTTCTTTTAACAACAACGAGTCATTGAAATGTGTGTTCTCTTGGAGACCACACATGGATCCACTGATGTCATTGCATGTGTGTTCTTTTTACTAACAACAACTGGAGTCATTGCATGTGTGTTCTTTTCACATACCACATATGGATCCACCAGTGTCATTGCATGTGTGTTCTTTTCACAATCCACCTATGGATCCACCAGTGTCATTGCATGTGTGTTATTTGAACAAGCCACCTATGGATCCACCAGTGTCATTGCTTGTGTGTTCTTTTTACAAACAACATGGATCCACATGTCATTGCATGTGTGTTCTCTTGAGAGACCACACATGGATCCACCAGTGTCATTGCATGTGTGTTCTTTTTACTAACAACAACTAGAGTCATTGCATGTGTGTTCTTTTCACATACCACATATGGATCCACCAGTGTCATTGCATGTGTGTTCTTTTCACAATCCACCTATGGATCCAGTGTCATTGCAGGTGTGCTCTTTTTACTAACAACACCAGAGTCATTGCATGTGTGTTCTTTTCACATACCACACATGGATCCACCAGTGTCATTGAAATGTGTGTTCTCTTTAGAGACCACACATGGATCCACCAGTGTCATTGCATGTGTGTTCATTTTACTAACAAAAACTAGAGTCACTGCATGTGTGTTCTTTTCACAATCCACCTTTGGATCCACTAGTGTCATTGCATGTGTGTTCTTTTTACTAACAACAACCAGTCATTGCATGTGTGTTCTCTTGAGACCACATGGATCCACAGTGTCATTGCATATGTATTCTTTTTACTAACAACAACCAGATTCATTGCATGTGTGTTATTTTTACATACCACATATGGATCCACTAGTGTCATTGCATGTGTGTTCTTTTCACAATCCACCTATGGATCCACCGGTATCATTGCATGTGTGTTCTTTTTACTACCAACAACTAGAGTCATTGCATGTGTGTTCTCTTCAGAGACCACACATGGATCCACCAGTGTCATTGCATGTGTGTTCTTTTTACTAACAACAACTTGAGTCATTGCATGTGTGTTCTCTTCAAAGACCACACATGGATCCACCAGTGTCATTGCATGTGTGTTCTTTTTACTAACAACAACTGGAGTCATTGAAATGTGTGTTCTCTTCAGAGACCACACATGGATCCTGATGTCATTGCATGTGTGTTCTCTTTAGAGACCACACATGGATCCTGATGTCATTGCATGTGTGTTCTTTTTACTAACAACAACTGGAGTCATTGCATGTGTGTTCTTTTCACAATCCACATATGGATCCACAGTGTCATTGCATGTGTGCTCTTTTAACTAACAACACCTAGAGTCATTGCATGTGTGTTCTCTTCAGAGACCACACATGGATCCAGCAGTGTCATTGCATGTGTGTTCCTTTTACTAACTACAACTCAAGTCATTGCATGTGTGGTATTTTCACATACCACATATGGATCCACTGGTGTCATTGCATGTGTGCTCTTTTCACAATCCACCTATGGATCCACCAGTGTCATTGCATGTGTGCTCTTTTTACTAACAACAGCCATAGTCATTGCATGTGTGTTCTCTTAAGAGACCACACATGGATCCACCAGTGTCATTGCATGTGTGTTCTTTTTACTAACAACAACCAGAGTCATTGAAATGTGTGTTCTCTTTAGAGACCACACATGGATCCACCAGTGTCATTGCATGTGTGTTCTTTTTACTAACAACAGCTAGAGTCATTGCATGTGTGTTATTTTCACATACCACATATGGATCCACCAGTGTCATTGAATGTGTGTTCTTTTCACAATCCACCTATGGATCCACCAGTGTCATTGCATGTGTGTTCTTTTTACTAACAACAACAACTAGAGTCATTGCATGTGTGTTCTTTTCACATACCACACATGGATCCTCTAGTGTCATTGCATGTGTGTTCTTTTTACTAACAACAACCAGAGTCATTGAAATGTGTGTTCTCTTCAGAGACCAGACATGGATCCACCAGTATCATTGCATGTGTGTTCTTTTTACCAACATCAACTGGAGTCATTGCATCTGTGTTCTTTTCACATACCACATATGGATCCACCGATGTCATTGCACGTGTGTTCTTTTCACAATCCACCTATGGATCCACCAGTGTCATTGCATGTGTGCTCTTTTTACTAACAACGACCAGAGTCATTGTGTAAGATCCCTCCTTATTAAAGGAAAAGATCCCTGTGATTGCAATGCTAGTCCCTGGATCAATGCTAGCATCCACAGTTTAAGATGAAGTACACAGATACAAAGGTCGTTTATTACAGTCATTCCAGAGATAAAACATAGTCTTTTACAACTCATGGCCAAAGGCCTAATACAAGAGTTTATGGAATATGTAAATAAACATAAGTCTTCATCTTCATGTGCCACAGGCAAGCATGTTGAGTGTAGACTCATGACTCCTATTCATCATCAGAGTAACCTGCAACATCATAAGTTCTGACCACAAGGGTCAATACTTTGGAATAGTATTGGCAAGTGATACCTTAGTATATTTTAAGTGGACTATAATACTATATGCATTTGGCTGGTGGAGCTTAGGCTTGCATTGCTCAAAATAGATTTTTCCTTAACTTTTTGAAAATACTAAATTTTGTTTGGCAAAAACACCCAAGGCATCTATCAATCAAAGACTCCAGATCCACTCAGGGCATCTACCAATCAATGACTGAAGATCCTTTTAACCCTTGTTCACCCACAAGTTTTATTTAGAAATTGGAGTGATGAGATTCTTGAAGTTTCTATGTCTTGATGCTCAAATTGTCCTTTACCAGGGACATGGCTAAGTACTTAGGTTTTACACTCTGCAGAGGTGGTGCACTTTCCCCACAAGCCTTGGTTTCCCAAGACATGATCCTTCAGTAGCCTTTCCTTAGTCAAATGGATGCGTTCCAACCTATCATCCCATCTACCACCCACTGTCCAAGAGACTAAGTTCTAGCATCCTAAGATCATGGCATAGCCCATAATGCCAAGTGGTTGCACTTGAAGCTTCTCAACATTTGACATCTCAAATCTCTTTGTTTCCTGGGTGGCCATCCACAAGTGAGATACACTAAGGTAAACCATAAACATGGGCCTTGTGAACCACTCAACCAAAAACCACCAAGCAAGTCCATTCCACCCAGGAGATTCATTAAGTTAGTTGTTTTATTAAATAAAACTCAAGTCCTTAGACTTAGAATAATTTTTCCATAGTGTATATATAAACCACCCTTGTTTTCTAGTAGCTAGGCTAAGCATGGCATGGCAACTTATCCTTAGGGAATTTTCCTAGCAACTCTAGCATTCTATTCTAAATAGGATTTCCCAACATCAATTGACAAAAGTAGCATGCAAAACCTAACAAAATATATCTAATGCATGTTTAAAATATAGGAATGGAATATTCATGAAGATATCACTTGCCTTGGTAGTGTGGAGAGTAGCACTCGTCACAATCACAATCACTAGCAAAATCTACACACAAAGTTATAGCACACAATTACACACAAATATATACAAACAAAAATATTATGAATGCATGCATGCATGAATCTACCAAGTGATGATTTTTTGAAAACTCAACCAAACAAGTGCATGAATACAGAAACTAAACAAGTCACAAAATAGCCAAGACAACTTAAATAACCCTAAAACAAAATACTAAACTAAATCTATACTCAAAAGGCCTCAAACAAGTTTCTGTAATTTAAGCCAAACTAATGGTTACTATTTGCTAAACAAAAGGATAGGCAGAAAGGTCTTGTTTCTTGAATCCAACGGTATAAAGTTTGCAAAATTCTAACGTGGAATTCAAAAGATATAGGCATTTGAATTTGGATCAAATTTCTGGTTTTAAATCTATTTTCAGATCTAACCTAGCCACCCGTCATGTTCTTATTACGTGCCGTTTACGCCTTTGGATCGAGCGATCTGAACGCTGGATCTAAATGAAATCTGGCGGCTCAGATCGCGTACCGCTTCGAGTTAAGTGGATCTATCCTAAGCGCTTCGATACTGATCTAACGGTGTTATTTCCTGGCCAAGCTGGCGGCGGGAGCGGCTACCGCGGCCAGGCTGTCGATCGATAGCGTTGCTTGGCGATGCACGAGGCAAGTGAACGAGTAGCTCACCGGGCTCGAAGTCCTGGCGATGCTCGTCGTACTGCGTGGTTGGTCAAGGCGCTCGAACGCAGCTGCGATTCCTCGCCGGAGTTAAATGGCGGCGTCGGGTGCGTCGGGTGGTCGTCGTGGGCGTCGTGGATCACCCCAAGGCAAGCGAGACACGGTTAGATTCACGCAGTCGAGCGAGCCGTGTGCGTGAACTAGAAAGCGGGCGATGCGGTCTTACCACTAGAGTTCGCCGGAGTTGATGCGGGCGTCGGTGGCGACTATCGGCGATATTGCCGAGCTACGGTCCATGCGAGCAAGCAAGCGTGTTAAAAGAAGCGCAGAGGCTCAGCGAATCAGTTTGCAAGATCGAGAAGCGAGGAGCTCTGGACTCACCGGAATCGCCGCGATGATCGTCGGAGGCAGCGGGTTTCGAAGGTAATGCTTTCGCGGCAGTGGCGCTCTGGGTTCGGGTTTGAGGAGAAGAGAGAGGCGGAGGGGTTCTTATAGCCTGGTCACGGCGAGAATTACTCGGCCAATAAATCGAATTGACGTCGCGAATTAAACACAAAAGCCCGCGTTGATTTGGAGATGAGCAGATTCGTGCGGGTGGAGCAGCGGTGGCGTGGAGAAAGGCCGCTTGTCGGCGAGGTCGCGGAGTGCAGGTGGGGTCTGTCTGTCGACTGACTTAGCGTCTGCTTGCGTGAGAAGGAAAAGGAGATCCCGGGTGGGCTTCTGGGCTTGATCATTCTTTGGCCCAGATTCTGGCCGCTCGGCCCTTTTCTTTTGAGAATTCCTTTTCTTTTTCTAATTCCATTTTCTGAATAGAATTTGATATGAATTCAAATCCTTTTGAATTCAAACTGCTTTGGGGATTTTTGCAGGGTTCTGTGGGTTTAAAAGCAGTCAGATGACCATGTGGTTACTAGCAAGGGCTTGGTCAAGCTTGGGTTTCAAAGTAAATGAGATTTGCTCTAGTTTGCAAATCTTTGAAATAGGGTTTTGAAACTATTTCTAAATTTTGAATCTTGGGTTAAAAGCTTCACCTAGCCTTTCCAACCATGGAGGCAAGCAAACAAGTTCATAGACAATCAAATCCCAAAGGGTGATGGCCAATTGAGACAATTTGCCCACATGAAATCATAGCTCAAACTTCTGCCTCTAAATGATTTTGAGAAAAACCCTATATGAATGAATGATGCAAGGATGAAATGAATGAGTTTTTGAAACATGATTTTTGGGATGTTACAAATCTAACCCCCTTTAAATGAATCTCGCCCTCGAGATTCGGATTAACTAACAAATAGGTGAGGTGGTCTTTAGAAGATCGTCTTCTCTTTCCCATGTTGCTTCTTCTTGAATGATGGTTCCATTGTACTTTGCAAAACTTGATGGTTTTTGTCCTTGTGACTCTTTCTGGTCTCAAGAATCTTGACAGCTTTTCTTCATAGGTGAGATCACTTTCTAGTTGAACTTCTTCCAAAGATATGGTATCCTTCAAAGATGTTTCTTCCATTTCGGGTGACATTTCTTGAGCTGGCTCACATGAAAAACATTATGGACCGGCTAATAGAGATCTTTGGATTCGATTTCATATGCATCTTCTCCTTGCGACTTAGAATGTTGAATGGTCCCACATATCTTGGTGCCAACTTTCCTTTGACTCCAAATCTTTTTACTCCACAGTAGTGATACTCTAAGATAAACTCTATCCCCAACTGAAGTGACTTCTCTCGCTTAGCATCTGCGTAGCTTTTACATTGAGGCGTGCTATCTTCAATCTGTCTCTAACCAATTTGACCTTTTCTTGGCGTCTTTGATAAGATCTGGTCCAAACAAACTTCTTTCTCCTACACCATTCCATAGCAATGGGGTGGTACACTTTCTTCAGTATAGAAACTCAAATGGTGCCATCCCAATACTAGATTGGTGACCGTTGTTGTAAGAAAACTTCTGCGTAAAGGCGACTTTCATCCCAACTTGCTCCATAGTCTAGGGCACATGCCCTCAACATGTCTTCAAGAATTTGATTAGTCCTTTCTGTTTGTCCATCAGTTTGAGGATGAAAGCAGTCTGAATTCCAATCTCGTTCCTAAAGATTCATGAAATTTGTCTCCAAAAGTGAGAAGTGAATTGAGTTCCTCTCGGACACAATACTCTTAGGTACACCGTGAAGGCATACAATTCTGCTCATGTAGATTTTGGCTAACTTGGCACTTGTATAAGTTGTCTTTACGGGTATAAAATGAGCCACTTTAGTTAGGCGATCTACTACTACCCATATGGAATCATACCCTGACCTGGTCCTTGGTAATCCGGTAATGAAATCCATACCAATATTTTCCCACTTCCATTCAGGAATAGGCATTGGTTGAAGCAAACCTGCTGGTTTCTGATGTTCCGCTTTCACTCTACTACACACATCACACAAGGCAATGTGTTCGGCGATGTCCCTTTTGAGATTGTTCCACCAAAATCTTTCTTTCATATCCATGTACATTTTGTTGTTTCCCGGGTGAATAGAATATGGAGAGTTATGGGCTTCTTGCAGAATCAGTTTCCGCATTTCCGGATCTTGTGGAACACAAATACGTTTCTCGTGCCATAAAGTACCTTGTTCGTCCATATGGAAACTTTTAGCTTTCCCTTGGCTAATCCTTTCCTTGATCTCTTCGATCTCTTTATCCGTCTTTTGGGCTTCTTTAATCTTATCCAATAGAGTGCGTTGAACATCCAAAGACATGAGATGTCCTTCCGGCACAATCTCCAACTTGAGTTCCTTGAATTGCTTGCACAAATCATCAGGCAATTCACCTTTGGTAAGACCATTTACAAACGCCTTACGACTTAGAGCATCTGCTACTACATTTGCTTTACCGGGGTGGTATTGCAAACTCAAGTCGTAATCCTTGATAAGTTCTAACCATCTCCTTTGTCTCATATTGATTTCCTTCTGGGTGAAGATATACTTCAAACTCTTATGATCGGTGAATACTTCACAACGTTTTCCCAAAAGGTAATGTCTCCATGTTTTGAGTGCATGGACAACAGCGGCTAACTCTAAATCATGAGTAGGATAATTTACTTCATGAGTTTTGAGTTGTCTCGAGGCATAAGCCACAACTTTTCCGCCTTGTATAAAGTCTGGCTCCTAATCCACGATGCGAAGCATCACAATACACTGGAAATCCTTTTCCAAATCTGGTAAAACCGATCTTGGTGCTGACACAAGTCTCTTCTTTAGTTCTTGAAAGCTGAGTTCACATCCTTCAGACCAAGCAAATTTCTTATCTTTCTTTAACAATTCCATCATTGGTTTAGCAACCTTAGAAAAATTTTCAATGAATCTTCTGTAGTAACCTGCTAAACCAAGGAAACTACGAACCTCTTTTACGTTCTTAGGAGATTCCCATTCCGTCACGGTAGAAACTTTAGCGGGATCAAGCGCTACACCATCCTTTGTCATAACATGACCAAGAAATCCAACTTCCTCTAACCAAAACTCACACTTGCTGAATTTGGCATAAAGCTTATGTTCCCTTAGTTTCTCAAGTATCAAGCGTAGATGTCTTTCATGTTCTTCCTTGCTCTTGGAGTAGACTAAGATGTCATCGATGAAAACGACAACGAACTTGTCGAGAAATTCCATGAACACTTTGTTCATCATATTCATGAAGTATCTTTGGGCGTTGGTTAAACCAAAAGGCATCACGGTGTACTCATACAATCCATACCTTGTGGTGAATGCTGTTTTAGGTATGTCTTGCTCTCTTATCTTGAGTTGAAAATAGCGACCGAAGATCAATCTTGAGAACACACATGCTCCTTCTAGCTGATCAAACAAGTCATTTATTCTTGGCAAAGGATACTTGTTCTTGATGGTTACCTCGTTGAGAGAACGGTAATCTATGCATAACCTTTGAGTTCTCTCTCTTTTCTCTGAACAAAGCTGGAGCTCCCCAAGATGAAGAACTTGGCTGGATGAATCCTTTACGCAATTGTTCTCCAAGTTGTTTCTTGAGTTCCTTAAGTTAAATCAGCCGACATTTTATAAGGCCTCTTTGCTCTTGGTCGAGAACACGGTACCAAATCTATTATAAACTCCACATCTCTATCTGGTGGCATTCTGGTAATTCTTAGGAAACACATCCGGATATTCACACACTGGCAGCACCTTGTCCATGCTAACCCCTTAAGAGAATTCAACTTACTCCCTTTAGATTTAAAATTGGACTTGAATATTATCCTCTTACCTTGAGGGTTGTGAGTGAAATTGTGCGATTTGCATAATCTAGTACTCCCTCATACTTAGCCATCCAATCCATTCCCAAAATTATATCAATCCTTGGGAATTTAGGATTATTAGGTTCTTTGAAACTTATGTTTTCCGATCTCTATGACTAGATCATGACATCCTGAGTTTACTATCATTTCTCCACCGGAGAACTTACTCTTATAGGACATCCAATGATTTCTACGGTAGTTCATTTCTTTCGACGAATGCTTTTGATATGAATGAATGAGATGCACCGGTATCAAAGAGTACAAATCTTTGGGATAGAATTGAGTCTGAACTTACCAGCGGCATCGGGCTCTTCATAGACCTCCTCCACATTGATGTGGTTAACCTGTCCTTTACGAAAAGGATTGGGCTTGTTAGGTCCTTCAACGTTCTTCTCGGGGCACTCATTAGCATAATGCCTGACTTCTTGCATTTGAAGCATTCAACTTTGTTGATGTCCTTTTAGGTGACTTCCACTTCCACCTCCACTGTGGTGGTTCTTATATCCACTCTTGTGATTCTTATACTTATCATTGTCATGGCTGCGATGATGCTTGTTGTCATAGCGGTTGTGGTTGTGGTGCTTGTTAAATTTCCCATGCTTGTGGGATCTGGTGACACTATCATCATAGTGAGATCGTTTATGAGACGATCTGAGCTATGCTTGTCGGAGTGTTTCCTCTTTCTACTCTCGACTTGCTTCATTTTATTCTCCACAATAACAGCTTTGTCACACTGTTGGTAAGTTGGAACATATGCCACGACAGCGCAAATTCAGCTCATCATTCAAGCCTTCGAAACTTTTCCTTCCTTTTGGCATCGATGTCAACCTCATCCGGTGCATAGCGGCGCCATTGTTGAACTCTTCAATATATTCAGCCACGCTATGGTGTGGTATTTGCTTGATTGTGAAATTCCTTCTTTTCGGGCTCATCATACACGGTGAGATATGAGTAATCTGAAACCATCTTCAAAGATAGCCCAAGTCACTTCATCAATAGGCGTGGTAATCTGGAAGTTGTCCCTCCATCGTGGCTAGTCCTTCCAAGATGTCTTTGCGAACTGACCTTTTCAGCATCTGTGCATCCCGGTCACTAAGTCTTTGTTCACGAGCGTAGCCAATCATTGGCCACCATGGGATCAGTCGTTCCCGAAAACTTAGCTGGCCTCAGACGCAGAAATCTGGTGAGCATATCAAAACCTGGAGGGTTGTTGTTGTTATTGTTGTTATTGTTGTTGTTGTTATTGGGGTTGTTGTTGTTGTTCTGGTTCTGGATGAACGTCGTCATCATTTGCATAAGCTGTGTTTGCGCATTCATCATTTGTTGCATTTCCGGGGTAATGTTGGGGTTGGGGTTTGCGCGACGGGGAGGCATCTGTGGTTTATTCATATAGAGATAAGAATGAGATACCCTTACATGATTTATGCACAATACATTACACAAGCAAACACATAGCAAGCAACACTAGGATAAAAGCTAAACAACAAGATAACAAAAGTCTCAAAGTACAAACACACAAGTGGCAAGCCATCCACATGTCGGATGGTCCAAACATTAAGTTCACAAATAATAAGTGCGGTAAATAAAGATAAGCGGGTAGTCAAATCTGCTAATCGGCATCAATCTCCTCCTCGACAAAGGTAAGACCTGCGTTCTCCATTGCGGTCTTGTTCTCCTCGATGGTAGTGGTCAAAGAGTCGATCTTGGCCTTGAGAGCCCTCTTACGTAACAAGCCTCTCAATCAACTTTGTCTGCTGCTGCTCTAACTCGAAGTCCTTGGACTGCAGTTCCTCGGTCATATCACGAATCCTCTTGTTCCTATCCTGGACACGCTTCTCTTGACTCTTGAACTTACGGTCTTGGGTCTCGAACTTCGTCTCCATGTCCTTGACTATCTCGTCCTGCTGCGCAAAGAGCTTGTCCTTCTCATGGTTGCACACAGGCTTCGTCATTACTAAGCATGACGTTGGTCCTATCGGTATCCACGTGCCTAATAAGAGTCTCTAAGTCACGGAGAATGCAGGCGTATCGGCTCTCTTTGTGACCCTCGAGTCGTCCTCAAAGTCAATGGACTCTCCGTCATCATCACGCCTTCGAAGGCGTGGAAGTGAAGTGCCTCTAACCTGTCGGGAGTGGCGTCCTAACGCCGTCCTATCGGATCTGCATGACCACCTCCATGCCTCTCTCCTGTCATCGTGCATAAGCTTGAAGGCGATGGCCTCCGTAGTAGGCTCCACTGGCGTCTGGCTGGTTCACCTTGAAGCCCCAAAGGTCCTTCCTCTCAAACTTGGTGAGTGGGTGCACCGTAATGATAGGAAGAGGAGATCGAGTAAAGTAGTAAGCTCTCGATCACGAGGACCAAAGCAGGTAACTGGAACTCCTCAACAGTGCTGATGGCAATAGGCATCTATTTATAAGATTCAAAAGTTAGAAAAACACAAATTTAAATTAAACAAGACAAACATTCAAGCATAACCATGGAACACACAAGTCATGCATACATAATTCCATTACATCAACCAAGGTTCAAACTTATTTAAGGTATCATTTTGGAAAATAAGGTGATAGGTGGTGGTCCAACTAACGTAGTGCGCTTACAATCCTATCTCATTGGATCTGGTGGCTAACACAATGTTCCTAGTGGCAATCACCCTATCTTGTTCACATGCTTCTATCACTAAGTCTATAATATCTCCTCTTAAGGATTGGTTGGTGATTTCCAACTCTTGGGTATGTTCCTTCTCTTTCTCTAAGTCTTTTTGGAGGTTGAGCATCTTGCACTTGACTCTAGCACTTAGTTCCTTGATAGTCTTCCAAGCTGCTTCTTTTGCTGACTCAAAGAATGTGGTGTACATAAAAGTGTTGGTGTACATGCAGAAGCCTTTTTCTTTGTGGTTGTCTTCCTTGTTCTTGTACAAGTGAAGTTGCACCCACCAATACTCCACTCCTTCCTCCATCACTGGAAAGCCCTTGTACACAGCTGCACCATGTACTCCCATGGTCTCCATGAGGTCCTTGAGAATCTTGGGAAACTCAGTCTCACACTCCAAGGTCATGGTCATGAGTGGTCCTTTCTTCACGGCTTCGTTGACGGAGTTCATCTACAAATAGAGATGAGAATGAGAAGATTAGAAAAGTTTACGAGAAGAATAGACAAGTGTAGAAGAAGAAAAATTTTTTTCCTTAGTGGTTTCCAATCCTAGGGTCATAATCCTACAGGCAACACAGTGCTCTGATACCATCTGTAAGATCCCTCCTTATTAAAGGAAAAGATCCCTGTGATTGCAATGCTAGTCCCTGGATCAATGCTAGCATCCACAGTTTAAGATGAAGTACCACGAGATACAAAGGTCGTTTATTACGGTCATTCGGAGATAAAACATAGTCTTTTTACAACTCATGGCCAAAGGCCTAATACAAGAGTTTATGGAATATGTAAATAAACATAAGTCTTCATCTTCATGTGCCACAGGCAAGCATGTTGAGTGTAGACTCATGACTCCTATTCATCATCAGAGTAACCTACAACATCATAAGTTACAGCCACAAGGGTCAATACTTTGGAATAGTATTGGCAAGTGATACCTTAGTATATTTTAAGTGGACTATAATACTATATGCATTTGGCTGGTGGAGCTTAGGCTTGCATTGCTCAAAATAGATTTTTCCTTAACTTTTTGAAAATACTAAATTTTGTTTGGCAAAAACACCCAAGGCATCTATCAATCAAAGACTCCAGATCCACTCAGGGCATCTACCAATCAATGACTGAAGATCCTTTTAACCCTTGTTCACCCACAAGTTTTATTTAGAAATTGGAGTGATGAGATTCTTGAAGTTTCCATGTCTTGATGCTCAAATTGTCCTTTACCAGGGACATGGCTAAGTACTTAGGTTTTACACTCTGCAGAGGTGGTGCACATTCCCCACAAGCCTTGGTTTCCCAAGACATGATCCTTCAGTAGCCTTTCCTTAGTCAAATGGACGCGTTCGAACCTATCATCCCATCTACCACCCACTGTCCAAGAGACTAAGTTCTAGCATCCTAAGATCATGGCAGAGCCCATAATGCCAAGTGGTTGCACTTGAAGCTTCTCAACATTTGACATCTCAAATCTCTTTGTTCCTGGGTGGCCATCCACAAGTGAGATACACTAAGGTAAACCATACACATGGGCCTTGTGAACCACTCAACCAAAAACCACCAAGCAAGTCCATTCCACCCAGGAGATTCATTAACTTAGTTGTTTTGTTAAATAAAACTCAAGTCCTTAGACTTAGAATAATTTTTCCATAGTGTATATATAAACCACCCTTGTTTTCTAGTAGCTAGGCTAAGCATGGCATGGAAACTTATCCTTAGGGAATTTTCCTATCAACTCTAGCATTCTATTCTAATTAGGATTTCCCAACATCAATTGACAAAAGTAGCATGCAAAACCTAACAAAATATATCTAATGCATGTTTAAAATATAGGAATGGAATATTCATGAAGATATCACTTGCCTTGGTAGTGTGGAGTAGCACTAAATCACAATCACAATCACTAGCAAAATCTACACACAAAGTTATAGCACACAATTACACACAAATATATACAAACAAAAATATTATGAATGCATGCATGCATGAATCTACCAAGTGATGATTTTTTTGAAAACTCAACCAAGCAAGTGCATGAATACAGAAACTAAACAAGTCACAAAATAGCCAAGACAACTTAAATAACCCTAAAACAAAATACTAAACTAAATCTATACTCAAAAAGGCCTCAAACAAGTTTCTGTAATTTAAGCCAAACTAATGGTTACTATTTGCTAAACAAAAAGGATAGGCAGAAAGGTCTTGTTTTACTGAATCCAACGGTATAAAGTTTGCAAAATTCTAACGTGGAATTCAAAAGATATAGGCATTTGAATTTGGATCAAATTTCTGTTTTAAATCTATTTTCAGATCTAACCTAGCCAGCGTCATGTTCTTATTACCCGTGCGTTTCGCCTTTGGATCGAGCGATGAGACCGCTGGATCTAAATGAAATCTGGCGGCTCGGATCGCGTCTGCGGGGTTAAGTGGATCTATCCTAAGCGCCACGATCTGAATCTAACTGTTATTTCCTGCCAAGAATGGCGGAGCGGCGGCTACGGCGGGCGAACCGATTCGATGGCGTTTAAGCGATCACGAGGAGGCAAGTGAGCGAGGAGTAGCTCATCGGGCTCGAGGTCAGCGATGCTCGTCGTACTGCGTGGTTGGTTTAAGGCGCTCGAGCACGGCTGCGATTCCGCCGGAGTTAAATGGCGGCGTCGGGTGCGTCGGTGGTCATCGTGGGCGTCGCTGTGGATCACCCCAAGGCAAAGCGAGACACGGTTAGATTCATAGAGTCGAGACGAGCCGTGTGCGTGAACTAGAAAGCGGCGATGCGGTCTTACCACTAGAGTTCGCCGGAGTTAAATGCGGCGTCGGTGGCGACTAATCGACGATGTTGCGGAGCTACGGTCCATGCGAGCAAGCAAGCGTGTTAAAGAAGCTCGAGGCTCACTGAATCAGTTTGTAAGATCGAGAGGCGTAGGGGAGCTCTGGACTCACCGGGTCGCCGATCGTCGGAGGCAGCGGGGTTTCGAGGTAATGCTCGCGACTGGTGGCGCTCTGGGTTCGGGGTTTGAGGAAGAGAGAGGCGGAGGGGTTCTTATAGCCTGGTCACGGCGAAATTACTCGCCAATAAATCGAATTGACGTCGCGAATTAAACGAACGCCGCGTTGATTTGGGGATGAACGCGTCGTGCGGGTGGAGACGACGGTGGCGTGGGAAGGCCGCTTGTCGGCGAGGTGCGCGGAGTGCAGGGTCTGTCATCGGCGACTTAACTGCGTTTCAGCGTGTGAAGGAAAAGGAGATCCCGGGTGGGCTTGCTGGTCTTGATCCGTCTTTGGGCGATTAAGCCGCTCGGCCCTTTTCTTTTGAGAATTCCTTTTCTTTTTCTAATTCCATTTTCTGAATAGAATTTGATATGAATTCAAATCCTTTTGAATTCAAACTGCTTTGGGGATTTTTGCAGGGTTCTGTGGGTTTAAAAACGAGTCAGATGACCATGTGGTTACTAGCAAGGGCTTGGTCAAGCTTGGGTTTCAAAGTAAACAGAGATTTGCTCTAGTTTGCAAATATTTGAAATAGGGTTTTGAAACTATTTCTAAATTTTGAATCTTGGGTTAAAAGCTTCACCTAGCCTTTCCAACCATGGAGGCAAGCAAACAAGTTCATAGACAATCAAATCCCAAAGGGTGATGGCCAATTGAGACAATTTGCCCACATGAAATCATAGCTCAAACTTCTGCCTCTAAATAATTTTGAGAAAAACCCTATATGAATGAATGATGCAAGGATGAAATGAATGAGTTTTTGAAACATGATTTTTGGGATGTTACACATTGCATGTGTGTTCTCTTCAGAGACCACACATGGATCCACCAGTGTCATTGCATGTGTGTTCTTTTTACTAACAACAACCAGAGTGATTGAAATGTGTGTTGTCTTCAGAGACCACACATGCATCCACCAGTGTCATTGCATGTGTGTTCTTTTTACTAACAACAACTGGAGTCATTCCATGTGTGTTTCTTTCACATACCACATATGGATCCACCAGTCTCATTGCATGTGTGTTATTTTCACAATCCACCTATGGATCCACCAGTGTCATTGCATGTGTGCTCTTTTTACTAACAACAACCAGAGTCATTGCATGTGTGTTCTCTTTAGAGACCACACATGCATCCACCAGTGTCATTGCATGTGTGTTCTTTTTACTAACAACAACCATAGTGATTGAAATGTGTGTTGTCTTCAGAGACCACACATGCATCCACCAGTGTCATTGCATGTGTGTTCTTTTTACTAACAACAACTGGAGTCATTCCATGTGTGTTCTTTTCACAATCCACCTGTGGATCCACCAGTGTCATTGCATGTGTGCTCTTTTTACTAACAACAACCAGAGTCATTGCATGTGTGTTCTCTTCAGAGACCACACATGGATCCACCAGTGTCATTGCATGTGTGTTCTTTTTACTAACAACAACCAGAGTCATTGAAATGTGTGTTCTCTTTAGAGACCACACATGGATCCACCAGTGTCATTGCATGTGTGTTCTCTTCAGCGACCACACATGGATCCACCAGTCTCATTGCATGTGTGTTCTTTTCACAATCCACCTATGGATCCACCAGTGTCATTGCATGTGTGCTATTTTTACTAACAACAACCAAAGTCATTGCATGTGTGTTCTCTTCAGAGACCACACATGGATCCACCAGTGTCATTGCATGTGTGTTCTTTTTACTAACAACAACCAGAGTCATTGAAATGTGTGTTCTCTTCAGAGTCCAGATATGGATCCACCAGTGTTATTGCATGTGTGCTCTTTTTACTAACAACAACCAGAGTCATTGCATGTGTGTTCTCTTTAGAGACCACACATGGATCCACTAGTGTCATTGCATGTGTGTTCTTTTTACTAACAACAACCAGAGTCATTGAAATGTGTGTTCTCTTTAGAGACCACACATGGATCAACCAATGTCATTGCATTTGTGTTCTCTTGGAGACCACACATGGATCCTGATTGCATGTGTGTTCTTTTCACCATCCACCTATGGATCCACCAGTGTCATTGCATGTGTGCTCTTTTTACTTACAACAACCAGAGTCATTGCATGTGTTCTCTTCAGAGACCACACATGGATCCTGATGTCATTGCATGTGTGTTCTTTTTACTAACAACAACCAGAGTCACTAAAATGTGTGTTCTCTTCAGAGTCCAGACATGGATCCACCAGTGTCATTGCATGTGTGCTCTTTTTACTAACAACAACCAGAGTCATTGCATGTGTGTTCTCTTTAGAGACCACACATGGATCCACTAGTGTCATTGCATGTGTGTTCTTTTACTAACAACAACCAGAGTCATTGAAATGTGTGTTATCTTTAGAGACCACACATGGATCCACCTGAGTCATTGCATGTGTGTTCTCTTGAGACCACACATGGATCCTGATGTCATTGCATGTGTGTTCTTTTTACTAACAACAACAAGAGTGATTGAAATGTGTGTTGTCTTCAGAGACCACACATGCATCCTGATGTCATTGCATGTGTGTTTTTTTACTAACAACAACTGGAGTCATTCCATGTGTGTTCCTTTCACATACCACATATGGATCCACCAGTCTCATTGCATGTGTGTTCTTTTCACAATCCACCTATGGATCCACCAGTATCATTGCGTGTGTGCTCTTTTTACTAACAACAACCAAAGTCATTGCATGTGTGTTCTCTTCAGAGACCACACATGGATCCACCAGTGTCATTGCATGTGTGTTCTTTTTACTAACAACAACTAGAGTCATTGAGATGTGTGTTCTCTTTAGAGACCACACGTGGATCCACCAGTGTCATTGCATGTGTGCTCCTTTTACTAACAACAACCAGAGTCATTGCATGTGTGTTCTCTTCAGAGACCACACATGGATCCACCAGTGTCATTTCATGTGTGTTCTTTTTACTAACAACAACCATAGTGATTGAAATGTGTGTTGTCTTCAGAGACCACACATGCATCCACCAGTGTCATTGCATGTGTGTTCTTTTTACTAACAACAACTGGAGTCATTCCATGTGTGTTCTTTTCACATACCACATATGGATCCACCAGTCTCATTGCATGTTTGTTCTTTTCACAATCCACCTATGGATCCACCAGTGTCATTGCATGTGTGGTCTTTTTACTAACAACAACCAGAGTCATTGCATGTGTGTTCTCTTCAGAGACCACACATGGATCCACCAGTGTCATTGCATGTGTGTTCTTTTAACAATCCACATATAGATCCACCAGTGTCATTGCATGTGTGCTCTTTTTACTAACAACAACCAGAGTCATTGCATGTGTGTTCTCTTCAGAGACCACACATGGATCCACCAGTGTCATTGCATGTGTGTTCTTTTTACTAACAACAACCAGAGTCATTGAAATGTGTGTTCTCTTCAGAGTCCAGACATGGATCCACCAGTGTCATTGCATGTGTGCTCTTTTTACTAACAACAACCAGAGTCATTGCATGTGTGTTCTCTTTAGAGACCACACATGGATCCACTAGTGTCATTGCATGTGTGTTCTTTTTACTAACAACAACCAGAGTCATTGAAATGTGTGTTCTCTTTAGAGACCACACATGGATCCACCAGAGTCATTGCATGTGTGTGCTCTTCAGAGACCACACATGGATCCACCAGTGTCATTGCATGTGTGTTCTTTTTACTAACAACAACAAGAGTGATTGAAATGTGTGTTGTCTTCAGAGACCACACATGCATCCACCAGTGTCATTGCATGTGTGTTCTTTTTACTAACAACAACTGGAGTCATTCCATGTGTGTTCCTTTCACATACCACATGTGGATCCACTAGTCTCATTGCATGTGTGTTCTTTTCACAATCCACCTATGGATCCACCAGTGTCATTGCGTGTGTGCTCTTTTTACTAACAACAACCAAAGTCATTGCATGTGTGTTCTCTTTAGAGACCACACATGGATCCACCAGTGTCATTGCATGTGTGTTCTTTTTACTAACAACAACTAGAGTCATTGAAATGTGTGTTCTCTTTAGAGACCACACGTGGATCCACCAGTGTCATTGCATGTGTGCTCCTTTTACTAACAACAACCAGAGTCATTGCATGTGTTCTCTTGGAGACCACACATGGATCCACCAGTGTCATTTCATGTGTGTTCTTTTTACTAACAACAACCATAGTGATTGAAATGTGTGTTGTCTTCAGAGACCACACATGCATCCACCAGTGTCATTGCATGTGTGTTCTTTTTACTAACAACAACTGGAGTCATTCCATGTGTGTTCTTTTCACATACCACATATGGATCCACCAGTCTCATTGCATGTTTGTTCTTTTCACAATCCACCTATGGATCCACCAGTGTCATTGCATGTGTGCTCTTTTTACTAACAACAACCAGAGTCATTGCATGTGTGTTCTCTTCAGAGACCACACATGGATCCACCAGTGTCATTGCATGTGTGTTCTTTTACTAACAACAACTTGAGTCATTGAAATGTGTGTTATCTTTAGAGACCACACATGGATCCACAGTGTCATTGCATGTGTGTTCTCTTCCACATGGATCCACCAGTATCATTGCATGTGTGTTCTTTTCACAATCCACCTATGGATCCACCAGTGTCATTGCATGTGTGCTATTTTTACTAACAACAACCAAAGTCATTGCATGTGTGTTCTCTTCAGAGACCACACATGGATCCACCAGTGTCATTGCATGTGTGTTCTTTTTACTAACAACAACCAGAGTCATTGAAATGTGTGTTCTCTTCAGAGTCCAGATATGGATCCACCAGTGTCATTGCATGTGTGCCCTTTTTACTAACAACAACCAGAGTCATTGCTTGTGTGTTCTCTTCAGAGACCACACATGGATCCACCAGTGTCATTGCATGTGTGTTCTTTTTACTAACAACAACCAGAGTCATTGAAATGTGTGTTCTCTTTAGAGCCCACACATGGATCCACCAGTGTCATTGCATGTGTGTTCTCTTCAGAGACCACACATGGATCCACCAGTGTCATTTCATGTGTGTTCTGTTTACTAACAACAACTGGAGTAATTTGATGTGTGTTATTTTCACATACCACATATGGATCGGGTCATTGCATGTGTGCTCTTTTCACAATCCAGCTATGGATCCACCAATGTCATTGCATGTGTGTTCTTTTTACTAACAACAACGAGAGTCATTGCATGTGTGTTCCTTTCACATACCAAACATGGATCCTCTAGTGTCATTGCATGTGTTTTCTTTTTCCTAACAACAACCAGAGTCATTGAAATGTGTGTTCTCTTCAGAGACCAGACATGGATCCACCAGTGTCATTGCATGTGTGTTCTTTTTACAAACAACAACTAAAGTCATTGCATGTGTTTTCTTTTCAGATACCACATATGGATCCACCAGTATCATTGCATGTGTGTTCTTTTCACAATCCACCTATGGATCCACCAGTGTCATTGCATGTGTGCTCTTTTTACTAACAACCACCAGAGTCATTGCATGTGTGTTCTCTTCAGAGACCACACATGGATCCACCAGTGTCATTGCATGTGTGTTCTTTTTACTTACAACAACTGGAGTCATTCCATGTGTGTTCCTTTCATATACCACATATGGATCCACCAGTCTCATTGCATGTGTGTTCTTTTCACAATCCACCTATGGATCCACCAGTGTCATTGCATGTGTGCTCTTTTTACTAACAACACCTAGAGTCATTAAATGTGTGTTCTCTTCAGAGACCACACATGGATCCACCAGTGTCATTGCATGTGTGTTCTTTTTACTAACAACCAGAGTCATTGAAATGTGTGTTCTCTTTAGAGACCACACATGGATCCACCAGTGTCATTGCATGTGTGTTCTCTTCAGAGACCACACATGGATCCACCAGTGTCATTGCATGTGTGTTCTTTTTACTAACAACAACTGGAGTCATTGCATGTGTGTTATTTTCACATACCACCTATGGGTCCACCAGTGTCATTGCATGTGTGCTCTTTTCACAATCCACCTATGGATCCACCAGTGTCATTGCATGTGTGTTCTTTTTACTAACAACAACCAGAGTCATTGCATGTGTGTTCTTTTCACATACCACACATAGATCCTGTAGTGTCATTGCATGTGTGTTCTTTTTACTAACAACAACCAGAGTCATTGAAATGTGTGTTCTCTTCAGAGTCCAGACATGGATCCACCAGTGTCATTGCATGTGTGCTCTTTTTACTAACAACAACCAGAGTCATTGCATGTGTGTTCTCTTTAGAGACCACACATGGATCCACTAGTGTCATTGCATGTGTGTTCTTTTTACTAACAACAACCGGAGTCATTGAAATGTGTGTTCTCTTTAGAGACCACACATGGATCCACCAGAGTCATTGCATGTGTGTTTTCTTGGAGACCACACATGGATCCTGATGTCAGTGCATGTGTGTTCTTTTTACTAACAACAACAAGAGTGATTGAAATGTGTGTTGTCTTCAGAGACCACACATGCATCCACCAGTGTCATTGTATGTGTGTTCTTTTTACTAACAACAACTGGATTCATTCCATGTGTGTTCCTTTCACATACCACATATGGATCCACCAGTCTCATTGCATGTGTGTTCTTTTCATAATCCACCTATGGATCCACCAGTGTCATTGCCTGTGTCCTCTTTTTACTAACAACAACCAAAGTCATTGCATGTGTGTTCTCTTCAGAGACCACACATGGATCCACCAGTGTCATTGCATGTGTGTTCTTTTTACTAACAACAACTAGAGTCATTGAAATGTGTGTTCTCTTTAGAGACCACACGTGGATCCACCAGTGTCATTGCATGTGTGCTCTTTTTACTAACAACAACCAGAGTCATTGCATGTGTGTTCTCTTCAGAGACCACACATGGATCCACCAGTGTCATTTCATGTGTGTTCTTTTTACTAACAACAACCATAGTGATTGAAATGTGTGTTGTCTTCAGAGACCACACATGCATCCACCAGTGTCATTGCATGTGTGTTCTTTTTACTAACAACAACTGGAGTCATTCCATGTGTGTTCTTTTCACATACCACATATGGATCCACCAGTCTCATTGCATGTGTGTTCTTTTCACAATCCACCTATGGATCCACCAGTGTCATTGCATGTGTGCTCTTTTTACTAACAACAACCAGAGTCATTGCATGTGTGTTCTCTTCAGAGACCACACATGGATCCACCAGTGTCATTGCATGTGTGTTCTCTTCAGAGACCACACATGGATCCACCAGTGTCATTGCATGTGTGTTCTTTTTACTAACAACAACTGGAGTCATTGCATGTGTGTTATTTTCACATACCACCTATGGGTCCACCAGTGTCATTGCATGTGTGCTCTTTTCACAATCCACCTATGGATCCACCAGTGTCATTGCATGTGTGTTCTTTTTACTAACAACAACCAGAGTCATTGCATGTGTGTTCTTTTCACATACCACACATGGATCCTGTAGTGTCATTGCATGTGTGTTCTTTTTACTAACAACAACCAGAGTCATTGAAATGTGTGTTCTCTTCAGAGTCGAGACATGGATCCACCAGTGTCATTGCATGTGTGCTCTTTTTACTAACAACAACCAGAGTCATTGCATGTGTGTTCTCTTTAGAGACCACACATGGATCCACTAGTGTCATTGCATGTGTGTTCTTTTTACTAACAACAACCAGAGTCATTGAAATGTGTGTTCTCTTTAGAGACCACACATGGATCCACCAGAGTCATTGCATGTGTGTGCTCTTCAGAGACCACACATGGATCCACCAGTGTCATTGCATGTGTGTTCTTTTTACTAACAACAACAAGAGTGATTGAAATGTGTGTTGTCTTCAGAGACCACACATGCATCCACCAGTGTCATTGCATGTGTGTTCTTTTTACTAACAACAACTGGAGTCATTCCATGTGTGTTCCTTTCACATACCACATATGGATCCACCAGTCTCATTGCATGTGTGTTCTTTTCATAATCCACCTATGGATCCACCAGTGTCATTGCGTGTGTGCTCTTTTTACTAACAACAACCAAAGTCATTGCATGTGTGTTCTCTTCAGAGACCACACATGGATCCACCAGTGTCATTGCATGTGTGTTCTTTTTACTAACAACAACTAGAGTCATTGAAATGTGTGTTCTCTTTAGAGACCACACGTGGATCCACCAGTGTCATTGCATGTGTGCTCTTTTTACTAACAACAACCAGAGTCATTGCATGTGTGTTCTCTTCAGAGACCACACATGGATCCACGAGTGTCATTTCAGGTGTGTTCTTTTTACTAACAACAACCATAGTGATTGAAATGTGTGTTGTCTTCAGAGACCACACATGCATCCACTAGTGTCATTGCATGTGTGTTCTTTTTACTAACAACAACTGGAGTCATTCCATGTGTGTTCTTTTCACATACCACATATGGATCCACCAGTCTCATTGCATGTGTGTTCTTTTCACAATCCACCTATGGATCCACCAGTGTCATTGCATGTGTGCTCTTTTTACTAACAACACCCCGAGTCATTGCATGTGTGTTCTCTTCAGAGACCACACATGGATCCACCAGTGTCATTGCATGTGTGTTCTCTTCAGAGACCACACATGGATCCACCAGTGTCATTGCATGTGTGTTCTTTTTACTAACAACAACTGGAGTCATTGCATGTGTGTTATTTTCACATACCACCTATGGGTCCACCAGTGTCATTGCATGTGTGCTCTTTTCACAATCCACCTATGGATCCACCAGTGTCATTGCATGTGTGTTCTTTTTACTAACAACAACCAGAGTCATTGCATGTGTGTTCTTTTCACATACCACACATAGATCCTGTAGTGTCATTGCATGTGTGTTCTTTTTACTAACAACAACCAGAGTCATTGAAATGTGTTCTCTTGAGTCAGACATGGATCCACCAGTGTCATTGCATGTGTGCTCTTTTTACTAACAACAACCAGAGTCATTGCATGTGTGTTCTCTTTAGAGACCACACATGGATCCACTAGTGTCATTGCATGTGTGTTCTTTTTACTAACAACAACCAGAGTCATTGAAATGTGTGTTCTCTTTAGAGACCACACATGGATCCACCAGAGTCATTGCATGTGTGTGCTCTTCAGAGACCACACATGGATCCTGATGTCATTGCATGTGTGTTCTTTTACTAACAACAACAAGAGTGATTGAAATGTGTGTTGTCTTCAGAGACCACACATGCATCCACCAGTGTCATTGTATGTGTGTTCTGTTTACTAACAACAACTGGAGTCATTCCATGTGTGTTCCTTTCACATACCACATATGGATCCACCAGTCTCATTGCATGTGTGTTCTTTTCATAATCCACCTATGGATCCACCAGTGTCATTGCGTGTGTGCTCTATTTACTAACAACAACCAAAGTCATTGCATGTGTGTTCTCTTCAGAGACCACACATGGATCCACCAGTGTCATTGCATGTGTGTTCTTTTTACTAACAACAACTAGAGTCATTGAAATGTGTGTTCTCTTTAGAGACCACACGTGGATCCACCAGTGTCATTGCATGTGTGCTCCTTTTACTAACAACAACCAGAGTCATTGCATGTGTGTTCTCTTCAGAGACCACACATGGATCCACCAGTGTCATTTCATGTGTGTTCTTTTTACTAACAACAACCATAGTGATTGAAATGTGTGTTGTCTTCAGAGACCACACATGCATCCACTAGTGTCATTGCATGTGTGTTCTTTTTACTAACAACAACTGGAGTCATTCCATGTGTGTTCTTTTCACATACCACATATGGATCCACCAGTCTCATTGCATGTGTGTTCTTTTCACAATCCACCTATGGATCCACCAGTGTCATTGCATGTGTGCTCTTTTTACTAACAACAACCAAAGTCATTGCATGTGTGTTCTCTTCAGAGACCACACATGGATCCACCAGTGTCATTGCATGTGTGTTCTTTTTACTAACAACAACCAGAGTCATTGAAATGTGTGTTCTCTTTAGAGGCCACATATGGATCCACCAGTGTCATTGCATGTGTGTTCTCTTCAGCGACCACACATGGATCCACCAGTCTCATTGCATGTGTGTTCTTTTCACAATCCACCTATGGATCCACCAGTGTCATTGCATGTGTGCTAACTTTACTAACAACAACCAAAGTCATTGCATGTGTGTTCTCTTCAGAGACCACACATGGATCCACCAGTGTCATTGCATGTGTGTTCTTTTTACTAACAACAACCAGAGTCATTGAAATGTGTGTTCTCTTCAGAGTCCAGATATGGATCCACCAGTGTTATTGCATGTGTGCTCTTTTTACTAACAACAACCAGAGTCATTGCATGTGTGTTCTCTTTAGAGACCACACATGGATCCACTAGTGTCATTGCATGTGTGTTCTTTTTACTAACAACAACCAGAGTCATTGAAATGTGTGTTCTCTTTAGAGACCACACATGGATCCACCAGTGTCATTGCATGTGTGCTCTTTTTACTAACAACACCTGGAGTCATTGCATGTGTGTTATTTTCACATACCACATATGGATCCACCAGTGTGATTGCATGTGTGGTCTTTTCACAATCCACCTATGGATCCACCAGTGTCATTGCATGTGTGTTCTTTTTACTAACAACAACCAGAGTCATTGCATGTGTGTTCTTTTCACATACCACACATGGATCCTCTAGTGTCATTGCATGTGTGTTCTTTTTACTAACAACAACCAGAGTCATTGAAATGTGTGTTCTCTTCAGAGACCAGACATGGATCCACCAGTGTCATGGCATGTGTGTTCTTTTTACAAACATCAACTAGAGTCATTGCATGTGTGTTCTTTTCACATACCACATATGGATCCACCGATGTCATGGCATGTGTGTTCTTTTCACAATCCACCTATGGATCCACTAGTGTCATTGCATGTGTGCTCTTTTTACTAACAACCACCAGAGTCATTGCATGTGTGTTCTCTTCAGAGACCACATGGATCCTGATGTCATTGCATGTGTGTTCTTTTTACTTACAACAACCAGAGTGATTGAAATGTGTGTTGTCTTCAGAGACCACACATGCATCCACCAGTGTCATTGCATGTGTGTTCTTTTTACTAACAACAACTGGAGTCATTCCATATGTGTTCCTTTCACATACCACATATGGATCCACCAGTCTCATTGCATGTGTGTTCTTTTCACAATCCACCTATGGATCCACCAGTGTCATTGCATGTCTGCTATTTTTACTAACAACAACCAAAGTCATTGCATGTGTGTTCTCTTCACAGACCACACATGGATCCACCAGTGTCATTGCATGTGTGTTCTTTTTACTAACAACAACCAGAGTCATTGAAATGTGTGTTCTCTTCAGAGTCCAGATATGGATCCACCAGTGTTATTGCATGTGTGCTCTTTTTACTAACAACAACCAGAGTCATTGCATGTGTGTTCTCTTTAGAGACCACACATGGATCCACTAGTGTCATTGCATGTGTGTTCTTTTTACTAACAACAACCAGAGTCATTGAAATGTGTGTTCTCTTTAGAGACCACACATGGATCCACCTGTGTCATTGCATGTGTGTTCTCCTCAGAGACCACACATGGATCCACCAGTGTCATTGCATGTGTGCTCTTTTTACTAACAACACCTGGAGTCATTGCATGTGTGTTATTTTCACATACCACATATGGATCCACCAGTGTGATTGCATGAGTGCTCTTTTCACAATCCACCTATGGATCCACCAGTGTCATTGCATGTGTGTTCTTTTTACTAACAACCAGAGTCATTGCATGTGTGTTCTTTTCACATACCACACATGGATCCTCTAGTGTCATTGCATGTGTGTTCTTTTTACTAACAACAACCAGAGTCATTGAAATGTGTGTTCTCTTCAGAGACCAGACATGGATCCACCAGTGTCATGGCATGTGTGTTCTTTTTACAAACATCAACTAGAGTCATTGCATGTGTGTTCTTTTCACATACCACATATGGATCCACCGATGTCATGGCATGTGTGTTCTTTTCACAATCCACCTATGGATCCACCAGTGTCATTGCATGTGTGCACTTTTTACTAACAACCACCAGAGTCATTGCATGTGTGTTCTCTTCAGAGACCACACATGGATCCACCAGTGTCATTGCATGTGTGTTCTTTTACTAACAACAACCAGAGTCATTGAAATGTGTGTTCTCTTCAGAGTCCAGATATGGATCCACCAGTGTTATTGCATGTGTGCTCTTTTTACTAACAACAACGAGAGTCATTGCATGTGTTTTCTCTTTAGAGACCACACATGGATCCACTAGTGTCATTGCATGTGTGTTCTTTTTACTAACAACAACCAGAGTCATTGAAATGTGTGTTCTCTTTAGAGACCACACATGGATCCACCAGTGTCATTGCATGTGTGCTCTTTTTACTAACAACACCTGGAGTCATTGCATGTGTGTTATTTTCACATACCACATATGGATCCACCAGTGTGATTGCATGTGTGGTCTTTTCACAATCCACCTATGGATCCACCAGTGTCATTGCATGTGTGTTCTTTTTACTAACAACAACCAGAGTCATTGCATGTGTGTTCTTTTCACATACCACGCATGGATCCTCTAGTGTCATTGCATGTGTGTTCTTTTTACTAACAACAACCAGAGTCATTGAAATGTGTATTCTCTTCAGAGACCAGACATGGATCCACCAGTGTCATGGCATGTGTGTTCTTTTTACAAACATCAACTAGAGTCATTGCATGTGTGTTCTTTTCACATACCACATATGGATCCACCGATGTCATGGCATGTGTGTTCTTTTCACAATCCACCTATGGATCCACCAGTGTCATTGCATGTGTGCTCTTTTTACTAACAACCACCAGAGTCATTGCATGTGTGTTCTCTTCAGAGACCACACATGGATCCACCAGTGTCATTGCATGTGTGTTCTTTTTACTTACAACAACCAGAGTGATTGAAATGTGTGTTGTCTTCAGAGACCACACATGCATCCACCAGTGTCATTGCATGTGTGTTCTTTTTACTAACAACAACTGGAGTCATTCCATGTGTGTTCCTTTCACATACCACATATGGATCCACCAGTCTCATTGCATGTGTGTTCTTTTCACAATCCACCTATGGATCCACCAGTGTCATTGCATGTGTGCTATTTTTACTAACAACAACCAAAGTCATTGCATGTGTGTTCTCTTCAGAGACCACACATGGATCCACCAGTGTCATTGCATGTGTGTTCTTTTTACTAACAACAACCAGAGTCATTGAAATGTGTGTTCTCTTCAGAGTCCAGATATGGATCCACCAGTGTTATTGCATGTGTGCTCTTTTTACTAACAACAACCAGAGTCATTGCATGTGTGTTCTCTTTAGAGACCACACATGGATCCACTAGTGTCATTGCATGTGTGTTCTTTTTACTAACAACAACCAGAGTCATTGAAATGTGTGTTCTCTTTAGAGACCACACATGGATCCACCAGTGTCATTGCATGTGTGTTCTCTTCAGAGACCACACATGGATCCACCAGTGTCATTGCATGTGTGCTCTTTTTACTAACAACACCTGGAGTCATTGCATGTGTGTTATTTTCACATACCACATATGGATCCACCAGTGTGATTGCATGTGTGCTCTTTTCACAATCCACCTATGGATCCACCAGTGTCATTGCATGTGTGTTCTTTTTACTAACAACAACCAGAGTCATTGCATGTGTGTTCTTTTCACATACCACACATGGATCCTCTAGTGTCATTGCATGTGTGTTCTTTTTACTAACAACAACCAGAGTCATTGAAATGTGTGTTCTCTTTAGAGACCAGACATGGATCCACCAGTGTCATGGCATGTGTGTTCTTTTTACAAACATCAACTAGAGTCATTGCATGTGTGTTCTTTTCACATACCACATATGGATCCACCGATGTCATTGCATGTGTGTTCTTTTCACAATCCACCTATGGATCCACCAGTGTCATTGCATGTGTGCTCTTTTTACTAACAACCACCAGAGTCATTGCATGTGTGTTCTCTTCAGAGACCACACATGGATCCACCAGTGTCATTGCATGTGTGTTCTTTTTACTTACAACAACCAGAGTGATTGAAATGTGTGTTGTCTTCAGAGACCACACATGCATCCACCAGTGTCATTGCATGTGTGTTCTTTTTACTAACAACAACCAGAGTCATTGCATGTGTGTTCTTTTCACATGCCACACATAGATCCTGTAGTGTCATTGCATGTGTGTTCTTTTTACTAACAACAACCAGAGTCATTGAAATGTGTGTTCTCTTCAGAGTCGAGACATGGATCCACCAGTGTCATTGCATGTGTGCTCTTTTTAGTAACAACAACCAGAGTCATTGCATGTGTGTTCTCTTTAGAGACCACACATTGATCCACTACTGTCATTGCATGTGTGTTCTTTTTACTAACAACAACCAGAGTCATTGAAATGTGTGTTCTCTTTAGATACCACACATGGATCCACCAGTGTCATTGCATGTGTGTTCTCTTCAGAGACCACACATGGATCCACCAGTGTCATTGCATGTGTGCTCTTTTTACTAACAACAACTGGAGTCATTGCATGTGTGTTATTTTCACATACCACATATGGATCCACCAGTGTGATTGCACGTGTGGTCTTTTCACAATCTACCTATGGATCCACCAGTGTCATTGCATGTGTGTTCTTTTTACTAACAACAACCAGAGTCATTGCATGTGTGTTCTTTTCACATACCACACATGGATCCTCTAGTGTCATTGCATGTGTGTTCTTTTTTGTAAGATCCCTCCTTTGTAAAGGAAAAGATCCCTGTGATTGCAATGCTAGTCCCTGGATCAATGCTAGCATCCACAGTTTAAGATGAAGTACACAGATACAAAGGTCGTTTATTACAGTCTTTCCAGAGATAAAACATAGTCTTTTACAACTCATGGCCAAAGGCCTAATACAAGAGTTTATGGAATAAGTAAATAAACATAAGTCTTCATCTTCATGTGCCACAGGCAAGCATGTTGAGTGTAGACTCATGACTCCTATTCATCATCAGAGTAACCTGCAACATCATAAGTTACAGCCACAAGGGTCAATACTTTGGAATAGTATTGGCAAGTGATACCTTAGTATATTTTAAGTGGACTATAATACTATATGCATTTGGCTGGTGGAGCTTAGGCTTGCATTGCTCAAAGTAGATTTTTCCTTAACTTTTTGAAAACACTAAGTTTTTGTAAGGCACAAAACACCCAAGGCATCTACCAATCAAAGACTGAAGATCCACTCAGGGCATCTACCAATCAATGACTAAAGATCCTTTTAACCCTTGTTCACCCACAAGTTTTATTTAGAAATTGGAGTGATGAGATTCTTGAAGTTTCCATGTCTTGATGCTCAAATTGTCCTTTACTAGGGACATGGCTAAGTACTTAGGTTTACACTCTGCAGAGGTGGTGCACTTTCTCCACAAGACTTGGTTTCCCAAGACAAGATCCTTCAGAAGCCTTTCCTTAGTCAAATGGACGCGTTCCAACCTATTATTCCCTCTACCACCAACTGTCCAAGAGACTAAGTTCTAGCAACCTAAGATCATGGCAGAGCCCATAATGCCAAGTGGTTGCACTTGAAGCTTCTCAACATTTGACATCTCAAATCTCTTTGTTTCCTGGGTGGCCATCCACAAGTGAGATACACTAAGGTAAACCATAAACATGGGCCTTGTGAACCACTCAACCAAAAACCACCAAGCAAGTCCCATTCCACCCAGGAGATTCATTAACTTAGTTGTTTTGTTAAATATAACTCAAGTCCTTAGACTTAGAATAATTTTTCCATAGTGTATATATAAACCACCCTTGTTTTCTAGTAGCTAGGCTAAGCATGGCATGGCAACTTATCCTTAGGGAATTTTCCTAGTAACTCTAGCATTCTATTCTAAATAGGATTTCCCATCATCAATTGACAAAAGTAGCATGCAAGTCCTAACAAAATATATCTAATGCATGTATAAAATATAGGAATGGAATATTCATGGAGATATCACTTGCCTTGGTAGTGTGGAGAATAGCACTCGTCACAATCACAATCACTAGCAAAATCTACACACAAAGTTATAGCACACAATTACACACAAATATATAGAAACAAAAATATTATGAATGCATGCATGCATGAATCTACTAAGTGGTGATTTTTGAAAACTCAACCAAGCAAGTGCATGAATACAGAAACTAAACAAGTCACAAAAATAGCCAAGACAATTTACTTAACCCTAAAACAAAATACTAAACTAAATCTATACTCAAAAGGCCTCAAACAAGTTTCTGCAATTTAAGCCAAACTAATGGTTACTATTTGCTAAACAAAAAGGATAGGCAGAAAGGTCTTGTTTTTCTGAATCCAACGGTATAAAATTTGTAAAATTCCAACGTGGCATTCAAAAGTTATAGGCATTTGAAATCTGGATCAAAATCTGGTTTAAATTCTGTTTTTAGTTCTAACCCTAGCCACGCGTCATGTTCTTATTCACCCGCATCAAGCCGATCGATCGAGCTCCACAGCCGTGGGATCTAAATGAAATCTAGCGGCTCAGATCGCGCATCGCCGGGTTAAGTGGATCTATCCTAACGCTACGACATGATCTAACGGCCGTTATTTCTCGCCAAGAACTGGCGGCGAGCGGCGCTACCGGGCGGCGAATCTGGTCGATGACGTTGCCGACGATGCAGGAGGTAAGTGAGAACGAGGAGTAGCTCACCGGGCTCAGGGGGTCACGGCGATGCTCGTCGTACTCGTGGTTGGTCAAGGGGCGCTCGGGCACGGCTGCGATTCCTCACCGGAGTTCGTGGCGGCGTCGGGTGCGTCAGTGGTCGTCAGGACGTTGCCGTGAATCACCCCAAGGCAAGTTAGCGACACGGTTAGGTTCACGTGGTCAAGGGAAAGTCGTGAGCATGAACGGGAAGGCGAGGGGCGGTCTGGGCTTACCGGGAAAACTCGTCGGAGTTGATGTCGCCGTCGGTGCTCGCGGTGTCAAGTGGAACCGGCGACCTGGGGCAGTACAGGACGGACTAGTGAGGTCAGGAGATGCGCCAAGACACGCTGAGTCAGATTGTAAGAACGAGAGGCAGAGGGAAACACTAGGCTCACCGGAATCGATCGCCGGAGAGGCTCTGTCTGCGGCGGTGCAAAGCTGATTGAGGACAGCCTGGTGGCGGAGTGAGCGAGGTGTTTGGGGGAAAAAGATCGCGAGGCAGAGAGGATCTTATAGCCGGGGAATCGACAGGAAACGCTCGTGGTTAAATGCCCATTTACGCCGCGCCATTACCGGCCATCACTGCTGCAGCGACGTGGTCGCAGGCGCGGTCTGGGGAAGACGAGGGCGACGTGGAGAAGGCCCGCTTGTCAGCGAGGTGCGGAGTGCAGTGGGTCTGTCGGCTCACGGTAGCAAGGCGTTATGCGTGAGAGAAGAATAAGGAGATCCCCGGGTGGGCTTGCTGGGCTCGATTTGCTGCTGGGCCAGATTCTGGCCGCGCGGCCTTTTTCCTTTGCCTAAGCCTTTTCTTTTTCTAAATCCATTTTCTGAATAGAATTTGATATGAATTCAAATCCTTTTGAATTCAAACTGCTTTGGGGATTTTTGCAGGGTTCTGTGGGTTCAAAAACAGTCATTCTAACTAAGTGGTTACCTTGCAAGGCTTGGTCAAGCTTGGGTTTCAAAGTAAACAGAGATTTGCTCTAGTTTGCAAATATTTGAAATAGGGTTTTGAAACTATTTCTAAATTTTGAATCTTGGGTTAAAAGCTTCACCTAGCCTTTCCAACCATGGAGGCAAGCAAACAAATTCATAGACAATCAAATCCCAAAGGGTGATGACCAATTGAGATAAATTGCCCACATGAAATCATAGCTCAAATTTCTGTCTCTAAATGATTTTGAGAAAAACCCTATATGAATGAATGATGCAAGGATGAAATGAATGAGTTTTTGAAACATGATTTTTGGGATGTTACAAATCTAACCCCCTTAAAATGAATCTCGCCCTCGAGATTCGGATTGGCTAGCAAATAGGTGAGGATGGTCTTTCCGAAGATCGTCTTCTCTTTCCCATGTTGCTTCTTCTTCGGAATGATGGTTCCATTGTACTTTGCAAAACCTAATGGTCTTTGTCCTTGTGACTCTTTCTGCGGTCTCAAGTATCTTGACAGGCTTTTCTTCATAGGTGAGATCACTTTCTAGTTGAACTTCTTCCAAAGATATGGTATCTTTCAAAGATGTTTCTTCCATTTCTGGGTGACATTTCTTGAGCTGGCTCACATGAAAAACATTATGGACTGCTAATAAAGATGCTGGCAGTTCGATTTCATATGCAGCTTCTCCCTTGCGACTTAGAATGTTGAATGGTCCAACATATCTTGGTGCTAACTTTCCTTTGACTCCAAATCTTTTCACTCCACGAAGTGGTGATACTCTAAGATAAGCTCTATCCCCAACTTCGTAAGTGACTTCTCTACGCTTAGCATCTGTGTAGCTTTTCTGTCGAGACTGTGCTATCTTCAACCTGTCCCTAACCAATTTGACTTTTTCTTCGGCGTCTTTGATAAGATCTGGTCCAAACAAACTTCTTTCTCCCACACCATTCCATAGCAATGGGGTGGTACACTTCCTTCCATAGAGAAACTCAAATGGTGCCATCCCAATACTAGATTGGTGACTGTTGTTGTAAGAGAACTCTGCGTAAGGCAGACTTTCATCCCAACTTGCTCCATAGTCTAGGGCACATGCCCTCAACATGTCTTCAAGAATTTGATTAGTCCTTTCTGTTTGTCCATCAGTTTGAGGATGAAAAGCAGTGCTGAATTCCAACCTCGTTCCTAAAGATTCATGAAGCTGTCTCCAAAAGTGAGAAGTGAACTGAGTTCCTCTATCAGACACAATACTCTTAGGTACACCGTGAAGGCATACAATTCTGCTCATGTAGATTTTGGCTAACTTTGCACTGGTATAAGTTGTCTTTACGGGTATAAAATGAGCCACTTTAGTTAGGCGATCCACTACTACCCATATGGAATTATACCCTGACCTGGTCCTTGGTAATCCGGTAATGAAATCCATACCAATATTTTCCCACTTCCATTCAGGAATAGGCATTGGTTGAAGCAAACCTGCTGGTTTCTGATGCTCCGCTTTCACTCTACTACACACATCACACAAAGCAATGTGTTCGGCGATGTCCCTTTTGAGATTGTTCCACCAAAATCTTTCTTTCATATCCATGTACATTTTGGTGTTTCTCGGGTGAATAGAATATGGAGAGTTATGAGCTTCTTGTAGAATCAGTCAAATTTCGGATCTTGTGGAACACAAATCGCTTTCCGTGCCATAAAGTACCTTGTTTGTCCATATGGAAACTTTTAGCTTTCCCTTGGCTAATCCTTTCCCTAATCTCTTCGATTTCCTTATCCGTCTTTTGGGCTTCTTTAATCTTATCCAACAGAGTGGGTTGAACATCCAAAGACATAAGATGTCCTTCCAGCACAATCTCCAACCTGAGTTCCTTGAATTGCTTACACAAGTCATCTGGCAATTCACCTTTGGTAAGACCATTTACAAACGCCTTACGACTTAGAGCATCTGCTACTACATTTGCTTTACCAGGATGGTACTGTAAACTCAAGTCGTAATCTTTGATAAGTTCTAGCCATCTCCTTTGTCTCATATTGATTTCTTTTTGGGTGAAGATATATTTCAAACTCTTATGATCGGTGAATACTTCACAACGTTTTCCCAAAAGGTAATGTCTCCATGTTTTGAGTGCATGGACAACAGCGGCTAACTCTAAATCATGGGTAGGATAATTTACTTCATGAGTTTTGAGTTGTCTCGAGGTATAAGCCACAACTTTTCCGCCTTGCATAAGTACGGCACCTAATCCTTGATGCGAAGCATCACAATACACTTGGAAATCATTTTCTAAATCTGGTAGGCACAGAACTGGTGCTGACACAAGTCTTTTCTTTAATTCTTGAAAGCTGAGTTCACATCCTTCATACCAAGCAAATTTCTTATCTTTCTTTAACAATTCTGTCATTGGTTTAGCAACCTTAGAAAAATTTTCAATGAACCTTTTGTAGTAACCTGCTAAACCAAGGAAACTACGAACCTCTTTTACGTTCTTAGGGGATTCCCATTCACATCACGTAAACTTTAGCGGATCAATCACACTCCATCCTTTGTCATAACATGACCAAGAAATCCAACTTCCTCTAACCAAAACTCACACTTGTTGAATTTGGCATAAAGCTTATGTTCCCTCAGTTTCTCAAGTATCAAGCGTAAATGGCTTTCATGCTCTTCCTTGCTCTTGGAGTAGACTAAGATGTCATCGATGAAAACTACAACGAACTTGTCGAGAAAATCCATGAACACTTTGTTCATCATATTCATGAAGTATGCTGGAGCGTTGGTTAAACCGAAAGGCATCACAGTGTACTCATATAATCCATACCTTGTGGTGAATGCTGTTTTAGGTATGTCTTGCTCTCTTATCTTGAGTTGAAAATAGCCTGACCGAAGGTCAATCTTCGAGAACACACAAGCTCCTTCTAGCTGATCAAACAAATCATTGATTCTTGGCAAAGGATATTTGTTCTTGATAGTTACCTCGTTGAGAGAACGGTAATCTATGCATAATCTTTGAGTTCTATCTCTTTTCTACGAACAAAACGAGCTCCCCAAGATGAAGAACTTGGCTGGATGAATCCTTTCGCAATTGTTCTCCAAGTTGTTTCTTGAGTTCCTTAAGTTCGTCAACCGACATTTTATAAGGCCTCTTTGCCCTTGGTCCGTAACCTGGTACCAAATCTATTATAAATTCCACATCTCTATCTCGTGGCATTCTGTAACTCTTCCGGGAACACATCCTGACACTCACACACAATTGGCACACTATCCATGCTAACCCCTTAAGAGAATTCAGCTTACTCCTTTAGATTTAAAATTGGACTTAAATTTTATCCTCTTACCTTCAGGGGTTGTGAGTGAAACTGTACGATTTGCACAATCTAGTACTCCCTCATACTTAGCCATCCAATCCATTCCCAAAATCACATCCAATCCTTGGGAATTCAGGATTATTAAGTTCACTGGAAACTTATGTTTTCCAAACTCTATGACTAAATCATGACATCCTCGAGTTTACTATCATTTCTCCACCAGAGAACTTACTCTTATAGGACATCCAATGGTTTCTACCGGTAGTTCATTTCTTTCGATTTAATGCTTTTGATATGAATGAATGAGATGCACCAAGATCAAAGAGTACAAATGCTGAGATAGAATTGAGTCCGAACTTACCAAAGAACGCATCGTGCTCTTCATAGACCTCCTCCACATTGATGTGGTTAACCTGTCCTTTCTGAAAAGGATTGGGCTTGTTAGGTCCTTCAACGCTTCTCGTGGCACTCATTAGCATAATGCCCCAGCTTCTTGCATTTGAAGCATTCAACTTGACTGATGTCCCTTTTAGGCTGACTTCCACTTCCACCTCCACTGTGGTGGTTCTTATGTCCACTCTTGTGATTCTTATACTTATCATTGTCATGATGCGATGATGCTTGTTGTCATGACGGTTGTGGTTGTGGTGCTTGTTAAACTTCCCATGCTTGTGGGACTCGAGTGACACTATCATCATAGTGAGATCGCTTATGAGACGCTCCCGAGCCGTGCTTGTTTGAGTGTTTCCTTCCTACTCTCGACTTGCTTCATTTTATTTTCCACAAGAATAGCTTTGTCACACAACGACCGATAAGTTGGAACATATGCCATGCATACCGCAGATTCAGCTCATCATTCAAGCCTTCCGAAACTTTTCCTTTCTTTTGGCATCGTTGTCAACCTCATCCGTGCATAGCGCCAGATTGTTGAACTCTTCAATATATTCAGCCACACCGTGGTGCTGCTTCAGGTTGTGGAATTCCTTCTTTTTCAGGCTCATCATACCTGGTGAGATATGAGTAGTACGAAATCCATCTTCAAAGATAGCCCAAGTCACCTCATCAATAGGCGTGGTAATCTGGAAGTTGTCCCACCATGCGGCGGCTGGTCCTTCCAACAGATGTGCTGCGAACCTGACCTTTTCAGCATCTGTGCATCCCACGGTCACTAAGTCTTTGTTCACAGAACGTAGCCAATCATTGGCCACCATGGGATCAGTCGTTCCCGAAAACTTAGCTGGCCTCAGACGCAGAAATCTGGTGAGCATATCAAAACCTGGAGGGTTGTTGTTGTTGTTGTTGTTGTTATTGTTGTTGTTGTTATTGTTGTTGTTGTTATTGGGGTTGTTGTTGTTGTTCTGGTTCTGGATGAACGTCGTCATCATTTGCATAAGCTGTTTACATTCATCATTTGTTGCATTTCCGGGGTAATGTTGGGGTTGGGGTTTGCGCGACGGGGAGGCATCTGTGGTTTGTTCATATAGAGATAAGAATGAGATACCCTTACATGATTTATGCACAATACATTACACAAGCAACACATGGCAAGCAACACAAGGATAAAAACTTAACAACAAGATAACAAAAGTCTCAAAGTAAAAACACACAAGTGGCAAGCCATCCACATGTCGGATGGTCCAACAATAAGTTCACAAATAACCAGTACGGTAAATAAAGATATCTGAGTAGCCAAGTCTACTCGTCGGCATCAATCTCCTCCTCGACAAAGGTAAGACCTGCGTTCTCCATTGCGGTCTTGTTCTCCTCGATGGTAGTGGTCAAAGAGTCGATCTTGGCCTTGAGAGCCCTCTTCTCGGAACGAAGCCTCTCAATCACCGTCACTGCCGCTCTAACTCAAGTCCTTGACTGCAGTTCCTCGGTCATATCACGAATCCTCTTGTTCCTATCCTGGACACGCTTCTTGACTCTTGAATTTACGGTCTTGGGTCTCGAACTTTGCCTCCATCTCCTTGACTATCTCTGCCCCGCGTGAAGAGCTTATCCTTCTCAAGCTGTACTGAGCTCGTCATTACTAAGCATGACGTTGGTCCTATCGTTATCCACGTGCCTAATAAGAGTCTCTAAGTCCTGGAGGTACAGCGATCGGCTCTGCTGTGACCCTCGAGTCGTCCTCAAAGTCGATGGACTCTCCGTCGTCATCACGCCTTCCAGGCGTGGAAGTGAGTGCCTCTAACCTGCTTGGGAGTGACGGCCTAACAGTGTCCCTATCGATCCTGCATGACAACCTCCATGCCTCTCTCCTGTCATCGTGCATAAGCTTGAAGACGATGGCCTCCGTAGTAGGCTCTGTCTGGCGTCCTGGCTGGTTCACCTTGAAGCCCCAAAGGTCCTTCCTCTCAAACTTGGTGAGTGGGTGCACCGTAATGATAGGATGAGGGAGATCGAGTAAAGTAGTAAGCTCTACGATACGAGGACCAAAACGGGTAGCCTGAACTCCTCAACAAAGGCTGATGGCAATAGGCATCTATTTATAAGATTGAAAAAGTTAGAACAACACAATTTAAGATAATCAAGTCAACATTCAAACACATTCTTGGGAACACACAAATCACTCAAGTCATGCATACATAAATCCATTACATCAACCAAGGTTCAAACTTATTTAAGGTATCATTTTGGAAAATAAGGTGATAGGTGGTGGTCCAACTAACGGCGCGCTTACAATCCTATCTCATTGGATCTGGTGGCTAACACAATGTTCCTAGTGGCAATCACCCTATCTTGTTCACATGCTTCTATCACTAAGTCTATAATATCTCCTCTTAAGGATTGGTTGGTGATTTCCAACTCTTGGGTATGTTCCTTCTCTAAGTCTTTTTGGAGGTTGAGCATCTTGCACTTGACTCTAGCACTTAGTTCCTTGATAGTCTTCCAAGCTGCTTCTTTTGCTGACTCAAAGAATGTGGTGTGCATAAAAGTGTTGGTGTACATGAAGCCTTTTCTTTGTGGTTGTCTTCCTTGTTCTTGTACAAGTGAAGTTGCACCCACCAATACTCCACTCCTTCCTCCATCACTGGAAAGCCCTTGTACACAGCTGCACCATGTACTCCCATGGTCTCCATGAGGTCCTTGAGAATCTTGGGAAACTCAGTCTCACACTCCAAGGTCATGGTCATGAGTGGTCCTCTCTTTATGGCTTCGTTGATGGAGTTCATCTACAAATAGAGATGAGAATGAAAAGATTAGAAAAGCTTACGAGAAGAATAGACAAGTGTAGAAGAAGTAAAAAATTTCCTTAGTGGTTTCCAATCCTAGGGTCATAATCATACAGCAACATGTTGCTCGATACCATCTCATAAGATCCCTCCTTTGTAAAGGAAAAGATCCCTGTGATTGCAATGCTAGTCCTCGGATCAATGCTAGCATCCACAGTTTAAGATGAAGTACACAGATACAAAGGTCGTTTATTACAGTCTTTCCAGATAAAACATAGTCTTTTACAACTCATGGCCAAAGGCCTAATACAAGAGTTTATGGAATAAGTAAATAAACATAAGTCTTCATCTTCATGTGCCACAGGCAAGCATGTTGAGTGTAGACTCATGACTCCTATTCATCATCAGAGTAACCTGCAACATCATAAGTTACAGCCACAAGGGTCAATACTTTGGAATAGTATTGGCAAGTGATACCTTAGTATATTTTAAGTGGACTATAATACTATATGCATTTGGCTGGTGGAGCTTAGGCTTGCATTGCTCAAAGTAGATTTTTCCTTAACTTTTGAAAACACTAAGTTTTGTAAGGCACAAAACACCCAAGGCATCTACCAATCAAAGACTGAAGATCCACTGTGGCATCTACCAATCAATGACTAAAGATCCTTTTAACCCTTGTTCACCCACAAGTTTTATTTAGAAATTGGAGTGATGAGATTCTTGAAGTTTCCATGTCTTGATGCTCAAATTGTCCTTTACAAGGGACATGGCTAAGTACTTAGGTTTACACTCTACAGAGGTGGTGCACTTTCCCCACAAGACTTGGTTTCCCAAGACAAGATCCTTCAAGCCTTTCCTTAGTCAAATGGACGCTGCTCCAACCTATTAGTCCCTCTACCACCAACTGTCCAAGAGACTAAGTTCTAGCAACCTAAGATCATGGCAGAGCCCATAATGCCAAGTGGTTGCACTTGAAGCTTCTCAACATTTGACATCTCAAATCTCTTTGTTTCCTGGGTGGCCATCCACAAGTGAGATACACTAAGGTAAACCATAAACATGGGCCTTGTGAACCACTCAACCAAAAACCACCAAGCAAGTCCCATTCCACCCAGGAGATTCATTAACTTAGTTGTTTTGTTAAATATAACTCAAGTCCTTAGACTTAGAATAATTTTTCCATAGTGTATATATAAACCACCCTTGTTTTCTAGTAGCTAGGCTAAGCATGGCATGGCAACTTATCCTTAGGGAATTTTCCTAGTAACTCTAGCATTCTATTCTAAATAGGATTTCCCATCATCAATTGACAAAAGTAGCATGCAAGTCCTAACAAAATATATCTAATGCATGTATAAAATATAGGAATGGAATATTCATGGAGATATCACTTGCCTTGGTAGTGTGGAGAATAGCACTCGTCACAATCACAATCACTAGCAAAATCTAAACACAAAGTTATAGCACACAATTACACACAAATATATAGAAACAAAAATATTATGAATGCATGCATGAATCTACTAAGTGGTGATTTTTGAAAACTCAACCAAGCAAGTGCATGAATACAGAAACTAAACAAGTCACAAAAATAGCCAAGACAATTTACTTAACCCTAAAACAAAATACTAAACTAAATCTATACTCAAAAGGCCTCAAACAAGTTTCTGCAATTTAAGCCAAACTAATGGTTACTATTTGCTAAACAAAAAGGATAGGCAGAAAGGTCTTGTTTTTCTGAATCCAACGGTATAAAATTTGTAAAATTCCAACGTGGCATTCAAAAGTTATAGGCATTTGAAATCTGGATCAAAATCTGGTTTAAATTCTGTTTTTAGTTCTAACCCTAGCCACGCGTCATGTTCTTATTCGCCCGTACCGTTTCGCACTGGATCGAGCTCCACAGCCGTAGGATCTAAATGAAATCTGGCGGCTCAGATCGCGTACCGCTTCGGGGTTAAGTGGATCTATCCTCCTAGCGCCACGATACGCATCTAACGGCTTATTTCTCGCCAAGAATCGGCGCGGAGCGGCGGCTACCGGCGGCGGAACTGTCGGTCGATGACGTTGCCGACGATGCAGGAGGTAAGTGAGAACGAGGAGTAGCTCACCGGGCTCAGGGGGTCACGGCGATGCTCGTCGTACTCGTGGTTGGTCAAGGGGCGCTCGGGCACGGCTGCGATTCCTCACCGGAGTTCGTGGGCGCCGGGTCGCTGTGGTCGTCGTGGACGTTGCTGTGAATCACCCCAAGGCAAGTTAGCGACACGGTTAGGTTCACAGGGTCAAGGGGAAGTCGTGAGCATGAACAGGAAGGCGAGGGGCGGTCTGGGCTTACCGGGAAAACTCGTCGGAGTTGATGTCGCCGTCGGTGCTCGCGGTGTCAAGTGGAACCGGCGACCTGGGGCAGTACAGGACAGACTAGTGAGGTCAGGAGATGCGCCAAGACACGCTGAGTTAGATTGTAAGAACGAGAGGCAGAGGGAAACACTAGGCTCACCGGAATCGATCGCCGGAGAGGCTCTGTCTCAAGGCGGTGCAAAGCTGATTGAGGACACTGGTGGCGGAGTGAGCGAGGTGTTTGGGGAAAAAGATCGCGAGGCGAGAGGATCTTATAGCCGGGAATCGGCAGAAACGCCGCATTAAATGCCCATTTACGCCGCGCCATTACCGGCCATCACTGCTGCAGCGACGTGGTCGCAGGCGCGGTCTGGGGAAGACGAGGGCGACGTGGAGAAGGCCCGCTTGTCAGCGAGGTGCGCGGAGTCATTCCATGTGTGTTCTTTTCACATACCACATATGGATCCACCAGTCTCATTGCATGTGTGTTCTTTTCACAATCCACCTATGGATCCACCAGTGGCATTACATGTGTGCTCCTTTTACTAACAACAACCAGAGTCATTGCATGTGTATTCTCTTCAGAGACCACACATGGATCCACCAGTTTCATTGCATGTGTGTTCTTTTTACTAACAACAACCAGAGTCATTGAAATATGTGTTCTCTTTAGAGACCACACATGGATCCACCAGTGTCATTATATGTGTGTTCTCTTTAGAGACCACACATGGATCCACCAGTCTCATTGCATGTGTGTTCTTTTCACAATCCACCTATGGATCCACCAGTCTCATTGCATGTGTGCTCTTTTTACTAACAACAACCAGAATCGTTGCATGTGTGTTCTCTTCAGAGACCACACATGGATCCACCAGTGTCATTGCATGTGTGTTCTTTTTACTAACAACAACCAGAGTCATTGAAATGTGTGTTCTCGTCAGAGTCCAGACATGGATCCACTAGTGTCATTGCATGTGTGCTCTTTTTACTAACAACAACCAGATTCATTGCATGTGTGTTCTCTTTAGAGACCACACATGGATCCACTAGTGTCATTGCATGTGTGTTCTTTTTACTAACAACAACCAGAGTCATTGAAATGTGTGTTCTCTTTAGAGACCACACATGGATCCACCAGTGTCATTGCATGTGTGTTCTCTTCAGAGACCACACATGGATCCACCAGTGTCATTGCATGTGTGCTCTTTTTACTAACAACACCTGGAGTCATTGCATGTGTGTTATTTTCACATACCACATATGGATCCACCAGTGTCATTGCATGTGTGCTCTTTTCACAATCCACCTATGGATCCACCAGTGTCATTGCATGTGTGTTCCTTTTACTAACAACAACCAGAGTCATTGCATGTGTGTTCTTTTCACATACCACACATGGATCCTCTAGTGTCATTGCATGTGTGTTCTTTTTACTAACAACAACCAGAGTCATTGAAATGTGTGTTCTCTTCAGAGACCAGACATGGATCCACCAGTATCATTGCATGTGTGTTCTTTTTACAAACATCAACTGGAGTCATTGCATCTGTGTTCTTTTCACATACCACATATGGATCCACCGATGTCATTGCACGTGTGTTCTTTTCACAATCCACCTATGGATCCACCAGTGTCATTGCATGTGTGCTCTTTTTACTAACAACGACCAGAGTCATTGCATGTGTGTTCTCTTCAGAGACCACACATGGATCCACCAGTGTCATTGCATGTGTGTTCTTTTTACTAACAACAACCAGAGTGATTGAAATGTGTGTTGTCTTCAGAGACCACACATGCATCCACCAGTGTCATTGCATGTGTGTTCTTTTTACTAACAACAACTGGAGTCATTCCATGTGTGTTCCTTTCACATACCACATATGGATCCACCAGTCTCATTGCATGTGTGTTATTTTCACAATCCACCTATGGATCCACCAGTGTCATTGCATGTGTGCTCTTTTTACTAACAACAACCAGAGTCATTGCATGTGTGTTCTCTTTAGAGACCACACATGGATCCACCAGTGTCATTGCATGTGTGTTCTTTTTACTAACAACAACCATAGTGATTGAAATGTGTGTTGTCTTCAGAGACCACACATGCATCCACCAGTGTCATTGCATGTGTGTTCTTTTTACTAACAACAACTAGAGTCATTCCATGTGTGTTATTTTCACATACCACATATGGATCCATCAGTCTCATTGCATGTGTGTTCTTTTTACTAACAACAACCAGAGTGATTGAAATGTGTGTTGTCTTCAGAGACCACACATGCATCCACCAGTATCATTGCATGTGTGTTCTTTTTACTAACAACAACTGGAGTCATTCCATGTGTGTTCCTTTCACATACCACATATGGATCCACCAGTCTCATTGCATGTGTGTTATTTTCACAATCCACCTATGGATCCACCAGTGTCATTGCATGTGTGCTCTTTTTACTAACAACCAGAGTCATTGCATGTGTGTTCTCTTTAGAGACCACACATGGATCCACCAGTGTCATTGCATGTGTGTTCTTTTTACTAACAACAACCATAGTGATTGAAATATGTGTTGTCTTCAGAGACCACACATGCATCCACCAGTGTCATTGGATGTGTGCTCTTTTTACTAACAACAACTAGAGTCATTCCATGTGTGTTCTTTTCACATACCACATATGGATCCACCAGTCTCATTGCATGTGTGTTCTTTTCACAATCCACCTATGGATCCACCAGTGTCATTGCATGTGTGCTCTTTTTACTAACAACAACCAGAGTCATTGCATGTGTGTTCTCTTCAGAGACCACACATGGATCCACCAGTGTCATTGCATGTGTATTCTTTTTAATAACAACAACCAGAGTCATTGAAATGTGTGTTCTCTTTAGAGACCACACATGGATCCACCAGTGTCATTGCATGTGTGTTCTCTTCACCGACCACACATGGATCCACCAGTCTCATTGCATGTGTGTTCTTTTCACAATCCACCTATGGATCCACCAGTGTCATTGCATGTGTGCTATTTTTACTAACAACAACCAGAGTCATTGCATGTGTGTTCTCTTTAGAGAACACACATGGATCCACCAGTGTCATTGCATGTGTGTTCTTTTTACTAACAACAACTAGAGTCATTGAAATGTGTGTTCTCTTCAGAGTCCAGATATGGATCCACCAGTGTTATTGCATGTGTGCTCTTTTTAGAGACCACACATGGATCCACCAGTGTCATTGCATGTGTGCTCTTTTTACTAACAACAACCAGAGTCATTGCATGTGTGTTCTCTTCAGAGACCACACATGGATCCACCAGTGTCAATGCATGTGTGTTCTTTTTACTAACAACAACCAGAGTGATTGAAATGTGTGTTGTCTTCAGAGACCACACATGCATCCACCAGTGTCATTGCATGTGTGTTCTTTTTACTAACAACAACTGAAGTCATTCCATGTGTGTTCTTTTCACATACCATATATGGATCCACCAGTCTCATTGCATGTGTGTTCTTTTCACAATCCACCTATGGATCCACCAGTGTCATTGCATGTGTGCTCTTTTTACTAACAACAACCAGAGTCATTGCATGTGTGTTCTCTTCAGAGACCACACATGGATCCACCAGTGTCATTGCATGTGTGTTCTTTTTACTAACAACAACCAGAGTCATTGAAATGTGTGTTCTCTTTAGAGACCACACATGGATCCACCAGTGTCATTATATGTGTGTTCTCTTCAGAGACCACACATGGATCCACCAGTCTCATTGCATGTGTGTTCTTTTCACAATCCACCTATGGATCCACCAGTGTCATTGCATGTGTGCTCTTTTTACTAACAACAACCAGAATCGTTGCATGTGTGTTCTCTTCAGAGACCACACATGGATCCACCAGTGTCATTGCATGTGTGTTCTTTTTACTAACAACAACCAGAGTCATTGAAATGTGTGTCAGAGTCCAGACATGGATCCACTAGTGTCATTGCATGTGTGCTCTTTTTACTAACAACAACCAGATTCATTGCATGTGTGTTCTCTTTAGAGACCACACATGGATCCACTAGTGTCATTGCATGTGTGTTCTTTTTACTAACAACAACCAGAGTCATTGAAATGTGTGTTCTCTTTAGAGACCACACATGGATCCACCAGTGTCATTGCATGTGTGTTCTCTTCAGAGACCACACATGGATCCACCAGTGTCATTGGATGTGTGCTCTTTTTACTAACAACACCTGGAGTCATTGCATGTGTGTTATTTTCACATACCACATATGGATCCACCAGTGTCATTGCATGTGTGCTCTTTTCACAATCCACCTATGGATCCACCAGTGTCATTGCATGTGTGTTCTTTTTACTAACAACAACCAGAGTCATTGCATGTGTGTTCTTTTCACATACCACACATGGATCCTCTAGTGTCATTGCATGTGTGTTCTTTTTACTAACAACAACCAGAGTCATTGAAATGTGTGTTCTCTTCAGAGACCAGACATGGATCCACCAGTGTCATTGCATGTGTGTTCTTTTTACAAACATCAACTGGAGTCATTGCATGTGTGTTCTTTTCACATACCACATATGGATCCACCGATGTCATTGCACGTGTGTTCTTTTCACAATCCACCTATGGATCCACCAGTGTCATTGCATGTGTGCTCTTTTTACTAAAACAACCAGAGTCATTGCATGTGTGTTCTCTTCAGAGACCACACATGGATCCACCAGTGTCATTGCATGTGTGTTCTTTTTACTAACAACAACCAGAGTGATTGAAATGTGTGTTGTCTTCAGAGACCACACATGCATCCACCAGTGTCATTGCATGTGTGTTCTTTTTACTAACAACAACTGGAGTCATTCCATGTGTGTTCCTTTCACATACCACATATGGATCCACCAGTCTCATTGCATGTGTGTTATTTTCACAATCCACCTATGGATCCACCAGTGTCATTGCATGTGTGCTCTTTTTACTAACAACAACCAGAGTCATTGCATGTGTGTTCTCTTTAGAGACCACACATGGATCCACCAGTGTCATTGCATGTGTGTTCTTTTTACTAACAACAACCATAGTGATTGAAATGTGTGTTGTCTTCAGAGACCACACATGCATCCACCAGTGTCATTGGATGTGTGCTCTTTTTACTAACAACACCTGGAGTCATTGCATGTGTGTTATTTTCACATACCACATATGGATCCACCAGTGTCATTGCATGTGTGCTCTTTTCACAATCCACCTATGGATCCACCAGTGTCATTGCATGTGTGTTCCTTTTACTAACAACAACCAGAGTCATTGCATGTGTGTTCTTTTCACATACCACACATGGATCCTCTAGTGTCATTGCATGTGTGTTCTTTTTACTAACAACAACCAGAGTCATTGAAATGTGTGTTCTCTTCAGAGACCAGACATGGATCCACCAGTATCATTGCATGTGTGTTCTTTTTACAAACATCAACTGGAGTCATTGCATGTGTGTTCTTTTCACATACCACATATGGATCCACCGATGTCATTGCACGTGTGTTCTTTTCACAATCCACCTATGGATCCACCAGTGTCATTGCATGTGTGCTCTTTTTACTAACAACAACCAGAGTCATTGCATGTGTGTTCTCTTCAGAGACCACACATGGATCCACCAGTGTCATTGCATGTGTGTTCTTTTTACTAACAACAACCAGAGTGATTGAAATGTGTGTTGTCTTCAGAGACCACACATGCATCCACCAGTGTCATTGCATGTGTGTTCTTTTTACTAACAACAACTGGAGTCATTCCATGTGTGTTCCTTTCACATACCACATATGGATCCACCAGTCTCATTGCATGTGTGTTCTTTTCACAATCCACCTATGGATCCACCAGTGTCATTGCATGTGTGCTCTTTTTACTAACAACAACCAGAGTCATTGCATGTGTTCTCTTCAGAGACCACACATGGATCCACCAGTGTCATTGCATGTGTGTTCTTTTTACTAACAACAACCATAGTGATTGAAATGTGTGTTGTCTTCAGAGACCACACATGCATCCACCAGTGTCATTGCATGTGTGTTCTTTTTACTAACAACAACTGGAGTCATTCCATGTGTGTTCTTTTCACATACCACATATGGATCCACCAGTCTCATTGCATGTGTGTTCTTTTCACAATCCACCTATGGATCCACCAGTGTCATTGCATGTGTGCTCTTTTTACTAACAACAACCAGAGTCATTGCATGTGTGTTCTCTTCAGAGACCACACATGGATCCTGATGTCATTGCATGTGTATTCTTTTTACTAACAACAACGAGTCATTGAAATGTGTGTTCTCTTTAGAGACCACACATGGATCCACCTGTGTCATTGCATGTGTGTTCTCTTCAGCGACCACACATGGATCCACCAGTCTCATTGCATGTGTGTTCTTTTCACAATCCACCTATGGATCCACCAGTGTCATTGCATGTGTGCTATTTTACTAACAACAACCAAAGTCATTGCATGTGTGTTCTCTTCAGAGACCACACATGGATCCTGATGTCATTGCATGTGTGTTCTTTTTACTAACAACAACTAGAGTCATTGAAATGTGTGTTCTCTTGAGTCAGATATGGATCCACAGTGTTATTGCATGTGTGCTCTTTTTACTAACAACAACCAGAGTCATTGCATGTGTGTTCTTTTCAGAGAACACACATGGATCCACCAGTGTCATTGCATGTGTGTTCTTTTTACTAACAACAACCAGAGTCATTGAAATGTGTGTTCTCTTTAGAGACCACACATGGATCCACCAGTGTCATTGCATGTGTGTTCTCTTCAGAGACCACACATGGATCCACCAGTGTCATTGCATGTGTGCTCTTTTTACTAACAACGACTGGAGTCATTGCATGTGTGTTCTCTTCAGAAACCACACATGGATCCACCAGTGTCATTGCATGTGTGTTCTTTTTACTAACAACAACCAGAGTCATTGAAATGTGTGTTGTCTTCAGAGACCACACATGCATCCACCAGTGTCATTGCATGTGTGTTCTTTTTACTAACAACAACTGAAGTCATTCCATGTGTGTTCTTTTCACATACCATATATGGATCCACCAGTCTCATTGCATGTGTGTTCTTTCACAATCCACCTATGGATCCACCAGTGTCATTGCATGTGTGCTCTTTTTACTAACAACAACCAGAGTCATTGCATGTGTGTTCTCTTGAGACCACACATGGATCCTGATGTCATTGCATGTGTGTTCTTTTTACTAACAACAACCAGAGTCATTGAAATGTGTGTTGTCTTCAGATACCACACATGCATCCACCAGTGTCATTGCATGTGTGTTCTTTTTACTAACAACGACTGGAGTCATTCCATGTGTGTTCTTTTCACATACCACATATGGATCCACCAGTCTCATTGCATGTGTGTTCTTTTCACAATCCACCTATGGATCCACCAGTGTCATTGCATGTGTGCTCCTTTTACTAACAACAACCAGAGTCATTGCATGTGTGTTCTCTTCAAAGACCACACATGGATCCACCAGTGTCATTGCATGTGTGTTCTTTTTACTAACAACAACCAGAGTCATTGAAATGTGTGTTCTCTTCAGAGACCAGAAATGGATCCACCAGTGTCATTGCATGCGTGTTCTTTTCACAGTCCACCGAATTCATTGCATGTGTGTTCTTTTCACAATCCACCTATGGATCCACTAGTGTCATTGCATGTGTGCTCTTTTTACTAACAACAACCAGAGTCATTGCATGTGTGTTCTCTTCAGAGACCACACATGGATCCACCAGTGTCATTGCATGTGTGTTATTTTTACTAACAACAACCAGAATCATTGAAATGTGTGTTCTCTTCAGAGTCCACACATGGATCCATCAGTGTCATTGCATGTGTGTTCTTTTTACTAACAACAACCAGAGTCATTGAAATGTGTGTTGTCTTCTGAGACCACACATGCATCAACTAGTGTCATTGCATGTGTGTTCTTTTTACTAACAACAACTGGAGTCATTCCAATTGTGTTCTTTTCACATACCACATATGGATCCACCAGTGTCATTGCATGTGTTTTCTTTTCACAATCCACCTGTGGATCCACCAGTGTCATTGCATGTGTGCTCTTTTTACTAACAACAACCAGAGTCATTGCATGTGTGTTCTCTTCAGAGACCACACATGGATCCTGATGTCATTGCATGTGTGTTCTTTTTACTAACAACAACCACAGTCATTGAAATGTGTGTTCTCTTTAGAGACCACACATGGATCCTGATGTCATTGCATGTGTGTTCTCTTGGCGACCACACATGGATCCTGATCTCATTGCATGCGTGTTCTTTTCACAATCCACCTATGGATCCACCAGTGTCATTGCATGTGTGCTATTTTTACTAACAACAACCAAAGTCATTGCATGTGTGTTCTCTTCAGAGACCACACATGGATCCACCAGTGTGTTTTCATGTGTGTTCTTTTTACTAACAACAACCAGAGTCATTGAAATGTGTGTTCTCTTCAGAGTCCAGATATGGATCCACAAGTGTTATTGCATTCATGTGCTCTTTTTACTAACAACAACCAGAGTCATTGCATGTGTGTTCTCTTTAGAGACCACACATGGATCCACTAGTGTCATTGCATGTGTGTTCTTTTTACTAACAACAACCAGAGTCATTGAAATGTGTGTTCTCTTTAGAGACCACACATGGATCCACCAGTGTCATTGCATGTGTGTTCTCTTCAGAGACCACACATGGATCCACCAGTCTCATTGCATGTGTGTTCTTTTCACAATCCACCTATGGATCCACCAGTGTCATTGCATGTGTGCTCTTTTTACTAACAACAACCAGAGTCATTGCATGTGTGTTCTCTTCAAAGACCACACATGGATCCACCAGTGTCATTGCATGTGTGTTCTTTTTACTAACAACAACCAGAGTCATTGAAATGTGTGTTCTCTTTAGAGACCACACATGGATCCACCAGAGTCATTGCATGTGTGTTCTCTTCAGAGACCACACATGGATCCACCAGTGTCATTGCATGTGTGTTCTTTTTACTAACAACAACCAGAGTCATTGAAATGTGTGTTGTCTTCAGAGACCACACATGGATCCACCAGTGTCATTGCATGTGTGTTCTTTTTACTAAAAACAACCAGAGTGATTGAAATGTGTGTTGTCTTCAGAGACCACACATGCATCCACCAGTGTCATTGCATGTGTGTTCTTTTTACTAACAACAACTGGAGTCATTCCATGTGTGTTCCTTTCACATACCACATATGGATCCACCAGTCTCATTGCATGTGTGTTCTTTTCACAATCCACCTATGGATCCACCAGTGTCATTGCATGTGTGCTCTTTTTACTAACAACAACCAAAGTCATTGCATGTGTGTTCTCTTCAGAGACCACACATGGATCCACCAGTGTCATTGCATGTGTGTTCTTTTTACTAACAACAACTAGAGTCATTGAAATGTGTGTTCTCTTTAGAGACCACACATGGATCCACCAGTGTCATTGCATGTGTGCTCTTTTTACTAACAACAACCAGAGTCATTGCATGTGTGTTCTCTTCAGAGACCACACATGGATCCTGATGTCATTGCATGTGTGTTCTTTTATACTAACAACAACCATAGTGATTGAAATGTGTTGTCTTGAGACCACACATGCATCCACCGATGTCTTTGCATGTGTGTTCATTTTACTAACAACAACTGGAGTCATTCCATGTGTGTTCTTTTCACATACCACATATGGATCCACCAGTATCATTGCATGTGTGTTCTTTTCACAATCCACCTATGGATCCACCAGTGTCATTGCATGTGTGCTCTTTTTACTAACAACAACCAGAGTCATTGCATGTGTGTTCTCTTTAGAGACCACACATGGATCCACCAGTGTCATTGCATGTGTGTTCTCTTCAGAGACCACACATGGATCCACCAGTCTCATTGCATGTGTGTTCTTTTCACAATCCACCTATGGATCCACCAGTGTCATTGCATGTGTGCTATTGTTACTAACAACAACCAAAGTCATTGCATGTGTGTTCTCTTCAGAGACCACACATGGATCCTGATGTCATTGCATGTGTGTTCTTTTTACTAACAACAACGAGTCATTGAAATGTGTGTTCTCTTGAGTCAGATATGGATCCACCAGTGTTATTGCATGTGCTCTTTTACTAACAACAACCAGAGTCATTGCATGTGTGTTCTCTTTAGAGACCACACATGGATCCACTAGTGTCATTGCATGTGTGTTCTTTTACTAACAACAACTAGAGTCATTGAAATGTGTGTTCTCTTTAGAGACCACACATGGATCCACCAGTGTCATTGCATGTGCGTTCTCTTCAGAGACCACACATGGATCCACCGATCTCATTGCATGTGTGTTCTTTTCACAATCCACCTATGGATCCACCAGTGTCATTGCATGTGTGCTCTTTTTACTAACAACAACCAGAGTCATTGCATGTGTGTTCTCTTCAGAGACCACACATGGATCCACCAGTGTCATTGCATGTGTGTTCTTTTTACTAACAACAACCAGAGTCATTGAAATGTGTGTTCTCTTCAGAGTCCAGACATGGATCCACCAGTGTCATTGCATGTGTGCTCTTTTTACTAACAACAACCAGAGTCATTGCATGTGTGTTCTCTTTAGAGACCACACATGGATCCACTAGTGTCATTGCATGTGTGTTCTTTTTAATAACAACAACCAGAGTCATTGAAATGTGTGTTCTCTTTAGAGACCACACATGGATCCACTAGAGTCATTGCATGTGTGTTCTCTTCAGAGACCACACATGGATCCACCAGTGTCATTGCATGTGTGTTCTTTTTACTAACAACAACCAGAGTGATTGAAATGTGTGTTGTCTTCAGAGACCACACATGCATCCACCAGTGTCATTGCATGTGTGTTCTTTTTACTAACAACAACTGGAGTCATTCCATGTGTGTTCTTTTCACATACCACATATGGATCCACCAGTCTCATTGCATGTGTGTTCTTTTCACAATCCACCTATGGATCCACCAGTGTCATTGCATGTGTGCTCTTTTTACTAACAACAACCAGAGTCATTGCATGTGTGTTCTCTTCAGAGACCACACATGGATCCACCAGTGTCATTGCATGTGTGTTCTTTTTACTAACAACAACCAGAGTCATTGAAATGTGTGTTCTCTTTAGAGACCACACATGGATCCACCAGTGTCATTGCATGTGTGTTCTCTTCAGCGACCACACATGGATCCACCAGTCTCATTGCATGTGTGTTCTTTTCACAATCCACCTATGGATCCACCAGTGTCATTGCATGTGTGCTATTTTTACTAACAACAACCAAAGTCATTGCATGTGTGTTCTCTTCAGAGACCACACATGGATCCTGATGTCATTGCATGTGTGTTCTTTTACTAACAACAACCAGAGTCATTGAATTGTGTGGTCTCTTCAGAGTCTAGATATGGATCCACCAGTGTTATTGCATGTGTGCTCTTTTTACTAACAACAACCAGAGTCATTGCATGTGTGTTCTCTTTAGAGACCACACATGGATCCACTAGTGTCATTGCATGTGTGTTCTTTTTACTAACAACAACAAGAGTCATTGAAATGTGTGTTCTCTTCAGAGACCACACATGGATCCACCAGTGTCATTGCATGTGTGTTCTCTTCAGAGACCACACATGGATCCACCAGTCTCATTGCATGTGTGTTCTTTTCACAATCCACCTATGGATCCACCAGTGTCATTGCATGTGTGCTCTTTTTACTAACAACAACCAGAGTCATTGCATGTGTGTTCTCGTTAGAGAACACACATGGATCCTGATGTCATTGCATGTGTGTTCTTTTACTAACAACAACAGAGTCATTGAAATGTGTGTTCTCTTCAGAGTCCAGACATGGATCCACCAGTGTCATTGCATGTGTGCTCTTTTTACTAACAACAACCAGAGTCATTGCATGTGTGTTCTCTTTAGAGACCACACATGGATCCACTAGTGTCATTGCATGTGTGTTCTTTTTACTAACAACAACCAGAGTCATTGAAATGTGTGTTCTCTTTAGAGACCACACATGGATCCACTAGAGTCATTGCATGTGTGTTCTCTTCAGAGACCACACATGGATCCACCAGTGTCATTGCATGTGTGTTCTTTTTACTAACAACAACCAGAGTGATTGAAATGTGTGTTGTCTTCAGAGACCACACATGCATCCACCAGTGTCATTGCATGTGTGTTCTTTTTACTAACAACAACTGGAGTCATTCCATGTGTGTTCCTTTCACATACCACATATGGATCCACCAGTCTCATTGCATGTGTGTTCTTGTCACAATCCACCTATGGATCCACCAGTGTCATTGCGTGTGTGCTCTTTTTACTAACAACAACCAAAGTCATTGCATGTGTGTTCTCTTCAGAGACCACACATGGATCCACCAGTGTCATTGCATGTGTGTTCTTTTTACTAACAACAACTAGAGTCATTGAAATGTGTGTTCTCTTTAGAGACCACATATGGATCCACCAGTGTCATTGCATGTGTGCTCTTTTTACTAACAACAACCAGAGTCATTGCATGTGTGTTCTCTTCAGAGACCACACATGGATCCACCAGTGTCATTGCATGTGTGTTCTTTTTACTAACAACAACCATAGTGATTGAAATGTGTGTTGTCTTCAGAGACCACACATGCATCCACCAGTGTCATTGCATGTGTGTTCTTTTTACTAACAACAACTAGAGTCATTCCATGTGTGTTCTTTTCACATACCACATATGGATCCACCAGTCTCATTGCATGTGTGTTCTTTTCACAATCCACCTATGGATCCACCAGTGTCATTGCATGTGTGCTCTTTTTACTAACAACAACCAGAGTCATTGCATGTGTGTTCTCTTCAGAGACCACACATGGATCCTGATGTCATTGCATGTGTGTTCTTTTTACTAACAACAACGAGTCATTGAAATGTGTGTTCTCTTTAGAGACCACACATGGATCCACTGATGTCATTGCTTGTGTGTTCTCTTTAGAGACCACACATGGATCCACCAGTCTCATTGCATGTGTGTTCTTTTCACAATCCACCTATGGATCCACCAGTGTCATTGCATGTGTGCTATTTTTACTAACAACAACCAAAGTCATTGCATGTGTGTTCTCTTCATAGACCACACATGGATCCACCAGTGTCATTGCATGTGTGTTCTTTTTACTAACAACAACCAGAGTCATTGAAATGTGTGTTCTCTTCAGAGTCCAGATATGGATCCACCAGTGTTATTGCATGTGTGCTCTTTTTACTAACAACAACCAGAGTCATTGCATGTGTGTTCTCTTTAGAGACCACACATGGATCCACGAGTGTCATTGCATGTGTGTTCTTTTTACTAACAACAACCAGAGTCATTGAAATGTGTGTTCTCTTTAGAGACCACACATGGATCAACCAGTGTCATTGCATGTGTGTTCTCTTCAGAGACCACACATGGATCCACCAGTCTCATTGCATGTGTGTTCTTTTCACAATCCACCTATGGATCCACCAGTGTCATTGCATGTGTGCTCTTTTTACTAACAACAACCAGAGTCATTGCATGTGTGTTCTCTTTAGAGACCACACATGGATCCTGATGTCATTGCATGTGTGTTCTTTTTACTAACAACAACCAGAATCATTGAAATGTGTGTTCTCTTCAGAGTCCAGACATGGATCCACCAGTGTCATTGCATGTGTGCTCATTTTACTAACAACAACCAGAGTCATTGCATGTGTGTTCTCTTTAGAGACCACACATGGATCCACTAGTGTCATTGCATGTGTGTTCTTTTTACTAACAACAACCAGAGTCATTGAAATGTGTGTTCTCTTTAGAGACCACACATGGATCCACTAGAGTCATTGCATGTGTGTTCTCTTCAGAGACCACACATGGATCCACCAGTGTCATTGCATGTGTGTTCTTTTTACTAACAACAACCAGAGTGATTGAAATGTGTGTTGTCTTCAGAGACCACACATGCATCCACCAGTGTCATTGCATGTGTGTTCTTTTTACTAACAACAACTGGAGTCATTCCATGTGTGTTCTTTTCACATACCACATATGGATCCACCAGTCTCATTGCATGTGTGTTCTTTTCACAATCCACCTATGGATCCACCAGTGTCATTGCATGTGTGCTCTTTTTACTAACAACAACAAAGTCATTCCATCAGTTTTCTCTTCAGAGACCACACATGGATCCACCAGTGTCATTGCATGTGTGTTCTTTTGACTAACAACAACCAGAGTCATTGAAATGTGTGTTCTCTTTAGAGACCACATATGGATCCACCAGTGTCATTGCATGTGTGCTCTTTTTACTAACATCAACCAGAGTCAGTGCATGTGTGTTCTCTTGAGACCACATGGATCCTGATGTCATTGCATGTGTGTTCTTTTTACTAACAACAACCAGAGTGATTGAAATGTGTGTTGTCTTCAGAGACCACACATGCATCCACCAGTGTCATTGCTTGTGTGTTTTTTTACTAACAACAACTAGAGTCATTCCATGTGTGTTCTTTTCACATACCACATATGGATCCACCAGTCTCATTGCATGTGTGTTCTTTTCACAATCCACCTATGGATCCACCAGTGTCATTGCATGTGTGCTCTTTTTACTAACAACAACCAGAGTCATTGCATGTGTGTTCTCTTCAGAGACCACACATGGATCCACAATTGTCATTGCATGTGTGTTATTTTAATAACAACAAACAGAGTCATTGAAATGTGTGATCTCTTCAGAGACAACACATGGATCCTGATGTCATTGCATGTGTGTTCTCTTTAGAGACCACACATGGATCCACCAGTCTCATTGCATGTGTGTTCTTTTCACAATCCACCTATGGATCCACCAGTGTCATTGCATGTGTGCTATTTTTACTAACAACAACCAAAGTCATTGCATGTGTGTTCTCTTCAGAGACCACACATGGATCCTGATGTCATTGCATGTGTGTTCTTTTTACTAACAACAACCAGAGTCATTGAAATGTGTGTTCTCTTCAGAGTCCAGATATGGATCCACCAGTGTTATTGCATGTGTGCTCTTTTTACTAACAACAACCAGAGTCATTGCATGTGTGTTCTCTTTAGAGACCACACATGGATCCACTAGTGTCATTGCATGTGTGTTCTTTTTACTAACAACAACCAGAGTCATTGAAATGTGTGTTCTCTTTAGAGACCACACATGGATCCTGATGTCATTTCATGTTTGTTCTCTTGTTAGACCAAACATGGATCCACCCGTCTCATTGCATGTGTGTTCTTTTCACAATCCACCTATGGATCCACCAGTGTCATTGCATGTGTGCTCTTTTTACTAACAACAACCAGAGTCATTGCATGTGTGTTCTCTTCAGAGACCACACATGGATCCACCAGTGTCATTGCATGTGTGTTCTTTTTACTAACAACAACTAGAGTCATTGAAATGTGTGTTCTCTTCAGAGTCCAGACATGGATCCACCAGTGTCATTGCATGTGTGTTCTTTTTACTAACAACAACCAGAGTCATTGAAATGTGTGTTCTCTTTAGAGACCACACATGGATCCACCAGAGTCATTGCATGTGTGTTCTCTTCAGAGACCACACATGGATCCACCAGTGTCATTGCATGTGTGTTCTTTTTACTAACAACAACCATAGTGATTGAAATGTGTGTTGTCTTCAGAGACCACACATGCATCCACCAGTGTCATTGCATGTGTGTTCTTTTTACTAACAACAACTGGAGTCATTGCATGTGTGTTCTTTTCACATACCACATATGGATCCACCAGTCTCATTGCATGTGTGTTCTTTTCACAATCCACCTATGGATCCACCAGTGTCATTGCATGTGTGCTCTTTTTACTAACAACAACCAGAGTCATTGCATGTGTGTTCTCTTCAGAGACCACACATGGATCCTGATGTCATTGCATGTGTGTTCTTTTTACTAACAACAACCAGAGTCATTGAAATGTGTGTTCTCTTTAGAGACCACACATGGATCCACCAGTGTCATTGCATGTGTGTTCTCTTCAGCGACCACACATGGATCCACCAGTCTCATTGCATGTGTGTTCTTTTCACAATCCACCTATGGATCCACCAGTGTCATTGCATGTGTGCTATTTTTACTAACAACAACCAAAGTCATTGCATGTGTGTTCTCTTCAGAGACCACACATGGATCCTGATGTCATTGCATGTGTGTTCTTTTTACTAACAACAACCAGAGTCATTGAAATGTGTGTTCTCTTCAGAGTCCAGACATGGATCCACCAGTGTCATTGCATGTGTGCTCTTTTTACTAACAACAACCAGAGTCATTGCATGTGTGTTCTCTTTAGAGACCACACATGGATCCACTAGTGTCATTGCATGTGTGTTCTTTTTACTAACAACAACCAGAGTCATTGAAATGTGTGTTCTCTTTAGAGACCACACATGGATCCACCAGAGTCATTGCATGTGTGTGCTCTTCAGAGACCACACATGGATCCACCAGTGTCATTGCATGTGTGTTCTTTTTACTAACAACAACCAGAGTGATTGAAATGTGTGTTGTCTTGAGAGACCACACATGCATCCACCAGTGTCATTGCATGTGTGTTCTTTTTACTAACAACAACTGGAGTCATTCCATGTGTGTTCCTTTCACATACCACATATGGATCCACCAGTCTCATTGCATGTGTGTTCTTTTCACAATCCACCTATGGATCCACCAGTGTCATTGCGTGTGTGCTCTTTTTACTAACAACAACCAAAGTCATTGCATGTGTGTTCTCTTCAGAGACCACACATGGATCCACCAGTGTCATTGCATGTGTGTTCTTTTTACTAACAACAACTAGAGTCATTGAAATGTGTTCTCTTTAGAGACCACACATGGATCCACCAGTGTCATTGCATGTGTGCTCTTTTTACTAACAACAACCAGAGTCATTGCATGTGTGTTCTCTTCAGAGACCACACATGGATCCACCAGTGTCATTTCATGTGTGTTCTTTTTACTAACAACAACCATAGTGATTGAAATGTGTGTTGTCTTCAGAGACCACACATGCATCCACCAGTGTCATTGCATGTGTGTTCTTTTTACTAACAACAACTGGAGTCATTCCATGTGTGTTCTTTTCACATACCACATATGGATCCACCAGTCTCATTGCATGTGTGTTCTTTTCACAATCCACCTATGGATCCACCAGTGTCATTGCATGTGTGCTCTTTTTACTAACAACAACCAGAGTCATTGCATGTGTGTTCTCTTCAGAGACCACACATGGATCCACTGGTGTCATTGCATGTGTGTTCTTTTTACTAACAACAACCAGAGTCATTGAAATGTGTGTTCTCTTTAGAGACCACACATGGATCCACCAGTGTCATTGCATGTGTGTTCTCTTCAGCGACCACACATGGATCCACCAGTCTCATTGCATGTGTGTTCTTTTCACAATCCACCTATGGATCCACCAGTGTCATTGCATGTGTGCTATTTTTACTAACAACAACCAAAGTCATTGCATGTGTGTTCTCTTTAGAGACCACACATGGATCCACCAGTGTCATTGCATGTGTGTTCTTTTTACTAACAACAACCAGAGTCATTGAAATGTGTGTTCTCTTCAGAGTCCAGACATGGATCCACCAGTGTCATTGCATGTGTGCTCTTTTTACTAACAACAACCAGAGTCATTGCATGTGTGTTCTCTTCAGAGACCACACATGGATCCACCAGTGTCATTGCATGTGTGTTCTTTTTACTAACAACAACCAGAGTCATTGAAATGTGTTCTCTTCAGAGACCACATGGATCCACCAGTGTCATTGCATGTGTGTTCTCTTCAGAGACCACACATGGATCCACCAGTGTCATTGCATGTGTGCTCTTTTTACTAACAACACCTGGAGTCATTGCATGTGTGTTATTTTCACATACCACATATGGATCCACCAGTGTCATTGCATGTGTGCTCTTTTCACAATCCACCTATGGATCCACCAGTGTCATTGCATGTGTGTTCTTTTTACTAACAACAACCAGAGTCATTGCATGTGTGTTCTTTTCACATACCACACATGGATCCTCTAGTGTCATTGCATGTGTGTTCTTTTTACTAACAACAACCAGAGTCATTGAAATGTGTGTTCTCTTCAGAGACCAGACATGGATCCACAAGTGTCATTGCATGTGTGTTCTTTTTACAAACATCAACTGGAGTCATTGGATGTGTGTTCTTTTCACATACCACATATGGATCCACCGATGTCATTGCACGTGTGTTCTTTTGACAATCCACCTATGGATCCACCAGTGTCATTGCATGTGTGCTCTTTTTACTAACAACAACCAGAGTCATTGCATGTGTGTTCTCTTTAGAGACCACACATGGATCCACCAGTGTCATTGCATGTGTGTTCTTTTTACTAACAACAACCAGAGTGATTGAAATGTGTGTTGTCTTCAGAGACCACACATGCATCCACCAGTGTCATTGCATGTGTGTTCTTTTTACTAACAACAACTAGAGTCATTCCATGTGTGTTCTTTTCACATACCACATATGGATCCACCAGTCTCATTGCATGTGTGTTCTTTTCACAATCCACCTATGGATCCACCAGTGTCATTGCATGTGTGCTCTTTTTACTAACAACAACCAGAGTCATTGCATGTGTGTTCTCTTCAGAGACCACACATGGATCCACCAGTGTCATTGCATGTGTGTTCTTTTTACTAACAACAACCAGAGTCATTGAAATGTGTGTTTTCTTTAGAGACCACACATGGATCCACCAGTGTCATTGCATGTGTGTTCTCTTCAGCGACCACACATGGATCCACCAGTCTCATTGCATGTGTGTTCTTTTCACAATCCACCTATGGATCCACCAGTGTCATTGCATGTGTGCTATTTTTACTAACAACAACCAAAGTCATTGCATGTGTGTTCTCTTTAGAGACCACACATGGATCCACCAGTGTCATTGCATGTGTGTTCTTTTTACTAACAACAACCAGAGTCATTGAAATGTGTGTTCTCTTCAGAGTCCAGACATGGATCCACCAGTGTCATTGCATGTGTGCTCTTTTTACTAACAACAACCAGAGTCATTGCATGTGTGTTCTCTTTAGAGACCACACATGGATCCACTAGTGTCATTGCATGTGTGTTCTTTTTACTAACAACAACCAGAGTCATTGAAATGTGTGTTCTCTTTAGAGACCACACATGGATCCACCAGTGTCATTGCATGTGTGTTCTCTGAGAGACCACACATGGATCCACCAGTGTCATTGCATGTGTGCTCTTTTTACTAACAACACCTGGAGTCATTGCATGTGTGTTATTTTCACATACCACATATGGATCCACCAGTGTCATTGCATGTGTGCTCTTTTCACAATCCACCTATGGATCCACCAGTGTCATTGCATGTGTGTTCTTTTTACTAACAACAACCAGAGTCATTGCATGTGTGTTCTTTTCACATACCACACATGGATCCTCTAGTGTCATTGCATGTGTGTTCTTTTTACTAACAACAACCAGAGTCATTGAAATGTGTGTTCTCTCTAGAGACCAGACATGGATCCACCAGTATCATTGCATGTGTGTTCTTTTTACAAACATCAACTGGAGTCATTGCATGTGTGTTCTTTTCACATACCACATATGGATCCACCGATGTCATTGCACGTGTGTTCTTTTCACAATCCACCTATGGATCCACCAGTGTCATTGCATGTGTGCTCTTTTTACTAACAACCAGAGTCATTGCATGTGTGTTCTCTTCAGAGACCACACATGGATCCACCAGTGTCATTGCATGTGTGTTCTTTTTACTAACAACAACCAGAGTGATTGAAATGTGTGTTGTCTTCAGAGACCACACATGCATCCACCAGTGTCATTGCATGTGTGTTCTTTTTACTAACAACAACTGGAGTCATTCCATGTGTGTTCTTTTCACATACCACATATGGATCCACCAGTCTCATTGCATGTGTTCTTTTCACAATCCACCTATGGATCCACCAAAGTGTCATTGCATGTGTGCTCTTTTTACTAACAACAACCAGAGTCATTGCATGTGTGTTCTCTTCAGAGACCACACATGGATCCACCAGTGTCATTGCATGTGTGTTCTTTTTACTAACAACAACCATAGTGATTGAAATGTGTGTTGTCTTCAGAGACCACACATGTCATTGCATGTGTGTTCTTTTTACTAACAACAACTAGAGTCATTCCATGTGTGTTCTTTTCACATACCACATATGGATCCACCAGTCTCATTGCATGTGTGTTCTTTTCACAATCCACCTATGGATCCACCAGTGTCATTGCATGTGTGCTCTTTTTACTAACAACAACCAGAGTCATTGCATGTGTGTTCTCTTCAGAGACCACACATGGATCCACCAGTGTCATTGCATGTGTATTCTTTTTACTAACAACAACCAGAGTCATTGAAATGTGTGTTCTCTTTAGAGACCACACATGGATCCACCAGTGTCATTGCATGTGTGTTCTCTTCAGAGACCACACATGGATCCACCAGTGTCATTGCATGTGTGTTCTTTTTACTAACAACAACCAGAGTGATTGAAATGTGTGTTGTCTTCACAATCCACCTATGGATCCACCAGTGTCATTGCATGTGTGTTCTTTTTACTAACAACAACTGGAGTCATTCCATGTGTGTTCCTTTCACATACCACATATGGATCCACCAGTCTCATTGCATGTGTGTTCTTTTCACAATCCACCTATGGATCCACCAGTGTCATTGCATGTGTGCTCTTTTTACTAACAACAACCAAAGTCATTGCATGTGTGTTCTCTTCAGAGACCACACATGGATCCACCAGTGTCATTGCATGTGTGTTCTTTTTACTAACAACAACTAGAGTCATTGAAATGTGTGTTCTCTTTAGAGACCACACATGGATCCACCAGTGTCATTGCATGTGTGCTCCTTTTACTAACAACAACCAGAGTCATTGCATGTGTGTTCTCTTCAGAGACCACACATGGATCCACCAGTGTCATTTCATGTGTGTTCTTTTTACTAACAACAACCATAGTGATTGAAATGTGTGTTGTCTTCAGAGACCACACATGCATCCACCAGTGTCATTGCATGTGTGTTCTTTTTACTAACAACAACTGGAGTCATTCCATGTGTGTTCTTTTCACATACCACATATGGATCCACCAGTCTCATTGCATGTGTGTTCTTTCACAATCCACCTATGGATCCAAAGGTCATTGCATGTGTGCTCTTTTTACTAACAACAACCAGAGTCATTGCATGTGTGTTCTCTTCAGAGACCACACATGGATCCACCAGTGTCATTGCATGTGTGTTCTTTTTACTAACAACAACCAGAGTCATTGAAATGTGTGTTCTCTTTAGAGACCACACATGGATCCACCAGAGTCATTGCATGTGTGTTCTCTTCAGAGACCACACATGGATCCACCAGTCTCATTGCATGTGTGTTCTTTTCACAATCCACCTATGGATCCACCAGTGTCATTGCATGTGCTCTTTTTACTAACAACAACCGAATCATTGCATGTGTGTTCTCTTTGGAGACCACACATGGATCCACCAAGGTCATTGCATGTGTGTTCTTTTACTAACAACAACCAGAGTCATTGAAATGTGTGTTCTCTTCAGAGTACCACACATGGATCCACCAAAGTGTCATTGCATGTGTGCTCTTTTACTAACAACAACAACCGAGTCATTGCATGTGTGTTCTCTTTAGAGACCACACATGGATCCACCAGTGTCATTGCATGTGTGTTCTTTTACTAACAAAAACTAGTGTCATTGAAATGTGTGTTCTCTTTAGAGACCACCAATGGATCCACCAGTGTCATTGCATGTGTGCTCTTTTTACTAATAACTACCAGAGTCATTGCATGTGTGTTCTCTTCAAAGACCACACATGGATCCACCAGTGTCATTGCATGTGTGTTCTTTTTACTAACAACAACCAAAGTGATTGAAATGTGTGTTGTCTTCAGAGACCACGCATGCATCCACCAGTGTCATTGCATGTGTGTTCTTTTTCCATACAACAACCTGAGTCAGTCCATGTGTGTTCCTTTCACATACCACATATGGATCCACCAGTCTCATTGCATGTGTGTTCTTTTCACAATCCACCTATGGATCCACCAGTGTCATTGCATGTGTGCTCTTTTTACTAACAACAACCAGAGTCATTGCATGTGTGTTCTCTTCAGAGACCACACATGGATCCACCGGTGTCATTGCATGTGTGTTCTTTTTAGTACCAACAACCAGAGTCATTGAAATGTGTGTTCTCTTTAGAGACCACACATGGATCCACCAGTCTCATTTCATGTGTGTTCTTTTCACAATCCACCTATAGATCCACCAGTGTCATTGCATGTGTGCTCTTTTTACTACCAACAACAAGAATCGTTGCATGTGTGTTCTCTTCAGAGACCACACATGGATCCACCGGTGTCATTGCATGTGTGTTCTTTTTACTACCAACAACCAGAGTCATTGAAATGTGTGTTCTCTTGAGTAGTACATGGATCCACCAGTGTCATTGCATGTGTGCTCTTTTTACTAACAACAACCAGAGTCATTGCATGTGTGTTCTCTTTAGAGACCACACATGGATCCACCAGTGTCATTGCATGTGTGTTCTTTTTACTAACAACAACCAGAGTCATTGAAATGTGTGTTCTCTTTAGAGACCACACATGGATCCACCAGTGTCATTGCATGTGTGTTCTCTTCAGAGACCACATGGATCCACCAGTGTCATTGCATGTGTGCTCTTTTTACTAACAACAACTAGAGTCATTGCATGTGTGTTAATTTCACATACCACATATGGATCCACCAGTGTCATTGCATGTGTGCTCTTTTCACAATCCACCTATGGATCCACCAGTGTCATTGCATGTGTGTTCTTTTTACTAACAACAACCAGAGTCATTGCATGTGTGTTCTTTTCACATACCACACATGGATCCTCTAGTGTCATTGCATGTGTGTTCTTTTTACTAACAATAACCAGAGTCATTGAAATGTGTCTTCTCTGGATCCACCAGTGTCATTGCATGTGTGTTCTTCTTACAAACATCAACTGAAGTCATTGCATGTGTGTTCTTTTCACATACCACATGGATCCACCGATGTCATTGCACGTGTGTTCTTTTCACAATCCACCTATGGATCCACCAGTGTCATTGCATGTGTGCTCTTTTTACTAACAACAACCAGAGTCATTGCATGTGTGTTCTCTTCAGAGACCACACATGGATCCACCAGTGTCATTGCATGTGTGTTCTTTTTACTAACAACAACCAGAGTGATTGAAATGTGTGTTGTCTTCAGAGACCACACATGCATCCACCAGTGTCATTGCATGTGTGTTCTTTTTACTAACAACAACTGGAGTCATTCCATGTGTGTTCCTTTCACATACCACATATGGATCCACCAGTCTCATTGCATGTGTGTTCTTTTCACAATCCACCTATGGATCCACCAGTGTCATTGCATGTGTGCTCTTTTTACTAACAACAACCAGAGTCATTGCATGTGTGTTCTCTTCAGAGACCACACATGGATCCACCAGTGTCATTGCATGTGTGTTTTTTACTAACAACAACCAGAGTCATTGAAATGTGTGTTCTCTTTAGAGACCACACATGGATCCACCAGTGTCATTGCATGTGTGTTCTTTTTACTAACAACAACTAGAGTCATTGAAATGTGTGTTCTCTTTAGAGACCACACATGGATCCACCAGTGTCATTGCATGTGTGCTCTTTTTACTAACAACAACCAGAGTCATTGCATGTGTGTTCTCTTCAGAGACCACACATGGATCCACCAGTGTCATTGCATGTGTGTTCTTTTTACTAACAACAACCATAGTGATTGAAATGTGTGTTGTCTTCAGAGACCACACATGCATCCACCAGTGTCATTGCATGTGTGTTCTTTTTACTAACAACAACTGGAGTCATTCCATGTGTGTTCTTTTCACATACCACATATGGATCCACCAGTCTCATTGCATGTGTGTTCTTTTCACAATCCACCTATGGATCCACCAGTGTCATTGCATGTGTGCTCCTTTTACTAACAACAACCAGAGTCATTGCATGTGTGTTCTTCAGAGACCACACATGGATCCACCAAAGGTCATTGCATGTGTGTTCTTTTTACTAACAACAACCAGAGTCATTGAAATGTGTGTTCTCTTTAGAGACCACACATGGATCCACCAGTGTCATTGCATGTGTGTTCTCTTCAGAGACCACACATGGATCCACCAGTCTCATTGCATGTGTGTTCTTTTCACAATCCACCTATGGATCCACCAGTGTCATTGCATGTGTGCTCTTTTTACTAACAACAACCAGAGTCATTGCATGTGTGTTCTCATCACAGACCACACATGGATCCACCAGTGTCATTGCATGTGTGTTCCGTTTACTAACAACAACCAGAGTCATTGAAATGTGTGTTCTCAGAGTCCACATGGATCCACCAAAGGTCATTGCATGTGTGCTCTTTTTACTAACAACAACCAGAGTCATTGCATGTGTGTTTTCTTTAGAGACCACACATGGATCCACCAGTGTCATTGCATGTGTGTTCTTTTTACTAACAACAACCAGAGTCATTGAAATGTGTGTTCTCTTTAGAGACCACACATGGATCCACCAGTGTCATTGCATGTGTGTTCTCTTCAGAGACCACACATGGATCCACCAGTGTCATTGCATGTGTGCTCTTTTTACTAACAACAACTGGAGTCATTGCATGTGTGTTATTTTCACATACCACATATGGATCCACCAGTGTCATTGCATGTGTGCTCTTTTCACAATCCACCTATGGATCCACCAATGTCATTGCATGTGTGTTCTTTTTACTAACAACTACTAGAGTCATTGCATGTGTGTTCTTTTCACATACCACACATGGATCCTCTAGTGTCATTGCATGTGTGTTCTTTTTACTAACAACAACCAGAGTCATTGAAATGTGTGTTCTCTCCAGAGTCCAGACATGGATCCACCAGTGTCATTGCATGTGTGTTCTTTTTACAAACATCAACTGGAGTCATTGCATGTGTGTTCTTTTCACATACCACATATGGATCCACCGATGTCATTGCACGTGTGTTCTTTTCACAATCCACCTATGGATCCACCAGTGTCATTGCATGTGTGCTCTTTTTACTAACAACAACCAGAGTCATTGCATGTGTGTTCTCTTCAGAGACCACACATGGATCCACCAAAGGTCATTGCATGTGTGTTCTTTTACTAACAACAACCAGAGTGATTGAAATGTGTGTTGTTCAGAGACCACACATGGATCCACCAGTGTCATTGCATGTGTGTTCTTTTTACAAACAACAACTAGAGTCATTGCATGTGTGTTCTTTTCACATACCACATATGGATCCACCAGTGTCATTGCATGTGTGTTCTTTTCACAATCCACCTATGGATCCACTAGTGTCATTGCATGTGTGTTCTTTGTACTAACAACAACCAGAGTCATTGCATGTGTGTTCTCTTCAGAGACCACACATGGATCCACCAGTGTCATTGCATGTGTGTTCTTTTTACTAACAACAACCAGAGTCATTGAAATGTGTGTTGTCTTCAGAGACCACACATGCATCCACCAGTGTCATTGCATGTGTGTTCTTTTTACTAACAACAACTGGAGTCATTCCATGTGTGTTCTTTTCACATACCACATATGGATCCACCAGTCTCATTGCATGTGTGTTCTTTCACAATCCACCTATGGATCCACCAGTGTCATTGCATGTGTGCTCTTTTTACTAACAACAACCAGAGTCATTGCATGTGTGTTCTCTTCAGAGACCACACATGGATCCACCAGTGTCATTGCATGTGTGTTCTTTTTACTAACAACAACCAGAGTCATTGAAATGTGTGTTCTCTTTAGAGACCACACATGGATCCACCAAAGGTCATTGCATGTGTGTTCTTCAGACCACACATGGATCCACCAGTCTCATTGCATGTGTGTTCTTTTCACAATCCACCTATGGATCCACCAGGTCATTGCATGTGTGCTTTTTACTAACAACAACCAAAGTCATTGCATGTGTGTTCTTCAGAGACCACACATGGATCCACCAAAGGTCATTGCATGTGTGTTCTTTTACTAACAACAACCAGAGTCATTGAAATGTGTGTTCTTTTAGAGACCACACATGGATCCACCAGGTCATTGCATGTGTGCTCTTTTCACAATCCACCTATGGATCCACAAGTGTCATTGCATGTGTGTTCTTTTACTAACAACAACCAGAGTCATTGCATGTGTGTTCTTTCACATACCACACATGGATCCACTAGTGTCATTGCATGTGTGATCTTTCACAATCCACCTATGGATCCACCAGTGTCATTGCATGTGTGTTCTTTTTACTAACAACAACCAGAGTCATTGCATGTGTGTTCTTTTCACATACCACACATGGATCCACTAGTGTCATTGCATGTGTGTTCTTTTTACTAACAACAACCAGAGTCATTGAAATGTGTGTTCTCTTCAGAGACCACACATGGATCCACCAGTGTCATTGCATGTGTGCTCTTTTTACTAACAACAACCAGAGTCATTGCATGTGTGTTCTCTTCAGAGACCACATGCATCCACAAGTGTCATTGCATGTGTGTTCTTTTTACTAACAACAACTGGAGTCATTCCATGTGTGTTCTTTTCACATACCACATATGGATCCACCAGTCTCATTGCATGTGTGTTCTTTTCATAATCCACCTATGCATCCACCAGTGTCATTGCATGTGTGCTCTTTTTACTAACAACAACCAGAGTCATTGCATGTGTGTTCTCTTCAGAGACCACACATGGATCCACCAGTGTCATTGCATGTGTGTTCTTTTACTAACAACAACCAGAGTCATTGCATGTGTGTTCTTTCACATACCACACATGGATCCACTAGTGTCATTGCATGTGTTCTTTTTAATAACAACAACCAGTGTCATTGAAATGTGTGTTCTCTTCAGAGACCACACATGGATCCACCAGTGTCATTGCATGTGTGTTCTTTTTACTAACAACAACCAGAGTCATTGCATGTGTGTTCTTTTCACATACCACATATGGATCCACCGATGTCATTGCACGTGTGTTCTTTTCACAATCCACCTATGGATCCACCAAAGGTCATTGCATGTGTGTTCTTTTACTAACAACAACAGAGTCATTCCATGTGTGTTCTTTTCACATACCACATATGGATCCACCAGTATCATTGCATATGTGTTCTTTTCACAATCCACCATGGATCCACCAGGTCATTGCATGTGTGCTCTTTTTACTAACAACAACCAGAGTCATTGCATGTGTGTTCTCTTCAGAGACCACACATGGATCCACCAGTGTCATTGCATGTGTGTTCTTTTTACTAACAACAACCAGAGTCATTGAAATGTGTGTTATCTTCAGAGACCACACATGCATCCACCAGTGTCATTGCATGTGTGTTCTTTTTACTAACAACAACTGGAGTCATTCCATGTGTGTTCTTTTCACATACCACATATGGATCCACCAGTGTCATTGCATGTGTGTTCTTTTCACAATCCACCTATGGATCCACCAGTGTCATTGCATGTGTGCTCTTTTTACTAACAACAACCAGAGTCATTGCATGTGTGTTCTCTTCAGAGACCACACATGGATCCACCAGTGTCATTGCATGTGTGTTCTTTTTACTAACAACAACCATAGTCATTGAAATGTGTGTTCTCTTCAGAGACCACACATGCATCCACCAAAGGTCATTGCATGTGTGTTCTTTTTACTAACAACAACTGGAGTCATTCCATGTGTGTTCTTTTCACATACCACATATGGATCCACCAGTCTCATTGCATGTGTGTTCTTTTCACAATCCACCTATGGATCCACCAAGGTCATTGCATGTGTGCTCTTTTTACTAACAACAACCAGAGTCATTGCATGTGTGTTCTCTTCAGAGACCACACATGGATCCACCAGTGTCATTGCATGTGTGTTCTTTTTACTAACAACAACCAGAGTCATTGAAATGTGTGTTCTCTTTAGAGACCACACATGGATCCACCAGTGTCATTGCATGTGTGTTCTCTTCAGAGACCACACATGGATCCACAACTATCATTGCATGTGTGTTCTTTTCACAATCCACCTATGGATCCACCAAAGGTCATTGCATGTGTGCTATTTTTACTAACAACAACCAAAGTCATTGCATGTGTGTTCTCTTCAGAGACCACACATGGATCCACCAGTGTCATTGCATGTGTGTTCTTTTTACTAACAACAACCAGAGTCATTGAAATGTGTGTTCTCGTCAGAGTACAGACATGGATCCACCAGTGTCATTGCATGTGTGCTCTTTTTACTAACAACAACCAGAGTCATTGCATGTGTGTTCTCTTTAGAGACCACACATGGATCCACTAGTGTCATTGCATGTGTGTTCTCTTTAGAGACCACACATGGATCCACTAGTGTCATTGCATGTGTGTTCTTTTTACTAACAACAACCAGAGTCATTGCATGTGTGTTCTATTTAGAGACCACACATGGATCCACCAGTGTCATTGCATGTGTGCTCTTTTCACAATCCACCTATTGATCCACCAGTGTCATTGCATGTGTGTTCTTTTTTACTAACAACAACCAGAGTCATTGCATGTGTGTTCTTTTCACATACCACACATGGATCCTCTAGTGTCATTGCATGTGTGTTCTTTTTACTAACAACAACCAGAGTCATTGAAATGTGTGTTCTCTTCAGAGACCAGACATGGATCCACCAGTGTCATTGCATGTGTGTTCTTTTTACAAACAACAACTGGAGTCATTGCATGTGTGTTCTTTTCACATACCACATATGGATCCACCGATGTCATTGCATGTGTGTTCTTTTCACAATCCACCTATGGATCCACTAGTGTCATTGCAAGTGTGCTCTTTTTACTAACAACAACCAGAGTCATTGCATGTGTGTTCTTTTCACATACCACATATGGATCCACCAGAGTTCATTGCATGTGTGTTCTTTTTACTAACAACAACCAGAGTCATTGAAATGTGTGTTCTCTTCAGAGACCACACATGGATCCACCAGTGTCATTGCATGTGTGTTCTTTTTACTAACAACAACTAGAGTCATTCCATGTGTGTTCTTTTCACATACCACATATGGATCCACCAGTGTCATTGCATGTGTGTTCTTTTCACAATCCACCTATGGATCCACCAGTGTCATTGCATGTGTGCTCTTTTTACTAACAACAACCAGAGTCATTGCATGTGTGTTCTCTTCAGAGACCACACATGGATCCACCAGTGTCATTGCATGTGTGTTCTTTTTACTAACAACAACCAGAGTCATTGAAATGTGTGTTGTCTTCAGAGACCACACATGCATCCACCAGTGTCTTTGCATGTGTGTTCTTTTTACTAACAACAACTAGAGTCATTCCATGTGTGTTCTTTACACATACCACATATGGATCCACCAGTGTCATTGCATGTGTGTTCTTTTCACAATCCACCTATGGATCCACCAGTGTCATTGCATGTGTGCTCTTTTACTAACAACAACTAGAGTCATTGCATGTGTGTTCTCTTCAGAGACCACACATGGATCCACCAAAGGTCATTGCATGTGTGTTCTTTTTACTAACAACCAGAGTCATTGAAATGTGTGTTCTTTAGAGACCACACATGGATCCACCAAAGTCATTGCATGTGTGTTCTCTTCACATACCACACATGGATCCACCAGTCATTGCATGTGTGTTCTTTTCACAATCCACCTATGGATCCACCAAGGTCATTGCATGTGTGCTATTTTACTAACAACAACCAAAGTCATTGCATGTGTGTTCTTTCAGAGACCACACATGGATCCACCAAAGGTCATTGCATGTGTGTTCTTTTTACTAACAACAACTAGAGTCATTGAAATGTGTGTTCTCTTCAGAGACCACACATGGATCCACCAGTGTCATTGCATGTGTGCTCTTTTTACTAACAACAACCAGAGTCATTGCATGTGTGTTCTTTTCAGAGACCACACATGGATCCACTAGTGTCATTGCATGTGTGTTCTTTTTACTAACAACAACCAGAGTCATTGAAATGTGTGTTCTTTTCACATACCACACATGGATCCACCAGTGTCATTGCATGTGTGTTCTTTTCACAATCCACCTATGGATCCACCAAAGGTCATTGCATGTGTGTTCTTTACTAACAACAACCAGAGTCATTGCATGTGTGTTCTTTCACATACCACACATGGATCCTCTAGTGTCATTGCATGTGTGTTCTTTTACTAACAACAACGAGAGTCATTGAATTGAGTGTTCTCTTCAGAGACCAGACATGGATCCACCAGTGTCATTGCATGTGTGTTCTTTTTACAAACAACAACTGGAGTCATTGCATGCGTGTTATTTTCACATACTACATATGGATCCACCGATGTCATTGCATGTGTGTTCTTTTCCCAATCCACCTATGGATCCACTAGTGTCATTGCATGTGTGCTCTTTCTACTAACAACAACCAGAGTCATTGCATGTGTGTTCTCTTCAGAGACCACACATGGATCCACCAGTGTCATTGCATGTGTGTTCTTTTTACTAACAACAACCAGAGTCATTGAAATGTGTGTTGTCTTCAGAGACCACACATGCATCCACCAAAGGTCATTGCATGTGTGTTCTTTTACTAACAACAACCAGAGTCATTGCATGTGTGTTCTTTTCATATACCACATATGGATCCACCAGTGTCATTGCATGTGTGTTGTTTTCACAATCCACCTATGGATCCACCTGTGTCGTTGCATGTGTGCTCTTTTTACTAACAACAACCGGAGTCATTGCATGTGTGTTTTCTTCAGAGACCACACATGGATCCACCAGTGTCATTGCATGTGTGTTCTTTTTACTAACAACAACCAGAGTCATTGAAATGTGTGTTCTCTTTAGAGACCACACATGGATCCACCAGTGTCATTGCATGTGTGTTCTTTTCACAATCCACCTATGGATCCACCAGTGTCATTGCATGTGTGCTCTTTTTACTAACAACAACCAGAGTCATTGCATGTGTGTTCTCTTCACATACCACACATGGATCCACCAGTGTCATTGCATGTGTTTTTTTACTAGCAACAACCAGAGTCATTGAAATGTGTGTTCTGTTTAGAGACCACACATGGATCCACCAGTGTCATTGCATGTGTGTTCTCTTCAGAGACCACACATGGATCCACCAGTGTCATTGCATGTGTGTTCTTTTTACTAACAACAACCAGAGTCATTGAAATGTGTGTTCTTTCACATACCACATATGGATCCACCAAGTCATTGCATGTGTGTTCTTTTCACAGACCACACATGGATCCACCAGTGTCATTGCATGTGTGTTCTTTTACTAACAACAACTAGAGTCATTGCATGTGTGTTCTTTTTCACATACCACATATGGATCCACCAGGTCATTGCATGTGTGTTCTTTTCACAATCCACCTATGGATCCACCAAAGGTCATTGCATGTGTGTTCTTTTACTAACAACAACCAGAGTCATTGCATGTGTGTTCTTCTTTTCACAGACCACACATGGATCCACCAGTGTCATTGCACGTGTGTTCTTTTACTAACAACAACCAGAGTCATTGAAATGTGTGTTCTCTTCAGAGACCACACATGGATCCACCAGTGTCATTGCATGTGTGCACTTTTTACTAACAACATCCAAAGTCATTACATGTGTGTTCTTTTCATACCACATGGATCCACCAAAGGTCATTGCATGTGTGTTCTTTTACTAACAACAACCAGAGTCATTGCATGTGTGTTCTTTTACTAACAACAACCGGAGTCATTGCATGTGTGTTCTTTAGAGACCACACATGGATCCACCAAAGGTCATTGCATGTGTGTTCTTTTTACTAACAACAACCAGAGTCATTGAAATGTGTGTTTTTCAGAGACCACACATGGATCCACCAAAGTGTCATTGCATGTGTGTTCTTTTACTAACAACAACTGAGTCATTGCATGTGTGTTCTTTTCACATACCATATGGATCCACCAGTGTCATTGCATGTGTGTTCTTTTCACAATCCACCTATGGATCCACTTTTTACTAACAACAACCGTAGTCATTGCATGTGTGTTCTCTTTAGACCACACATGGATCCACCAAGGTCATTGCATGTGTGTTCTTTTTACTAACAACAACTAGAGTCATTGAAATGTGTGTTCTTTAGAGACCACACATGGATCCACCAAAGGTCATTGCATGTGTTCTTCTTCAGACCACACATGGATCCACCGTCATTGCATGTGTGTTCTTTTACTAACAACAACGAGTCATTGCATGTGTGTTTTTAGAGACCACACATGGATCCACATGTGTGACCACCTATGGATCCACCAGTGTCATTGCATGTGTTCTTTTTACTAACAACAACTAGAGTCATTGAAATGTGTGTTCTTTTCAGATACCACATGGATCCACAGTGTCATTGCATGTGTGTTCTTTTCAGAGACCACACATGGATCCACCAAAGGTCATTGCATGTGTGTTCTTTTACTAACAACAACCTGAGTCATTGTATGTGTGTTCTTTCACATACCACATATGGATCCACCAAAGGTCATTGCATGTGTGTTCTTTTCACAATCCACTTATGGATCCACCAGTGTCATTGCATGTGTGTTCTTTTACTAACAACAACCAGAGTCATTGCATGTGTGTTCTTTCACATACCACACATGGATCCACCAGTGTCATTGCATGTGTGTTCTTTACTAACAACAACCAGAGTCATTGAAATGTGTGTTCTTTTCACATACCACATATGGATCCACCAGGTCATTGCATGTGTGTTCTTTCACAATCCATGTTCTTTTTACCACAACAACTAGGAGTCATTGCATGTGTGTTCTTTTTCACATACCACATATGGATCCACCATGTCATTGCATGTGTGTTCTTTCACAAACCACAGATGGATCCACCAGTGTCATTGCATGTGTGTTCTTTTTTACTAACAACAACCACCGTAGTCATTGCATGTGTGTTCTCTTCACATCCACATGATCCACCAAAGGTCATTGCATGTGTGTTCTTTACAACCACATATGGATCCACCATGTCATTGAAATGTGTGTTCTCTTCAGAGACCACACATGGATCCACCAGTGTCATTGCATGTGTGTTCTTTTTTACTACAAACAACTGGAGTCATTTCATGTGTGTTCTTTTCACATACCACACATGGATCCACCAGAGTCATTGAAATGTGTGTTCTTTTCACAATCCACCTATGGATCCACCAGTGTCATTGCATGTGTGTTCTTTTTACTAACAACAACCAAAGTCATTGCATGTGTGTTCTTGTCACATACCACATATGGATCCACCAGTGTCAATCCATGTGTGCTCTTTTACTAACAACAACCTGAGTCATTGCATGTGTTCTCTTTCACAAACCACATATGGATCCACCAGTGTCATTGAAATGTGTTTTCTTCAGAGACCACACATGGATCCACCAAAGGTCATTGCATGTGTGTTCTTTTACTAACAACAACTGAGTCATTGAAATGTGTGTTCTTCTCAGACCACACATGGATCCACCAAGGTGTTGCATGTGTGTTCTTTCACAGACCACATGGATCCACCAGTGTCATTGCATGTGTTCTTTTACTAACAACAACCAGAGTCATTGCATGTGTGTTCTTTTCACAACACATGATCCACCAGTCATTGCATGTGTTCTTTCACATACCACACATGGATCCAAGTGTCATTGCATGTGTGTTCTTTTACTAACAACAACCGTAGTCATTGAAATGTGTGTTCTTCAGAGACCACACATGGATCCACCAAAGTCATTGCATGTGTTCTTTACAAACATCAACTGGAGTCATTGCATGTGTGTTCTTTTCACATACCACATGGATCCACCGATGTCATTGCACGTGTGTTCTTTTCACAATCCACCTATGGATCCACCAGTATCATTGCATGTGTGCTCTTTTTACTAACCACAACCAGAGTCATTGCATGTGTGTTCTCTTCAGAGACCACACATGGATCCACCAGTGTCATTGCATATGTGTTCTTTTACTAACAACAACCAGAGTCATTGAAATGTGTGTTCTTTTCAGAGACCACATATGGATCCACCAAGGTCATTGCATGTGTTCTTTTTACAACAACTGAGTCATTGCATGTGTGTTCTTTTCACATACCACATATGGATCCACCAGTGTCATTGCATGTGTGTTCTTTTCACAATCCACCTATGGATCCACCAGTGTCATTGCATGTGTGTTCTTTTACTACCAACAACTAGAGTCATTGAAATGTGTGTTCTCTTTAGAGACCACACATGGATCCACCAAAGGTCATTGCATGTGTTTTCTTTTTACTACCAACAACCATAGTCATTGCATGTGTGTTCTCTTCAGATACCACAAATGGATCCACCAGTGTCATTTCATGTGTGTTCTTTTCACAATCCACCTATGGATCCACCAAAGGTCATTGCATGTGTGTTCCTTTTACTAACAACAACAAGAATCATTGCATGTGTGTTTTCTTCAGAGACCACACATGGATCCACCAGTGTCATTGCATGCGTGTTCTTTTTACTAACAACAACTAGAGTCATTGAATGTGTGTTCTTTTCAGAGACCACACATGGATCCACCAAAAGGTCATTGCATGTGTGTTCTCTTCAGAGACCACACATGGATCCACCAGTGTCATTGCATGTGTGTTCTTTTTACTAACAACAACTGGAGTCATTGCATGTGTGTTATTTTCACATACCACCTATTGTAACATCCCTAAAAAAATCATGTTTCAAAACTCATTCATATCATTCTTGCATCATTCATTCATATAGGGTTTTTCTCAAAATCATTTAGAGGCAGAAGTTTGAGCTATGATTTCATGTGGGCATTTTATCTCAATTGGCCATCACCTTTTGAGACTTGAATGCTTAGGTACTTGTTTGCTTGCCTCCATGGTTGGAAAGAATAGGAGAAGCATTTAAACCCAAAATTCCAATTTAGAAATATTTTCTAAACCCCATTCCAAATATTGGCAACTAGAGACAAAGAGACAAAGTCTCTGTTTATTTTGAAACCCAAGCTTGACCAAACCTTGCAAGGTAACCACATGGTTATTTGACTGCATTTGAACCCACAAGAACCCTGCAAAATCCCTTAAAGAAATTTGAATTCAAAAGGATTTGAATTCATATCAAATTCTATTCAGAAAATAGAATTAGAAAAGAAAAGGCTAAAGAAAAGGTCGAAAAGGTCCGCCCAGCCAGCCGGATCCAGCCCAGCAAGCCCACCCGGTCCTCCTTTTTCTTCTCTCACGCCATGAGCCCACGCAGACAACGACAGCAGACCCCACCGACACCGGCAGACCACGACAAACGGGCCCGTCCACGCCGCCTCGTTTTCCTGCATCACATGACCACGCCGCCATGCAGTTGAAGGCCGGTAATGGCGGCGAATGGGCTTTAAACCCAGCGCTTCGTCGATTCTCTTATAAGATCCTCTCGCTTCCACGATCTTTTTCCCCAGACACTCGCCACCCGCCACCAGCCCCTCAATCAGCTTTGCACCGCCATGACAGAACCTCTCCGCGACGATTCCGTGAGCCCTGTTCCTCTCGCCTCTCTTCGCTATCTCGCCAAGAATCTCTTGCGCATCATCGACCTCGCTAGTCCGTCTGCATCGCCAGTCGCCGGTTCCACTTGACACCGCGAGCACCGACGGCGACATCAACTCCGACGAGCCTAGTGGTAAGTCCGCATCAAGCCGCCCTAGTTCATGCTCACTACTTCGCTTTGACCTCGCGAACCTAACCGTGTCCTCGATTTGCCTTTGGGTGATTCACAACGACGCCCACGACGACCACCCGACGCAACAGCCGCCCACAAAGAATCCGCGAGCAATCGAACCTTGTCCGAAAGCGCCTGACCAACCGCGAGTACGACAAGCTTCGCTGCGACCTCCCGAGCCCGGTAAGCCACCTCCTTCTTCTCCTCGCCATTCGCATCATCGCAAACATCATCGACCGACGATTCCGCCGCCGGTAGCTACCGCAGCTCACCGCCAGCTTCTTGGCGAGAAGTAGCAACGTTAGATCTGCATCGTAGCGCTTAGGATAGATCCACTTAACTCAAGCTTACGCCGATCTGAGCCGCCAGATTTCATTTAGATCCTACGGTGGAGCTCGATCCAGCGAACCGCACGAGCGAATCGTAACATGACGCGTGGCTAGGTTAGATCTCGAGAATAGAATTTAAAATCAGAAATTTGATCCAAATTCATTTGCCTATATCTTTTGAACCCCACGTTGGAATTTTGCAAACTTTATACCGCTGATTCAGAAAACAAGACCTTTCTGCCTATCCTTTTTGTTTTGCAAATAGTAACCATTTGATTAGCTTAAAATGCAGAGGCATGTTTGAGGCTATTTTAAGTATAGATTTAGTTTAGTATTTTTGTTTTAGGGTTATTTAAATTGTCTTGGCTACTTTGTGACTAGTTTCAGTTTCTGTATTCATGCACTTGCTTGGTTGAAGTTTTCAAAATCATCACTTGGTAGATTCATGCATGCATGCATTCATAATACTTTTGTTTCTATATATATGTGTGTAATTGTATGCTACAACTTTGTGTGTAGATTTTGCTAGTGATTGTGATTGTGACAAGTGCTACTCTCCACACTACCAAGGCAAGTGATATCTTCATGAATATTCCCTACCTATATTTTATACTTGCATTAGATATATTTTGTTAGGACTTGCATGTTACTTTTGTCAACTAATGATGGGAAATCCATTTAGAATAGAATGCTAGAATTGCTAGAAATTCCCTAAGGACAAGTTGCCATGCCATGCTTAGCCTAGCTACTAGAAAACAAGGGTGGTTTATATATTCACACTATGGAAAAATATTCTAAGTCTAAGGACTTGTTTTTATTTAACAAAACAACTAAGTTAATGAATCACCGGTGGAATGGAAAGATTGTTATGTTGAGTGGTTACACAAGGCCAGGGGTACTGTGAACCTTGTGTATCTCACTTGTGGATGGCCACCCAGAACAAAGAGATTTGAGTTGTCAAATGTTTGAGAAGCTTCAAGCAAACACTTGGTAATATGGGCTCGCCATGATCTTAGGATGCTGGAACTTAGTCTCTGGACAAAGGTGGTAGATGGGTTGATAGGTTGGAGCGCCCCATTTGACTAAGGAAAGGCTATCAAGGATCATGTCTTGGGAAACCAAGGCTCGTGGGGAAAGTGCACCACCTCCGCAGAGTGTAAACCTAAGTACTTAGCCATGTCCCCGGTAAAGGACAATTTGAGCATCAAGACATGGAAACTTCAAGAATCTCATCACTCCAATTTCTAAATAAAACTTGTGGGTGAACAAGGGTTAAAGGATCTTCAGTCTTTGATTGGTAGATGCCCGAGGGATCTTCACTGATTGGTAGATACCTTTGGGATGGTCTTTGTCAAGCAAAACTTAGTGTTTTCAAAAGTTAAGGAAAAATCTATTTTGAGCAATGCAAGCCTAAGCTCCACCAGCCAAATGCATATAGCCTTATAGTCCACTTAAATTATACTAAGGTATCACTTGCCAATACTATTCCAAAGTATCGACCCCCTGGGTCAGAATTTATGATGTTGCAAGTTACTCGATGATGATTAGAGTCATGAGTCTACACTCAACATGCTTGCTCGGCACATGAAGATGAAGACTTATGTTTATTTACATATTCCATAAACTTTGTACTAGGCCTTGGCCATGAGTTGTAAAAGACTATGTTTTATCTCCGAATGACCGTAATAAACGAATTTTGTATCTCTGGTACTTCATCTTAAATGTGGATGCTAGCAATGATCCAGGGACTAGCATTGCAATCACAGGATCTTTTCCTTTAATAAGGAGGATCTTACAGATGGTATCAGAGCACTGTGTTGCCTGAGGATTATGACCCTAGGATTGGAAACCACTAAGGAAAATTTTAACTTCTTCTACACTTGTCTATTCTTCTCAGAACTTTTCTAATCTTCCTTCTCATCTCTATTTGTAGATGAACTCCCAACGGTTCAGAAGAAAGGACCACTCATGACCATGACCTTGGAGTGTGAGACCCAGTTTCCCAAGATTCTCAAGGACCTCATGGAAACCATGGGAGTACATGGTGCAGTGTGTACAAGGGCTTTCCAAAGGATGGAGGATGGAGGGAGTATTGGTGGGTGCAACTTCACTTGTACAAGAACAAGGAAGACAACCACAAAGAAAAAGGCTTCGCATGTACACCAACACTTTTATGCACACCACATTCTTTGAGTCAGCAAAAGAAGCAGCTTGAAGACTATCAAGGAACTAAGTGCTAGAGTCAAGTGCAGGATGCTCAACCTCCAAAAAGACTTAGAGAAAGAGAAGGAACATACCCAAGAGTTGGAAGTCACCAACCAATCCTTAAGAGGAGATATTATAGACTTAGTGATAGAAGCATGTGAACAGGATAGGGTGATTGCCACTAGGAACATTGTGTTAGCCACCGATCCAATGAGATAGGATTGTAAGCGCACTTCGTTAGTCGACCACCACCTATCACCTTATTTTCCAAAATGATACCTTAAAAGTTTGAACCTTGGTGGTTGTAATGGATTTATGTATGCATGACTTGTATGATTTATGTTCCATGGTAATGCTTGAATGTTTGTCTTGTTTAATTTGAATTTGTGTTGTTCTAACTTTTCAATCTTATAAATAGATGCCTATTGCCATCAAGACTGTTGAGGAGTTCCGGTTACCTGCTTTGGTCCTCGATCGTAGAGCTTACTACTTTACTCGATCTCCTCTTCCTATCATTACGGTGCACCCACTCACCAAGTTTGAGAGGAAGGACCTTTGGGGCTTCAAGGTGAACCAGCCAGACGCCAAAGTGAGCCTACTACGGAGGCCATCGCCTTCAAGCTTATGCACGATGACAGGAGAGAGGCATGGAGGTTGTCATGCAGATCTGATAGGACGATCGTTAGGACGCCACTCCCGACAGTGTTAGAGGCATCACTTCCACGCCTTGAAGGCGTGATGATGACGGAGAGTCCATTGACTTTGAGGACGACTCAAGGGTCACAAGCAGAGCCGATACGCCTGTACTCCGTGACTTAGAGACTCTTATTAGGCACGTGGATACCGATAGACCAACGCCATGCTTAGTAATGACGAAGCTCAGTGCAGCTTCATGAGAAGGACAAGCTCTTCGCAGCAGACGAGATAGTCAAGGAGATGGAGACGAAGTTCGAGACCCAAGACCGTAAGTTCAAGAGTCAAGAGAAGCGTGTCCGTGATAGGAACAAGAGGATTCGTGATATGACCGAGGAACCGCAGTCCAAGGACTTCGAGTTAGAGCAGCAGACAAAGGATTGAGAGGCTTGCTCCTTAAGAGGGCTCTCAAGGCCAAGATCGACTCTTTGACCACTACCATCGAGGAGAACAAGACCGCAATGGAGAACGCAGCCTTACCTTTGTCGAGGAGGAGATTGAAGCCGAGTAGATTTGACTACTCGCTTATCTTTATTTACCGCACTTGTTATTTATGAACTTATTGTTGGACCATCCGACATGTGGATGGCTTGCCACTTGTATGTTTGTACTTTGAGATTTTTGTTCTCTTGTTGTTTAGCTTTTATCCTAATATTGCTTGCTATGTGTTTGCTTGTGTAATGTATTGTGCATAAATCATGTAAGGGTATCTCATTCTTATCTCTATATGAATAAACCACGATGCCTCCCCGTCACAAGCAAACACCAATCCCAACCCCAACATTACCCCGAAATGCAACAAATGATGAATGCTAAACACGGCTTATGCAATGATGACGACGCTCATCCGTAACTGTAACAACAACAACAACCCCAACAACAACAACAACAATAATAACAACAACAACCCTCCGTGTTTTGATATGCTCACCAGATTTCTGCCTAAGGCCAGCTAAGTTTTCGAACGATCGATCCCATGGTGGCCAATGATTGGCTACGCTCAGAACAAAGACTTAGTGACCGAGGATGCACAGATGCTGAAAAGGTCAGTTTGCGACATCTGTTGGAAGGACCAGCCGCAAGATGGTGGGACAACTTCCAGATTACCACGCCTATTGATGAGGTGACTTGGGCTATCTTTGAAGATGGATTTCAGATTACTCATATCTCACCAAAATGATGAGCCCAAAAAGAAGGAATTTCACAACTCAAGCGCCACCACAAAGTGGCTGAATATATTGAAGAGTTCAACAATCAAGCGCTTATGCACCGGATGAGGTTGACACCGATGCCAAAAGGAAGGAAAAGTTTCGAAGGCTTGAATGATGAGCTAAATCTACAATTACCTCTGTGGCGATGTTCCAACTTATCGCCATCGTGTGACAAGGCTGTTATTGTGAGAATAAAATGAAGCAAGTCGAGAGTAAGAAGAGGAAACACTGACAAGCACAGCTGATCATCACATAAACGATCTCACTATGATGATAGTGTCACCAGATCCCACAAGCATGGGAAGTTTAACAAGCACCACAGCCACAACCGCCATGACAACAAACATCATCGCAATCATGACAATGATAAGTACAAGAACCACAAGAGTGGATATAAGAGCCACCATAGTGGAAGTGGAAGTGGAAGTGGAAGTCAACCTAAGAAGGACAACAAAGTTGAATGCTTCAAATGCAAGAAGTCGGGCATTATGCTAATGAGTGCCCCGAGAAGAACGTTGAAGGACCTAACAAACCCAATCCTTTTCGAAAGGACAGGTTAACCACATCAATGTGGAAGAAGTCTATGAAGAACCTGATGCCGCTGTCGGTAAGTTCGCACTCAATTCCATCTCAAAGATTTGTACTCTTTGACACCGGTGCATCTCATTCATTCATATCTAAAGCATTTGTCGAAAGATATGGGTTTGCATCTGAAACATTGGGTGTCCGATAAAAGTTAGCTCTCGGAGGGGATATGATAGTGAGTCTTGGATGCCGGATCTAGTCATAGAGATCGGAAAACATAAGTTTCAAAGAACCTAATAATCCTAAATTCCCAAGGATTGATGTAATTTTGGGAATGGATTGATGGCTAAGTATGAGGGAGTACTAGATTGTGCAAATCGCACAATTTCACTCACAACCCTCAGTAAGAGGATAACATTTAAGTCCAATTTTAAATCTAAAGGAGTAAGCTGAATTCTCTTAAGGGGTTAGTATGGACAAGCAGCTAATTAGGTGTGAGTATCCTGATGTGTTCCCTAAGAGTTACCAGAATGCCACCAGATAGAGATGTGGAGTTTATAATAGAATTGGTACCAGATCCGCCAAGAGCAAAGAGACCTTATAAAATGTCAGATCTAACTTAAAGAACTCAAGAAACAACTTGAGAACAATTGCGTAAAGGATTCATCCAGCCAAGTTCTTCATCTTGGGAGCTCCAGCTTTGTTCAGAGAAAAGAGGATAGAACTCAAAGATTATGCATAGATTACCGCTCTCTCAACGAGGTAACCATCAAGAACAAATATCCTTTGCCAAGAATCAATGACTTGTTTGATCAGCTAGAAGGAGCTTGTGTTCTCAAAGATTGACCTTCGTCGCTATTTTCAACTCAAGATAAGAGAGCAAGACATACCTAAAACAGATTCACCACAAGGTATGGATTGTATGAGTACACAAGGATGCCTTTTGATTAACCAATGCTCCAAAGATACTATGAATATGATGAACAAAGTGTTCATGGAATTTCTACAAGTTCGTTGTCGCTTTCATCGATGACATCTTGGTCTACTCCAAGAGCAAGGAGGAGCATGAAAGACATCTACGCTTGATACTTGAGAAACTAAGGAACATAAGCTTTATGCCAAGTTCAGCAAGTGTGAGTTTTGGTTAGAGGAAGTTGGATTTCTTGGTCATGTTATGACAAAGGATGGTATAGCAGTTGACCTCGCTAAAGTTTCAGCCGTAATGTAATGGGAATCTCCTAAGAATGTAAAAGAGGTTCAGAGTTTCTTGGTTTAGCAGGTTACTGTAAGGTTCATTGAAAATTTTTCAAAGGTTGCTAAACCAATGATGTAATTATTAAAGAAAGATAAGAAATTTGCTTGGTCTCAAGGATGTGAACTCAGCTTTCAAGAATTAAAGAAGAGACTTGTGTCAAGACCTCAGGTTTCACCAGATTTGGAAAAGGATTTCCGGTATATTGTGATGCTTCTCATCAAGGATTAGGAGCCGATTTATGCAAGGCGGAAAAGTTGTGGCTTATGCCTCGAGACAACTCAAAACTCATGAAGTAAACTATCCTACTCATGATTTAGAGTTAGCAGCCTGTCCATACACTCAAGACATGGAGACACTACCTTTGGGAAAACGTTGTGAAGTGTTCACCGACCATAAGAGTTTGAAATATATCTTCACGTATGAGATCAATATGAGACAAAGAAGATGGCTAGAACTTATCAAGGATTACGACTTGAGTTTGCAATACCACCCCTAAAGCAAATGTAGTAGCAGATGCTCTAAGTCGAAGCATTTGTAAATGGTCTTACCAAAGGTGAATTGCCGATGATTTGTGTAAGCAATTCAAGGAACTCGATTGAGATTGTGCCGAAGGACATCTCATGTCTTTGGATGTTCAACCCACTGCTGGATAAGATTAAGGAAGCCCAAAAGACGGATAAAGAAATCAAGAGATTAAGGAAAGGATTAGCCAAGGGAAAGCTAAAAGTTTCCATATGGACTAACAAGGTACTTTATGGCACGAGAAACGATTTGTGTTCCATAAGATCCGAAATGCGGAAACTGATTCTCAAGAAGCCCATAACTCTCCGTATTCTATTCACCCGGAAACACCAAATGTATATGGATATGAAAGAAAGATTTTGGTGGAACAATCTTAAAAGGGACATCGCCGAACACATTGCTTTGTGTGATGTGTAGTAGAGTGAAAGCGAGCATCGTAAACCAGCAGTTTGCTTCAACCAATGCCTATTCTCGAATGGAAGTGGGAAAATATTGGTATGGATTTCATTACCGGATTACCAAGGACCAGGTCGGTATGATTCCATATGGGTAATAGTAGATCGCCTAACTAAAGTGGCTCATTTTATACCCAGAAGACAACTTATACCAAAGCCAAGTTAGCCAAAATCTACATGAGCGTAATTGTATGCCTTCACGTGTACCTAAGAGTATTGTGTCCGATAGAGGAACTCAGTTCACTTCTCACTTTTGGAGACAGCTTCATGAATCTCTAGGAACGAGGTTGGAATTCAGACGCTTTCATCCTCAAACCGATGGACAAATGTAAAGGACTAATCAAATTCTTGAAGACATGTTGAGGGCATGTGCCCTAGACTATGGAGCAAGTTGGGATGAAAGTCCGCCTTACGCAGAAGTTTTCTTACAACAACAAATACCAATCTAGTATTGGGATGGCACCATTTGAGTTTCTATACTGAAGAAAGTGTACCACCCCATTGCTATGGAATGGTGTGGGAGAAAGAAGTTTGTTTGGACCAGACCTTATCAAAGACGCCAAGAAAAGGTCAAATTGGTTAGAGATGATTGAAGATAGCACGCCTCGATGAAAGCTACGCAGATGCTAAGCGAGAGAAGTCACTTACGGTTGGGGATAGAGCTTATCTTAGAGTATCACTTCGTGGAGTAAAAGATTTGGAGTCAAAGGAAAGTTAGCACCAAGATATGTGGGACCATTCAACATTTTAAGTCGCAAGGAGAAGTCAGATATGAAATCGAATCGCCAAAGATCTTTACTAGCAATTCATAATGTTTTTCATGTGAGCCACCAAGAAATGTCACCCAAATGGAAGAAACATCTTTGAAAGATACCATATCTTTGGAAGAAGTTCAACTAGAAAGTGATCTCACCTATGAAGAAAAGCCTCACAAGATACTTGAGACCACGTAAAGAGTCACGAGAACAAAGACTATCAAGTTTTGCAAAGTACAATGGAATCATCATTCAAGAAGAAGCAACATGGGAAAGAGAAGATGATCTTCTAAAGACCACCCTCACCTATTTGTTAGCCAATCCAATCTCGAGGGCTAGATTCATTTTAAGGGGTTAGATTTGTAACATCACTAAAAATCATGTTTCAAAACTCATTCATATCATTCTTGCATCATTCATTCATATAGGGTTTTTCTCAAAATCATTTAGAGGCGTAAGTTTGAGCTATGATTTCATGTGGGCATTTTATCTCAATTGGCCATCACCTTTTGAGACTTGAATGCTTAGGTACTTGTTTGCTTGCTCCATGGTTGGAAAGAATAGGAGAAGCATTTAAACCCAAAATTTCAATTTAGAAATATTTTCTAAACCCCATTCCAAATATTGGCAACTAGAGACAAAGAGACAAAGTCTCTGCTTATTTTGAAACCCAAGCTTGACCAAACCTTGCAAGGTAACCACATGGTTATTTGACTGCATTTGAACCCACAAGAACCCTGCAAAATCCCTAAAGAAATTTGAATTCAAAAGGATTTGAATTCATATCAAATTCTATTCAGAAAATAGAATTAGAAAAGAAAAGGCTAAAGAAAAGAAAGGTCGAGCCAGAATCCTGCCCAAAGAATGATCCAGCCCAGCAAGCCCACCCGGGGTCCTCCTTTTTCTTCTCTCACGCACGAGCCCACGCAGACAGTTACGACAGTGACCCCACCGCACACCACAAGACTCGCCGACAAACGGGCCCGTCCACGCCGCTCGTTTTCCTGCAGATCACGACCATGTCGCCGCCACAAAGGAAGGCCGTAATGGCGCGGCGAATGGGCTTTAAACCCGAGCGCTTCGTCGATTCCCGCTATAAGATCCTCTCGCCCACGATCTTTTTCCCTGACACCTCGCTCACTCCGCCACCAGTCGCCTCAATCAGCTTTTGCACCGCCATGACAGAACCTCTCCCGATCGATTCCGTGAGCCCAGTGTTCCTCTCGCCTCGTTTGCTATCCCGCCATGAATCTCTGCGCATCATCGACTCGCTAGTCTGTCTTGACGCTTCAGTCGCCGGTTCCACTTGACACCGCGAAAGCACCGACGGCGACATCAACTCCGACGAGCTCTAGTGGTAAGTCCAGATCGCCTCGCCCCTAGTTCATGCTCACTACTTCGCTTTGACCTCGCGAACCTAACCGTGTCCTCGACTTGCCTTGGGGTGATTCATACGACGCCCACGACGACCACCCGACGCAAATGCCGCCCACAACTCCGGCGAGCAATCGCAACCTTGTCCGAGCGCCTTTGACCAACCGCGAGTACGATAAGCTTCGCCGTGACCTCTCGAGCCCGTAAGCCACCTCCTCTCCTTCTTCTGCATCATCGGCAACATCATCGACCGACGATCCGCCACGGTAGCCACCGCCGCCACCGCCAGCTTGGCCAGAGAAGTAGCACCGTTAGATCTGCATCGTAGCGCTAGGATAGATCCACTTAACCTCAAGCGGACGCGATCTGAGCCAGATTTCATTTAGATCCCACGGCTGTGGAGCTCGATCCAGCGAACCGCACGAGCGAATCGTAACATGACGCGTGGCTAGGTTAGATCTGAGAATAGAATTTAAAATCAGAAATTTGATCCAAATTCATTTGCCTATATCTTTTGAACCCCACGTTGGAATTTTGCAAACTTTATACCGTTGGATTCAGAAAACAAGACCTTTCTGCCTATCCTTTTGTTTTGCAAATAGTAACCATTTGATTAGCTTAAAATGCAGAGGCATGTTTGAGGCTATTTTAAGTATAGATTTAGTTTAGTATTTTGTTTTAGGGTTATTTAAATTGTCTTGGCTACTTTGTGACTAGTTTCAGTTTCTGTATTCATGCACTTGCTTGGTTGAAGTTTTCAAAATCATCACTTGGTAGATTCATGCATGCATGCATTCATAATACTTTTGTTTGTATATATGTGTGTAATTGTATGCTACAACTTTGTGTGTAGATTTTGCTAGTGATTGTGATTGTGACAAGTGCTACTCTCCACACTACCAAGGCAAGTGATATCTTCATGAATATTCCCTACCTATATTTTATACTTGCATTAGATATATTTTGTTAGGACTTGCATGTTACTTTTGTCAACTAATGATGGGAAATCCTATTTAGAATAGAATGCTAGAATTGCTAGGAAATTCCCTAAGGACAAGTTGCCATGCCATGCTTAGCCTAGCTACTAGAAAACAAGGGTGGTTTATATATTCACACTATGGAAAAATATTCTAAGTCTAAGGACTTGTTTTTATTTAACAAAACAACTAAGTTAATGAATCACCGGTGGAATGGAAAGATTGGGTTATGTTGAGTGGTTACACAAGGCCAGGTACTGTGAACCTTGTGTATCTCACTTGTGGATGGCCACCCAGGAACAAAGAGATTTGAGTTGTCAAATGTTTGAGAAGCTTCAAGTGCAACCACTTGGTAATATGGGCTCGCCATGATCTTAGGATGTCGAACTTAGTCTCTTGGACAAGGTGGTAGATGGGTTGATAGGTTGGAGCGCCCATTTGACTAAGGAAAGGCTATCAAGGATCATGTCTTGGGAAACCAAGGCTCGTGGGAAAGTGCACCACCTCTTCAGAGTGTATAACCTAAGTACTTAGCCATGTCCCTTGTAAATGACAATTTGAGCTTAAAGACCTTTAAAATTCAATAATCTCATCACTCCAATTTATAAATAAAACTTGTGGGTGAACAAGGGTTAAAGGATCTTCAGTCTTTGATTGGTAGATGCCCGAGTGGATCTTCACCGATTGGTAGATACCTTGGGATGGTCTTTGTCAAGCAAAAACTTAGTGTTTTCAAAAGTTAAGGAAAAATCTATTTTGAGCAATGCAAGCCTAAGCTCCACCAGCCAAATGCATATAGCCTTATAGTCCACTTAAATTATACTATAGGTATCACTTGCCAATACTATTCCAAAGTATTGACCCCCTGTGGTCAGAACTTATGATGTTGCAGGTTACTCGATGATGATTAGGAGTCATGAGTCTACACTCAACATGCTTGCCTGTGGCACATGAAGATGAAGACTTATGTTTATTTACATATTCCATAAACTTGTACTAGGCCTTTGGCCATGAGTTGTAAAAGACTATGTTTTATCTCTCCGAATGACTGTAATAAACGACCTTTGTATCTGTGGTACTTCATCTTAAACCGTGGATGCTAGCAATGATCCGTGGACTAGCATTGCAATCACAGGATCTTTTCCTTTAATAAGGAGGATCTTACAAATGGTATCGAGCACCGTGTTGCCTGTAGGATTATGACCCTAGGATTGGAAACCACTAAGGAAAATTTTAACTTCTTCTACACTTGTCTATTCTTCTCAGAACTTTTCTAATCTTCTCCTTCTCATCTCTATTTGTAGATGAACTCCAACGGTTGTGAAGAAAGGACCACTCATGACCATGACCTTGGAGTGTGAGACCGAGTTTCCCAAGATTCTCAAGGACCTCATGGAAACCATGGGAGTACATGGTGCAGCGTACAAGGGCTTTCCAAGGATGGAGGATGGAGTGGAGTATTGGTGGGTGCAACTTCACTTGTACAAGAACAAGGAAGACAACCACAAAGAAAAAGGCTTCGCATGTATACCAACACTTTTATGCACACCACATTCTTTGAGTCAAAGAAGAAGCAGCTTGAAGACTATCAAGGAACTAAGTGCTAGAGTCAAGTGCAAGATGCTCAACCTCCAAAAGACTTAGAGAAAGAGAAGGAATATACCCAAGAGTTGGAAGTCACCAACCAACTTAAGAGGAGATATTATAGACTTAGTGATAGAAGCATGTGAACAGGATAGGGTGATTGCCACTAGGAACATTGTGTTAGCCACCAGATCCAATGAGATAGGATTGTAAGCGCACTTCGTTAGTTGACCACCACCTATCACCTTATTTTCCAAAATGATACCTTAAAAGTTTGAACCTTGGTGGTTGTAATGGATTTATGTATGCATGACTTGTATGATTTATGTGTTCCATGGTAATGCTTGAATGTTTGTCTTGTTTAATTTGAATTTGTGTTGTTCTAACTTTTCAATCTTATAAATAGATGCCTATTGCCATCAAGACTGTTGAGGAGTTCCGGCTACCTGCTTTTGGTCCTCGTGACGTAGAGCTTACTACTTTACTCGATCTCCTCTTCCTATCATTACGGCACCCACTCACCAAGTTTGAGAGGAAGGACCTTTGGGGCTTCAAGGTGAACCAGCCAGGACGCCAGGCAGAGCCTACTACGGAGGCCATCGTCTTCAAGCTTATGCACGATGACAGGGAGAGAGGCATGGAGGTTGTCATGCAGGATCCGATAGGGACGATCGTTAGGACGTCACTCCCGACAGGTTAGAGGCACTCACTTCCACGCCTTCGGAAGGCGTGATGATGACGGAGAGTCCATTGACTTTGAGGACGACTCAAGGGTCACAGCAGAGCCGATACGCCTGTACCTCCAGGACTTAGAGACTCTTATTAGGCACGGATACCGATAGGACCAACGCCATGCTTAGTAATGACGAAGCTCCAGCCATGAGAAGGACAAGCTCTTCAAGCAGCAGACGAGATAGTCAAGGAGATGGAGACGAAGTTCGAGACCCAAGACCGTAAGTTCAAGAGTCAAGAGAAGCGTGTCCAGATAGGAACAAGAGGATTCGTGATATGACCGAGGAACTGCAGTCCAAGGACTTCGAGTTAGAGCAAAGCAGACATACGTTGATTGAGAGGCTTCGCCCCTAAGAGGGCTCTCAAGGCAAAGATCGACTCTTTGACCACTACCATCGAGGAGAACAAGACCGCAATGGAGAACGCAGGCCTTACCTTTGTCGAGGAGGAGATTGAAGCATCGAGTAGATTTGACTACTCGCTTATCTTTATTTACCGCACTTGTTATTTATGAACTTATTGTTGGACCATCCGGCATGTGGATGGCTTGCCACTTGTATGTTTGTACTTTGAGATTTTTGTTCTTGTTGTTTAGCTTTTATCCTAATATTGCTTGCTATGTGTTTGCTTGTGTAATGTATTGTGCATAAATCATGTAAGGGTATCTCATTCTTATCTCTATATGAATAAACCATGATGCCTCCCCGTCAGCAAACACCAATCCCAACCCCAACATTACCCCAAATGCAACAAATGATGAATGCAAAACACAGCTTATGCAAATGATGACGACGCTCATCCGTAACAGAACAACAACAACAACCCCAACAACAACAACAACAACAACAATAACAACAACAACAACCCTCCGTGTTTTGATATGCTCACCAGATTTCGCCTAAGGCCACTAAGTTTTCGAACGACCGATCCCATGGTGGCCAATGATTGGCTACGCTCAGAACAAAGACTTAGTGACCGTGGGATGCACAGATGCTGAAAAGGTCAGTTTGCAAGACACTGTTGGAAGGACCACCGCAGATGGTGGGACAACTTCCAGATTACCACGCCTATTGATGAGGTGACTTGGGCTATCTTTGAAGATGGATTTCAGACTACTCATATCTCACCAGGTATGATGAGCCGAAAAGAAGGAATTTCACAACTGAAGCAGCGCCACCACAACGTGGCTGAATATATTGAAGAGTTCAACAATCTGCGGCTATGCACCGGATGAGGTTGACATCGATGCCAAAAGGAAGGAAAAGTTTCGAAGGCTTGAATGATGAGCTAAATCTCTACCCTGTTCGTGGCGATGTTCCAACTTATCGCCATCAGTGTGACAAGGTCATTATTGTGGAGAATAAAATGAAGCAAGTCGAGAGTAAGAAGAGGAAACACTCCGACAAGCACAGCTCGGGATCATCACATAAACGATCTCACTATGATGATAGTGTCAGCTCAGGATCCCACAAGCATGGGAAGTTTAACAAGCACCACAGCCACAACCGTCATGACAACAAACATCATCGCAGGTTACTCTGATGATGATTAGGAGTCATGAGTCTACACTCAACATGCTTGCCTGTGGCACATGAAGATGAAGACTTATGTTTATTTACATATTCCATAAACTCTTGTACTAGGCCTTTGGCCATGAGTTGTAAAAGACTATGTTTTATCTCTGGAATGACTGTAATAAACGACCTTTGTATCTGTGTACTTCATCTTAAACTGTGGACGCTAGCAATGATCCAGGGACTAGCATTGCAATCACAGGGATCTTTTCCTTTAATAAGGAGGGATCTTACACCTATGGGTCCACCAGTGTCATTGCATGTGTGCTCTTTTTACTAACAACAACCAGAGTCATGGCATGTGTGTTCTCCTCAGAGACCACACATGGATCCACCAATGTCATTGCATGTGTGTTCTTTTTACTAACAACAACCAGAGTCATTGCATGTGTGTTCTTTTCACATACCACACATGGATCCTCTAGTGTCATTGCATGTGTGTTCTTTTTACTAACAACAACCAGAGTCATTGAAATGTGTGTTCTCTTCAGAGACCAGACATGGATCCACCAGTGTCATTGCATGTGTGTTCTTTTTACAAACATCAACTAGAGTCATTGCATGTGTGTTCTTTTCACATACCACATATGGATCCACCGATGTCATTGCATGTGTGTTCTTTTCACAATCCACCTATGGATCCACCAGTGTCATTGCATGTGTGCTCTTTTTACTAATAACTACCAGAGTCATTGCATGTGTGTTCTCTTCAAAGACCACACATGGATCCACCAGTGTCATTGCATGTGTGTTCTTTTTACTAACAACAACCAAAGTGATTGAAATGTGTGTTGTCTTCAGACCACGCATGCATCCACCCATGTCATTGCACGTGTGTTCTTTTTACTAACAACAACTGGAGTCATTCCATGTGTGTTCCTTTCACATACCACATATGGATCCACCAGTCTCATTGCATGTGTGTTATTTTCACAATCCACCTATGGATCCACCAGTGTCATTGCATGTGTGCTCTTTTTACTAACAACAACCAGAGTCATTGCATGTGTGTTCTCTTCAGAGACCACACATGGATCCACCGGTGTCATTGCATGTGTGTTCTTTTTACTACCAACAACCAGAGTCATTGAAATGTGTGTTCTCTTTAGAGACCACACATGGATCCACCAGTGTCATTGCATGTGTGTTCTCTTCAGAGACCACACATGGATCCACCAGTGTGATTGCATGTGTGTTCTTTTTACTAACAACAACTGGAGTCATTGCATGTGTGTTATTTTCACATACCACCTATGGGTCCACCAGTGTCATTGCATGTGTGCTATTTTCACAATCCACCTATGGATCCACTAGTGTTATTGCATGTGTGTTCTTTTTACTAACAACAATCAGAGTCATTGCATGTGTGTTCTTTTCACATACCACACATGGATCCTCTAGTGTCATTGCATGTGTGTTTTTTTACTAACGACAACCAGAGTCATTGAAATGTGTGTTCTCTTCAGAGAGCAGACATGGATCCACCAGTGTCATTGCGTGTGTGTTCTTTTTACAAACATCAACTGGAGTCATTGCATGTGTGTTCTTTTCAAATACCACATATGGATCCACTAGTGTCATTGCATGTGTGTTCTTTTCACAATCCACCTATGGATCCACCAGTGTCATTGCATGTGTGCTCTTTTTACTAACAACAACCAGAGTCATTGCATGTGTGTTCTCTTAAGAGACCACACATGGATCCACCATAGTCATTGCATGCGTGTTCTTTTTACTAACAACAACCAGAGTCATTGAAATGTGTGTTGTCTTCAGAGACCAGACATGGATCCACCAGTGTCATTGCATGTGTGTTCTTTTTACTAACAACAACTGGAGTCATTCCATGTGTGTTCTTTTCACATACCACATATGGATCCACCAGTGTCATTGCATGTGTGTTCTTTTCACAATCCACCTATGGATCCACCAGTGTCATTGCATGTGTGCTCTTTTTACTAACAACATATGGACAGAGTCATTGCATGTGTGTTCTTTTCACAGACCACACATGGATCCACCAATGTCATTACATGTGTGTTCTTTTTACTAACAACAACTGAGTCATTGAAATGTGTTCTGTTTAGAGACCACACATGGATCAACCAGTGTCATTGCATGTGTGTTCTCTTCAGAGACCACACATGGATCCACCAGTCTCATTGCATGTGTGTTCTTTTCACAATCCACCTATAGATCCACCAGTGTCATTGCATGTGTGCTCTTTTTACTAACAACAACAAGAATCGTTGCATGTGTGTTCTCTTCAGACTACACATGGATCCACCGAGGTCATTGCATGTGTGTTCTTTTTACTACCACATATGAACAACAGTCATTGAAATGTGTGTTCTCTTCAGAGTCCACATGGATCCACCATTGTCATTGCATGTGTGCTCTTTTTACTAACAACAACCTGAGTCATTGCATGTGTGTTCTTTTTATAGACCACACATGGATCCACCAGTGTCATTGCATGTGTGTTCTTTTCACTAACAACAACAGAGTCATTGCATGTGTGTTCTTTTCACAGACCACATATGGATCCACATGTCATTGCACGTGTGTTCTTTTCACAGACCACACATGGATCCACAGTGTCATTGCATGTGTGCTCTTTTTACTAACACACATTGTCATTGCATGTGTGTTATTTTCACATACCACATATGGATCCACATTGTCATTGCATGTGTGTTCTTTTCACAATCCACCTATGGATCCACCAATGTCATTGCATGTGTTCTTTTTACTAACATGGACAACAGTCATTGCATGTGTGTTCTTTTCACATACCACATGGATCCACTAGTGTCATTCCATGTGTGTTCTTTTACTAAGAACAACAGTGTCATTGAAATGTGTGTTCTTTTCACAGACCACATATGGATCCACCAGTGTCATTGCATGTGTGCTCTTTTACTAACAACATACCAGAGTCATTGCATGTGTGTTCTTTTCACAGACCACACATGGATCCTTGTCATTGCATGTGTGTTCTTTTACTAACAACAACCAGTCATTGAAATGTGTGTTCTCTTTAGAGACCACACATGGATCCACATTGTCATTGCATGTGTGTTCTTTCAGACCACATATGGATCCACCAGTGTCATTGCATGTGTGTTCTTTTTACTAACATGGACAACTAGAGTCATTGCATGTGTGTTCTTTTCACATACCACATATGGATCCACAGATGTCATTGCATGTGTGTTCTTTCACAATCCACATATGGATCCACTAGTGTCATTGCATGTGTGTTCTTTTTACTCACATATGACATACCAGTCATTGCATGTGTGTTCTTTTCACATACCACACATAGATCCACTAGTGTCATTGCATGTGTGTTCTTTTTACTAACAACATCTGAACTGTAGTCATTGCATGTGTGTTCTTTTTAGAGACCACATATGGATCCACTAGAAGTCATTGCATGTATGTTCTTGTCATGACCCACACATGGATCCACCAATGCCATTGCATGTGCGTTCTTTTCACTAACCACATATGGATCCACTAGAGTCATTGCATGTGTGTTCTTTTCACTAACCACATATGGATCCACAATGTCATTGCATGTGTGTTCTTTTCACAATCCACCTATGGATCCACTAGTTCATTGCATGTGTGTTCTTTTACTAACTACATATGATAGAGTCATTGCATGTGTGTTCTTTTCACATACCACACATGGATCCACTAGTGTCATTGCATGTGTGTTTGTTTACTATGGACCACATATGGACCGTGTCATTGAAATGTGTGTTCTCTTCACAGACCACACATGGATCCACCAGTGTCATCGCATGTGTGTTCTTTTTACAAACATCAACTGGAGTCATTGCATGTGTGTTCTTTTCACATACCACATATGGATCCACCGATGTCATTGCAAGTGTGTTCTTCTCACAATCCACATATGGATCCACCAATGTCATTGCATGTGTGTTCTTTTACTAACCACATAGATCCACAGGTCATTGCATGTGTGTTCTCTTGAGACTACACATGGATCCACCAGTGTCATTGCATGTGTGTTCTTTTACACAACAGACCATATGGATCCACCAAAGGTCATTGCATGTGTGTTCTTTTCTACCAACATATGGAGTCATTCCATGTGTGTTCTTTTAACATACCACATATGGATCCACCAGTGTCATTGCATGTGTGTTCTTTTCCCAATCCACATATGGATCCACCATTGTCATTGCATGTGTTCTCTTTTTACTAACAACAACGAGTCATTGCATGTGTGTTCTTTTCAGAGACCACATATGGATCCACCAAGTGTCATTACATGTGTGTTCTTTTACATAACATATGGAACAACCAGAGTCATTGAAATGTGTGTTCTTTTCAGACCACATATGGATCCATTGTCATTGCATGTGTGTTCTTTTCAGACCACATGGATCAAACCACCATTGTCATTGCATGTGTGTTCTTTTCACAATGCACATATAGATCCACCAGTGTCATTGCATGTGTGTTCTTTTCACATACCACATATGGATCCACCAGAAGTCATTGCATGTGTGTTCTTTTCACAAACCACATATGGATCAACCAGTTCATTGCATGTGTTCTTTTTACAAACCACATATTGATCCACTAGTGTCATTGAAATGTGTGTTCTTTTCACATACCACATAAGGATCCACCAGTGTCATTGCATGTGTGTTCTTTTCATTGACGACATATGGATCCACGAGTGTCATTTCATGTGTGTTCTTTTCATAGACCACATATGGATCCACCAGCGTCATTGCATGTGTGTTATTTTCACAGACAAAATATGGATCCACTAGAGTTCATGGCATGTGTGTTCTTTTCACAGACCACATATGGATCCACCAGTGTCATTGCATGTGTGTTCTTTTCAGAGACCACATATGGATCCACCATTTTCATTGCATGTGTGTAATTTTCACAAACCACATATGGATCCACTAGAGTCATTGCATGTGTGTTCTTTCCATGCACCACATATGGATCCACCAAGTCATTGCAAGTGTGTTCTTTTCACCATCCACCTATGGATCCACCAGTGTTCATTACATGTGTGTTCTTTTCATTAACCACAATAGAGTCATTGCATGTGTGTTCTTTTCACATCACATATGGATCCACTAGTGTCATTGCATGTGTGTTCTTTTCATACTATATGTATACACAAGTGTCATTGCATGTGTGTTCTTTACACAGACCACATATGGATCCACCATTATCATTGCATGTGTGTTCTTTTCACATACCACATATGGAACCACCATTGTCATTGCATGTGTGTTCTTTTCACATACCACATATGGATCCACCAATGTCATTGCATGTGTGTTCTTTTCACAGACCATATATGGATCCACCAATGTCATTGCATGTTTGTTCTTTTCATAGACCACATATAGATCCACCAGTGTCATTGCATGTGTGTTCTTATCACAGACCACATACAGATCCACCAGTGTCATTTCATGTGTGTTCTTTTCACACAACACATATGGATCCACTAGTGTTATTGCATGTCTATTCTTTTCACAGACCACATATGGATCCACCAGAGTCACTGCATGTGTGTTCTTTTCACATACCACATATGGAACCACCAGTGTCATTGCATGTGTGTTCTTATCAGAGACCACATATGGATCCACCATTGTCATTGCATGTGTGTTCTTTTCATAGACCACGTATCGATCCACCAGTGTCATTGCATGTGTGTTCTTTTCACAGACCACATATGGGTCCACAAGTGTCATTGCTGTTGTGTTCTTTTCACAGACCACATATGGATCCACCAGTGTCATTGCATGTGTGTTCTATTCACAGACCATATATGGATCCACAAGTGTCATTGCATGTGTGTTCTTTTCACAAACCACGTATGGATCCACCATTGTCATTGCATGTATGTTCTTTTCACATACCACATATGGAACCACCATTGTCATTGCATGTGTGTTCTTTTCACAGACTACATATGGATCCACCAATGTCATTGCATGTGTGTTCTTTTCACAGACCATATATCGATCCACCAATGTCATTGCATGTTTGTTCTTTTCATAGACCACATATGGATCCACCAGTGTCATTACATGTGTGTTCTTATCACACCCCACATATGGATCCACCAGTGTCATTTCATGTGTGTTCTTCTCACACACCACATATGGATCCACCAGTGTCATTGCCTGTGTGTTCTTTTCACAGACCACATGTGGATCCACCAGAGTCATTGCATGTGTGTTCTTTTCACATACCACATATGGAACCACCAGTGTCATTGCATGTGTGTTCTTTTCACAGACCACATATGGATACACCATTGTCATTGCATGTGTGTTCTTTTCATAGACCACGTATCAAACCACCATTGTCATTGCATGTGTGTTCTTTCCACAGACCACATATGGATCCACCCGTGTTATTGCATGTGTGTTCTTTTAACATACCACATATGGATCCACTAGAGTCATTGAAATGTGTGTTCTTTTCACAAACCACATATGGATCAACCAGAGTTTATTACATGTGTGTTCTTTTCACAAACCACATATGGATCCACTAGTGTCATTGAAATGTTTGTTCTTTTCACAAACCACATATGGATCCACCAGAGTCATTGCATGTGTGTTCTTTTCACAGACCACATATGGATCCACTAGTGTCATTTCATGTGTGTTCTTTTCATAGACCACATCTGGATCCACTAGAGTCATTGCATGTGTGTTCTTTTCACAGACCAAATATGGATCCACTAGAGTTCATTGCATGTGTGTTCTTTTCACAGACCACGTATGGATCCACCAGTGTCATTGCATGTGTGTTCTTTTCACAAACCACATATGGATCCACTAGAGTGATTGCATGTGTGTTCTTTTCACAGACCACATATGGATGCACCAGAGTCATTGCAAGTGTGTTCTTTTCACAGACCCCATATGGATCCACCAGAGTTCATTACATGTGTGTTCTTTTAATTAACCACGGATAGAGTCATTTCATATGTGTTCTTTTCACAGACTACATATGGATCCACTAGTGTCATTGCATGTGTGTTCTTTTCACAGACCATATATGGATCCACAAGTGTCATTGCATGTGTGTTCTTTTCACAAACCACATATGGATCCACCATTATCATTGCATGTGTGTTCTTTTCACATACCACATACGGAACCAACATTGTCATTGCATGTGTGTTCTTTTCACAGACCACATATGGATCCACCAATGTCATTGCATGTGTGTTCTTTTCACAGACCATATATGGATCCACCAATGTCATTGCATGTTTGTTATTTTCATAGACCACATATAGATCCACCAGTGTCATTGCATGTGTGTTCTTATCACAGACCACATACAGATCCACCAGTGTCATTTCATGTGTGTTCTTTTCACACAACACATATGGATCCACCAGTGTTATTGCATGTCTATTCTTTTCACAGACCACATATGGATCCACCAGAGTCACTGCATGTGTGTTCTTTTCACATACCACATATGGAACCACCAGTGTCATTGCATGTGTGATCTTATCAGAGACCACATATGGATCCACCATTGTCATTGCATGTGTGTTCTTTTCATAGACCACGTATCGATCCACCAGTGTCATTGCATGTGTGTTCTTTTCACAGACCACATATGGGTCCACAAGTGTCATTGCTGTTGTGTTCTTTTCACAGACCACATATGGATCCACCAGTGTCATTGCATGTGTGTTCTTTTCACAAACCACATATGGATCCACCAGTGTCATTGAAATGTTTGTTCTTTTGACAGACCACATATGGATCCACCAGTGTCATTGCATGTGTGTTCTTTTCACAGACCACATATGAATCCACAAGTGTCATTGCATGTGTGTTCTATTCACAGACCATATATGGATCCACAAGTGTCATTGCATGTGTGTTCTTTTCACAAACCACATATGGATCCACCATTGTCATTGCATGTATGTTCTTTTCACATACCACATATGGAACCACCATTGTCATTGCATGTGTGTTCTTTTCACAGACCACATATGGATCCACCAATGTCATTGCATGTGTGTTCTTTTCAGATACCATATATGGATCCACCAATGTCATTGCATGTTTGTTCTTTTCATATACCACATATGGATCCACCAGTGTCATTACATGTGTGTTCTTATCACACCCCACATATGGATCCACCAGTGTCATTTCATGTGTGTTCTTTTCACACACCACATATGGATCCACCAGTGTCATTGCATGTCTGTTCTTTCAACAGACCACATATGGATCCACCAGAGTCATTGCATGTCTGTTCTTTTCACATACCACATTGGAACCACCAGTGTCATTGCATGTGTGTTCTTTTCACAAACCAGATATGGATACACCATTGTCATTGCATGTGTGTTCTTTTCATAGACCACATATGGATCCACCAGTGTCATTGCATGTGCGTTCTTTTCACAGACCACATATGGATCCACTAGTGTCATTGCATGTATGTTCTTTTCATAGACCACATATGGATCCACCATTATCATTGCATGTCTGTTCTTTTCACAAACCACATATGGATCCACTAGAGTGATTGCATGTGTGTTCTTTTCACAAACCACATATGGATCCACCATTATCATTGCATGTGTGTTCTTTTCACATACCACATAGGGAACCAACATTGTCATTGCATGTGTGTTCTTTTCAGAGACCACATATGGATCCAAAAATGTCATTGCATGTGTGTTCTTTTCACAGACCATATATGGATCCACCAATGTCATTGCATGTTTATTCTTTTCATAGACCACATATAGATTCACCAGTGTCATTGCATGTGTGTTCTTATCACAGACCACATACAGATCCACCAGTGTCATTGCAAGTGTGTTCTTTTCACAGACCCCATATGGATCCACTAGAGTTCATTACATGTGTGTTCTTTTCATTAACCACGGATAGTCATTTCATATGTGTTCTTTTCACAGACCACATATGGATCCACTAGTGTCATTGCATGTGTGTTCTTTTCACAGACCATATATGGATCCACAAGTGTCATTGCATGTGTGTTCTTTTCACAAACCACATATGGATCCACCATTATCATTGCATGCGTGTTCTTTTCACATACCACATAGGGAATCAACATTGTCATTGCATGTGTGTTCTTTTCAGAGACCACATATGGATCCAAAAATGTCATTGCATGTGTGTTCTTTTCACAGACCATATATGGATCCAACAATGTCATTGCATGTTTATTTTTTTCATAGACCACATATAGATCCACCAGTGTCATTGCATGTGTGTTCTTATCACAGACCACATACAGATCCACCAGTGTCATTTCATGTGTGTTCTTTTCACACACCACATATGGATCCACCAGTGTCATTGCATGTCTATTCTTTTCACAGACCACATATGGATCCACCAGAGTCATTGCATGTGTGTTCTTTTCACATACCACATATGGAACCACCAGTGTCATTGCATGTGTGTTCTTTTCACAGACCACATATGGATCCACCATTGTCATTGCATGTGTGTTCTTTTCATAGACCACATATCGATCCACCAGTGTCATTGCATGTGTGTTCTTTTCACAGACCACATATGGGTCCACAAGTGTCATTGCTGTTGTGTTCTTTTCACATACCACATATGGAACAACCAGTGTCATTGCATGTGTGTTCTTTTCATAGACCACATATGTAACCACCATTGTCATTGCATGTGTGTTCTTTTCACAGACCACATATGGATCCACCAGTGTCATTGCATGTGTGTTATTTTCACATACCACATATGGATCCACCAGAGTCATTGAAATGTGTGTTCTTTTCACAAACCACATATGGATCCACCAGAGTTTATTGCATGTGTGTTCTTTTCACAAACCACATATGGATCCACTAGTGTCATTGAAATGTTTGTTCTTTTCACAAACCACATATGGATCCACCAGAGTCATTGCATGTGTGTTCTTTTCACAGACCACATATGGATCCACTAGTGTCATTTCATGTGTGTTCTTTTCATAGACCACATATGGATCCACTAGAGTCATTGCATGTATGTTCTTTTCACAGACCAAATATGGATTCACCAGAGTTCATTGCATGTGTGTTCTTTTCACAGATCACATATGGATCCACTAGTGTCATTGCATGTGTGTTCTTTTCACAGACCACATATGGATCCACTAGTGTCATTGCATGTGTGTTCTTTTCACAGACCACATATGGATGCAGCAGAGTAATTGCATGTGTGTTCTTTTCACAGACCCCATATGGATCCCCCAGAGTTCATTGTAGGTGTGTTCTTTTCATTAACCACAGATAGAGTCATTTCATATGTGTTCTTTTCACAGACCACATATGGATCCACCAGCGTCATTGCATGTGTGTTCTTTGCACAGACCACATATGGCTCCACCAGAGTCATTGAAATGTTTGTTCTTTTCACAAACCACATATGGATGCACCGGTGTCACTGCATGTGTGTTCTTTTCACAGACCACATATGTATCCTCCCGAGTTCATTGCCTATGTGTTCTTTTCGCAAACCAAATATGGATCCACCAGTGTCATTGCATGTGTGTTCTTTTCACATACTACATATGGATCCACCAGAGTCATTGCATGTGTGTTCTTTTCACAGACCACATATGGATCCACTAATGCCATGGCATGTGTGTTATTTTCACAAACCACATATGGATCCACCAGTGTCATTGCATGTGTTTTCATTTCACAGACCACATATGGATCCACCAGTATCATTGCATGTCTGTTCTTTTCACAAACCACATATGGATCCACCAGAGTCATTTGCATGTTTGTTCTTTTCACAGACCACATATGGATGCACCAGAGTCATTGCATGTGTGTTCTTTTCACAGACCCCATATGGATCCACCAGAGTTCATTGCATGTGTGTTCTTTTCATTAACCACAGATATAGTCATTTCATATGTGTTCTTTTAACAGACCTGATATGGATCCACTAGTGTCATTGCATGTGTGTTCTTTTTATAGACCATATATGGATCCACAAGTGTCATTGCATGTTTTTTCTTTTCACAAACCACATATGGATCCACCATTATCATTGCATGTGTGCTTTTTTCACATACCACATATGGAACCAGCATTGTCATTGCATGTGTGTTCTTTTCACAGACCACGTATGGATCCACCAATGTCATTGCATGTGTGTTCTTTTCACAGAACATATATGGATCCACCAATGTCATTGCATGTTTGTTCTTTTCATAGACCACATATGGATCCACAGGTGTCATTGCATGTGTGTTCTTATCACAGACCACATACAGATCCACCAGTGTCATTTCATGTGTGTTCTTTTCACACACCACATATGGATCCACCAGTGTCATTGCATGTCTGTTCTTTTCACAGACCACATATGGATCCACCAGAGTCATTGCATGTGTGTTCTTTTCACATACCACATATGGATCCACCAGTGTCATTGCATGTGTGTTCTTTTCATAGACCACATGTGGATCCACCATTGTCATTGCATGTGTGTTCTTTTAACATACCACATATGGATCCACCAGTGTCATTGCATGTGTGTTCTTTTCACATACCACATATGGATCCACCAGAGTCATTGAAATGTGTGCTCTTTTCACAAACCACATATGGATCCACCAGTGTTTATTGCATGTGTGTTCTTTTCACAAACCACATATGGATCCACTAGTGTCATCGAAATGTTTGTTCTTTTCACAAACCACATATGGATCCACCAGAGTTCATTGCATGTGTGTTCTTTTCATTAACCACAGATAGAGTCATTTCATATGTGTTCTTTTCACAGACCACATATGGATCCACCAGTGTCATTGACTGTGTGTTCTTTGCACAGACCACATATGGATCCACCAGAGTCATTGAAATGTTTGTTCTTTTCACAAACCACATATGGATCCGCCGGTTTCACTACATGTGTGTCACAGACCACATATGGATCCTCCCGAGTTCATTGCCTGTGAGTTCTTTTCACAAACCAAATATGGATCCACTAGTGTCATTGCATGTGTCTTCTTTTCACATACTACATATGGATCCACCAGAGTCATTGCATGTGTGTTCTTTTCACAGACCACATATGGATCCACTAGTGTCATGGCATGTGTGTTATTTTCAGAAACCACATATGGATCCACCAGTGTCATTGCATGTGTGTTCTTTTCACAGACCACATATGGATCCACCAGTATCATTGCATGTCTGTTCTTTTCACAAACCACATATGGATCCACCAGAGTCATTGCATGTGTGTTCTTTTCACAGGCCACATATGGATGCACCAGAGTCATTGCATGTGTGTTCTTTTCACAGACCCCATATGGATCCACCAGAGTTCATTGCATGTGTGTTCTTTTCATTAACCATAGATAGAGTCATTTCATATGTGTTCTTTTCACAGACCTGATATGGATCCACTAGTGTCATTTCATGTGTGTTCTTTTCACAGACCATATATTGATCTACAAGTGTCATTGCATGTGTGTTCTTTTCACAAACCACATATGGATCCACCATTATCATTGCATGTGTTTTTTTTCACATACCACATATGGAACCTGCATTGTCATTGCATGTGTGTTCTTTTCATAGACCACATATGGATCCACCAATGTCATTGCATGTGTGTTCTTTTCACAGACCATATATGGATCCACCAATGTCAGTGCATGTTTGTTCTTTTCATAGCCCACATATTGATCCACCAGTGTCATTGCATGTGTGTTCTTATCACAGACCACATACAGATCCACCAGTGTCATTTCATGTGTGTTCTTTTCACACACCACATATGGATCCACCAGTGTCATTGCATGTCTGTTCTTTTCAAAGACCACATATGGATCCACTAGAGTCATTTCATGTGTGTTCTTTTCACATACCACATATGGATCCACCAGTGTCATTGCATGTGTGTTCTTTTCACAGACCACATATGGATCCACCATTGTCATTACAAGTGTGTTCTTTTCATAGACCACATATCGAACCACCATTGTCATTGCATGTGTGTTCTTTTCACAGACCACATATGGATCCATCAGTGTAATTGCATGTGTGTTCTTTTCACATACCACATATGGATCCACCAGAGTCATTGCATGTGTGTTCTTTTCACAGGCCACATATGGATGCACCAGAGTCATTGCATGCGTGTTCTTTTCACAAACCCCATATGGATCCACCAGAGTTCATTGCATGTGTGTTCTTTTCATTAACCACAGATAGAGTCATTTCATATGTGTTCTTTTCACAGACCTGATATGGATCCACCAGTGTCATTGACTGTGTGTTCTTTGCACAGACCACATATGGATCCACCAGAGTCATTGAAATGTTTGTTCTTTTCACAAACCACATATGGATCCACCATTATCATTGCATGTTTTTTTTTCACATACCACATATGAAACCAGCATTGTCATTGCATGTGTGTTCTTTTCACAGACCACATATGGATATACCAATGTCATTGCATGTGTGTTCTTTTCACAGACCATATATGGATCCACCAATGTCATTGCATGTTTGTTCTTTTCATAGACCACATATGGATCCACCAGTGTCATTGCATGTGTGTTCTTATCACAGACCACAGACAGATCCACCAGTGTAATTTCATGTGTGTTCTTTTCACACACCACATATGGATCCACCAGTGTCATTGCATGTCTGTTCTTTTCACAGACCACATATGGATCCACTAGAGTCATTGCATGTGTGTTCTTTTCACATACCACATATGGATCCACCAGTGTCATTGCATGTGTGTTCTTTTCACAGACCACATATGGATCCACCAGAGTCATTGAAATGTTTGTTCTTTTCACAAACCACATATGGATCCACCGGTTTCACTGCATGTGTGTTCTTTTCACAGACCACATATGGATCCTCCCGAGTTCATTGCCTATGTGTTCTTTTCACAAACCAAATATGGATCCACCAGTGTCATTGCATGTTTGTTCTTTTCACATACTACATATGGATCCACCAGAGTCATTGCATGTGTGTTCTTTTCACAGACCACATATGGATCCACTAGTGTCATGGCATGTGTGTTATTTTCAAAAGCCACATATGGATCCACCAGTGTCATTGCATGTGTGTTCTTTTCACAGACCACATATGGATCCACCAGTATCATTGCATGTCTATTCTTTTCACAAACCACATATGGATCCACCAGAGTCATTGCATGTGTGTTCTTTTCACAGGCCACATATGGATGCACCAGAGTCATTGCATGTGTGTTCTTTTCACAGACCACATATGGATCCACCAGTATCATTGCATGTCTGTTCTTTTCACAAACCACATATGGATCCACCAGAATCATTGCATGTGTGTTCTTTTCACAGGCCACATATGGATGCACCAGAGTCATTGCATGTGTGTTCTTTTCACAGACCCCATATGGATCCACCAGAGTTCATTGCATGTGTGTTCTTTTCATTAACCATAGATAGAGTCATTTCATATGTGTTCTTTTCACAGACCTGATATGGATCCACTAGTGTCATTTCATGTGTGTTCTTTTCACAGACCATATATTGATCTACAAGTGTCATTGCATGTGTGTTCTTTTCACAAACCACATATGGATCCACCATTATCATTGCATGTGTTTTTTTTCACATACCACATATGGAACCTGCATTGTCATTGCATGTGTGTTCTTTTCATAGACCACATATGGATCCACCAATGTCATTGCATGTGTGTTCTTTTCACAGACCATATATGGATCCACCAATGTCATTGCATGTTTGTTCTTTTCATAGCCCACATATTGATCCACCAGTGTCATTGCATGTGTGTTCTTATCACAGACCACATACAGATCCACCAGTGTCATTTCATGTGTGTTCTTTTCACACACCACATATGGATCCACCAGTGTCATTGCATGTCTGTTCTTTTCAAAGACCACATATGGATCCACTAGAGTCATTTCATGTGTGTTCTTTTCACATACCACATATGGATCCACCAGTGTCATTGCATGTGTGTTCTTTTCACAGACCACATATGGATCCACCATTGTCATTACAAGTGTGTTCTTTTCATAGACCACATATCGAACCACCATTGTCATTGCATGTGTGTTCTTTTCACAGACCACATATGGATCCATCAGTGTAATTGCATGTGTGTTCTTTTCACATACCACATATGGATCCACCAGAGTCATTGCATGTGTGTTCTTTTCACAGGCCACATATGGATGCACCAGAGTCATTGCATGCGTGTTCTTTTCACAAACCCCATATGGATCCACCAGAGTTCATTGCATGTGTGTTCTTTTCATTAACCACAGATAGAGTCATTTCATATGTGTTCTTTTCACAGACCTGATATGGATCCACCAGTGTCATTGACTGTGTGTTCTTTGCACAGACCACATATGGATCCACCAGAGTCATTGAAATGTTTGTTCTTTTCACAAACCACATATGGATCCACCATTATCATTGCATGTTTTTTTTTCACATACCACATATGAAACCAGCATTGTCATTGCATGTTTGTTCTTTTCACAGACCACATATGGATCCACCAATGTCATTGTATGTGTGTTCTTTTCACAGACCATATATCGATCCACCAATGTCATTGCATGTTTGTTCTTTTCACATACCACATATGGATCCACTAGTGTCATTGCATGTGTGTTCCTTACACAGACCACATATGGATCCACCAGTGTCATTTCATGTGTGTCCTTTTCACAGACCACATATGGATCCACCAGTATCATTGCATGCCTATTCTTATCACATACCACATATGGATCCACCAGTGTCATTGCATGTGTGTTCTTTTCACCGACCACATATGGATCCACCAGTGTCATTGCATGTGTGTTCTTTTCACAGACCACATATGGATCCACCAGAGTCATTGAAATGTTTGTTCTTTTCACAAACCACATATGGATCCACCGGTGTCATTGCATGTGTGTTCTTTTCACAGACCACATATGGATCCACCATAGTTCATTGCAGGTGTGTTTTTTCATAGACCAAATATGGATCCACCAGTGTCATTGCATGTCTGTTCTTTTCACATACTACATATGGATCCACCAGAGTCATTGCATGTGTGTTCTTTTCACAGACCACATATGGATCCACTAGTGTCATGGCATGTGTGTTATTTTCACAAACCACATATGGATCCACCAGTGTCATTGCATGTGTGTTCTTTTCACAGACCACATATGGATCCACCAGTATCATTGCATGTCTGTTCTTTTCACAAACCACATATGGATCCACCAGAGTCATTGCATGTGTGTTCTTTTCACAGACCACATATGGATGCACCAGAGTCATTGCATGTGTGTTCTTTTCACAGACCCCATATGGATCCACCAGAGTTCATTGCATGTGTGTTCTTTTCATTAACCACAGATAGAGTCATTTCATATGTGTTCTTTTCACAGACCTGATATGGATCCACTAGTGTCATTGCATGTGTGTTCTTTTCACAGACCATATATGGATCCACAAGTGTCATTGCATGTGTGTTCTTTTCACAGACCACATATGGATCCACCATTATCATTGCATGTGTTTTTTTCACATACCACATACGGAACCACCATTGTCATTGCATGTGTGTTCTTTTCACAGACCACATATGGATCCACCAATGTCATTGCATGTGTGTTCTTTTCACAGACCATATATGGATCCACCAATGTCATTGCATGTTTGTTCTTTTCATAGACCACATATAGATCCACCAGTGTCATTGCATGTGTGTTCTTATCACAGACCACATACAGATCCACCAGTGTCATTTCATGTGTGTTCTTTTCACACACCACATATGGATCCACCAGTGTCATTGCATGTTTGTTCTTTTCACAGACCACATATGGATCCACTAGAGTCATTTCATCTGTGTTCTTTTCACATACCACATATGGATCCACCAGTGTCATTGCATGTGTGTTCTTTTCACAGACCACATATGGATCCACCATTGTCATTACATTCCGTTTTTCTCAAGGGTATAGTAAATCAAAATTTTCTACTAAGCTTACAGAGGGAAAGCCAAGATCTAATCTAGGAGATGCAAACAACGAGAGAGATTGGATTAGATCTTCATACCTTGAAGATGGATCAACCAACGTCATTGCGTGTGATGTAGTCGTACTTCTCTCCTCATCGATCCGATCCACATCTAGATCCACAAGTGGCACGCTGCATGATGTCTCCTCCTTCCTCGGACCAGCAAGTAGGGTGGAGAGATAGATTGGATCTACAACATTGTATTGCAGGTGTGTTCTTTCAAACCACATATGGAGGGAGCGAGGCCCCTGCCCACCCTCCACAAGTTTAACCTTCTTATCTGTATTCTAGTTTTCTATTTAAACTTATCTAGGATCCATCTAGGGTCCTTGCCTGTGTGTTCTTTTCACACTCCTCATAGGATGCCCCTCCCGGAAGGTGGGACCACGTTGGCCCCCTGTTCTGTTCTAGACTTAGATCATACCGATTAATCCACCAATGCCATTGCCTTATATGAATGTTCTTTTCGGAACCTGACCATTCATATTGATCCATCCATATCATCCCATGTGTGTTCTGAAATTTCATAAACCAAGTATCCAATCTATCCTAAGGTCACGTTGCATGTGTGACCTGGCTTTCGAGATATGATCGCATATGGATCATCAAGTGGCCGTCATTGACCCATGTGTGATCATATCATGAACCACATATGGATTCAATCAATCATATATATATATTCTTTTCGCTGATATTTACCAGATATGGAGATCCACCATTGTCATTTCATGTGTGTTCACTATTTCACAATCCACATATGGATTAACCAACTCATTGCAAGCTGTGTTATCTTTTAACCACATGGATGGATCCACCAGTCGATACATGAGATTGTGATTTTTTCACAGACCAATTTATGATCACCAGAGACATAGGATGTATGATCATTTCATACCTCATATGACTGATGACCAAAGCTTTATTGCATGGTCAGGAATGTCTCATATTTGACATAGGAAAGCAACATATGAATGAACACAATGACGATCTAATTGCTTGGTTTGGTCTTTTCCACCATATCATTCTCCCAATGATATGATCTCATTATCAATTGACAACTCATGTCTATGGTTAGGAAACCTTAACCATCATTGATCAATGAGCTAGTCCATAGAGGCGTACTAGGGACACGGTGTTGTTCACAAACCACACAAGTATTAATGTTTCCGCTTAATACAATTCTAGCATGGAATATAAACTTTATCATGAACAAGAATTATAATAATAACATCTTTATTATTGCCTCTAGGGCATAATTCCAACATTTTCATAGACCACATATCGAACCACCATTGTCATTGCATGTGTGTTCTTTTCAGAGACCACATATGGATCCACCAGTGTAATTGCATGTGTGTTCTTTTCACATACCACATATGGATCCACCAGAGTCATTGCATGTGAGTTCTTCTCACAGGCCACATATGGATGCACCAGAGTCATTCCATGTGTGTTCTTTTCACAGACCCCATATGGATCCACCAGAGTTCATTGCATGTGTGTTCTTTTCATTAACCATAGATAGAGTCATTTCATATGTGTTCTTTTCACAGACCTGATATGGATCCACTAGTGTCATTTCATGTGTGTTCTTTTCACAGACCATATATTGATCCACAAGTGTCATTGCATGTGTGTTCTTTTCACAAACCACATATGGATCCACTATTATCATTGCATGTGTTTTTTTTCACATACCACATATGGAACCAGCATTGTCATTGCATGTGTGTTTTTTTCACAGACCACATATGGATCCACCAATGTCATTGCATGTGTGTTCTTTTCACAGACCATATATGGATCCACCAATGTCATTGCATGTTTGTTCTTTTCATAGACCACATATAGATCCACCAGTGTCATTGCATGTGTGTTCTTATCACAGACCACATACAGATCCACCAGTGTCATTTCATGTGTGTTCTTTTCACACACCACATATGGATCCACCAGTGTCATTGCATGTCTATTCTTTTCACAGACCACATATGGATCCACCAGAGTCATTTCATGTGTGTTCTTTTCACATACCACATATGGATCCACCAGTGTCATTGCATGTGTGTTCTTTTCACAGACCACATATGGATCCACCATTATCATTACAAGTGTGTTCTTTTCATAGACCACATATCGAACCACCATTGTCATTGCATGTGTGTTCTTTTCACAGACCACATATGGATCCACCAGTGTCATTGCATGTGTGTTCTTTTCACATACCACATATGGATCCACCAGAGTCATTGCATGTGTGTTCTTTTCACAGACCACATATGGATCCACCAGTATCATTGCATGTCTGTTCTTTTCACAAACCACATATGGATCCACCAGAGTCATTGCATGTGTGTTATTTTCACAGGCCACATATGGATGCACCAGAGTCATTGCATGTGTGTTCTTTTCACAGACCCCATATGGATCCACCAGAGTTCATTGCATGTGTGTTCTTTTCATTAACCATAGATAGAGTCATTTCATATGTGTTCTTTTCACAGACCTGATATGGATCCACTAGTGTCATTTCATGTGTGACACCCCGGTTCTGAAAAGACCGTGGCCTCTATGTGACATGCCAATCCCTGGATCGGTTCATTGGCCCACAATAGAGTAAGATAGATAACATAGCAAAATATCCGTGTATCATAGATAACGAAGATCTAGAGTACCATTATTACAATAAAAGCTTAGCACAAAGCTAGCTCAAATTATTCAGGTAGCAACATAAACGAGATAAATCCTCCATTCTTCAAATTGCCCACAAGTGAACAAGTGCCGAGTGGAGTACCGTGGCCTATAACGATCAATCAGAATCGGAATAACTCAAAGATAAACGCAACAGCTCAAGGGTCAATACATGGAATGTATGGCAAGTAGAGCTAGTAAATGGAGACAATAGTACTAACATCTACATGCATATTTGGCAAGTGGAGCTGTGTCTGGCTTGCATTTGCAAATAACTTTGTCCTACTTTCATAAACAGTTTTTGATTTTTCTTTGAAAAGATCCCAATTAAGTTATCCCAACAACATTAAAACAATTATGAAATTAGAATGAGCGAGAAACATGTCATGGAATCAATATCAAGCAACTCAGTTGTCCATAACCGGGGACACGGCTAATCGATTAGATTATACACTCTGCAGAGGTTAGTACACTTTACCCATGTGATTTGGCCAGCCCAAATTGCACCATCACTCTCATTTTGGGTGATGATAGGAGAAGACCAAGAAGAGACTGTTCGGGAAGTAGCTCCTCAATCCCGACGCCACCGGTCCAACCTACCAAAATTCTACATCTCTGGATACGCTGGTTCGAAGTTACCAACCTACTAAGTCCAACCAACCGCCCATTTCATTATTGGCACATGGTTGTACACGTAAGCTACACAATAAATAAGCCAATCATTCTCTCTTGATACCGGGTGCCTTTCCGCAATGAAACCACCAAAATTATCAATACCATCACACCTGGGGGTTCATTGATTGTTGTTTTAGTTTTCACAAACCAATACTTTGAGAAAACAAGTATCAATGATGTAACCCAGCCGTCGTTCAACATAGCATGGCTAAGCACATCTACAACGGTGGTTCATCTACAAGGAAAGCCCTACCACATAATAGGACATAGCATAGCGATAGTATCATCCTACACATGCATCTACAAAATACACGACAATGCATTAAAAATAGTAGGACGATATCATGAACAAAGTAGCATCTACTTGCCTTGATTGAAGCGGTCGGAGGAACAATCCAAACACGAGCAAGGGTTGCACTCCACACAATCTACACGACACAATTGCATTCATAAACAAACAATTCACAAACATATGCAACAAAGATGATGCATGAATGCAAGAACGGCAAGTGAATTGGTGCTACAGCTGCACCACATAATACTAATACATATTACTACCGAATACATGCATGGAAAATAGATTTGGCGCTAGGAAAACTATTAACCAAAAGTAGAGATCTCTACTAGAGCTAGAACTTAAATAATTCACTACCGGTAGTATACTGTTTGTAAAAACCCGGAAAAATTCTACCGCATAGGCATCGCTGGTAAGAAACAGTACCAATTGGAATTACTCAAAAAGGAGTTATAAAACATCCCGAGTAATTAAAACACTGCAGAAAGCCATTAGACAAATACTGCAGAAGTTTTTACTGTAAGCCTATCTTTTTAATTCACGATGAGATTCCAACTCGTTCATACGAGTTCAGGGACATATCACACGCGATTTTCGGAGCTACGAAACTTTTACTACGAATTTATTACTCCGAAAAGGCCACTAACTAGTTTGATTAAACTGTACTAAACCTGACAGTAAAAGTCTGAACCAAAGGTCCATCGAGATTCTACACGACTCACTGAACTCGTGCATATTTTATTTGCAAATTTTGGCCAAGCGGTTTAATTTCTACGCAATTTACAAGATTCTACAGAAATCTGCCAATTAATAGGATTAACGAAATTGACCCAGTCAACTGTGTCTGTTTGACTGGTCAACTGGGCGCTGACTGGGCGTCTGACCAGTCAACATCTCGGGCCTCTGACTAGTCAACGTCTGGAGTGCTGACCAGTCAACGAACGATCTAAGCCGCTGATCTGAGATCTGACGGTGGCTGCTGTCTTACCGGAAACGGACGGCGAATCAAACTCCGGCGAGCTCCGGACGGCGGCGATGGTCGGTTCCGGTGGCGTGGTTCTACCTGCACGTACACACACGGTCAACTACGACTCCCGGAATAATAAACGCGTGCGCGTACGCGGCGATCTGCAGGGCGCAGTTGGCGGCGGCGGATGGAGACACGGAGCACGGGAACAGAAAGAGAGCGGCGAGACGAACCCGGCAATAGACGCGGCGATGGCCGACGATGGAGGGGTGGCCGGCGGCGGCGAGGAGAAGCGGCGGTGGCGGCGGGCGCCTGGGTGCGTGCGTGCCACGGAGGAGATGGCGGCGGCGGTTTGGGTTGCGTGCACGGGAACCGAGGCCAGGGGTGGGGCCTCTTAAAAGTCCTCAGAAAAAAAAAAAGAAAGAAAAAATCCTGAACCGAATCGGTCCGCAGTTGGACTCGCTTCGAAATCGGTCAGATTTTCGGACCGCTTCCGCGGTTTACTAAAACGTCCGAGTCTTTTGCATACGAACTCCGATTTGAGCGATTTCGCCTACGGTTCAGATTGCCGAGGGGAACAACCTTCAGTCAAGTTTGTGTGAAAACTCGAACCTACAGAGGTGGTTGTTGCAAGTCCCTCTAAAGCTCCCCGCAGAACCTCGGGCAGTAGAAACGGGTTTTGCAAATAGCGTTTCACGATCCTCTCTACTCGACGGTAATGCATGGAAAGATATGATGTGATGCAATGAATGATATGCAAGACCAAATCTAAAATTTGGGATGTGACAAGACTAACCCTTAAGATGAATCTCGTCCCCTAGATTCGCGCCGCTAGCAAATAGGTGTGGGTAGTCCTCTGATGTCATCTTCACGCTCCCAAGTGGCTTCCTCTTTGGTGTGGTGGCTCCACTCGCACCTTGCAAAACTTGATTGTCTTGGTACGGTAGTCCTTTCGCTGTCTCCAGAATCTTGACCGGTTTCTCCTTATAGGTCAAATCATTCTCAAGCTGAACCTCCTCTAGCGGTACAGTGTCTCTCAATGGTGTATCCACCATCTCCGGATGGCACTTCTTCATCTGGGATACGTGGAACACATTGTGAACAGCGCAGAGCCTCCGCAACTCCAACCGATAGGCAACTTCTCCTTTATGCGTTAAGACCCGACACGGTCCAATAAATCGAGGTGCCACTTACCCTTAATACCAAATCTCTTGATTCCACGGAGTGGCGATACTCGAGGTATGCTCTATCACCTATCTCATACACCACTTCCTTGCGCTTACGCCGCCAGAGCTCTTCCGCCTTGATTGTGCTACCTTCAATGTCTCTAATCAAGGCGACTTTTCTCCTCATTCTTGATCAAGTCAGGTCCAAACAATCGACGTTCTCCTACTCCATCCCATAGCAATGGTGTTCGCACCGTTTCCCATACAACACATCGAACGGTGACGTCTTGATGCTGGTTTGATAGCTGTTGTTGTAGGAAAACTCCGCATACGGTAAATTTTCATCCCAACTAGAACCATGAGCCAAGGCGCAAGCTCTTAGCATGTCCTCCAAAATCTGATTCACCTCTCTCGTCCATCCGTCAGGTGAAACGCTGTGCTAAACTCCAATCTAGTACCAAGTGACTCGTACCGGGCGCCAAGTGTGAGGTAAATTGGGTGCCTCTATCGACACGATACTCTTGGGAACTCCATGTAGGCACACAATCTTGTCCATGTAACTCTTGGCCAACCTTGCACTTGTATAGGTCGTCTTCACTGGTATAAAGTGGGCTACCTTGGTCAAATGATCGACCACTACCCAAATAGAGTCATATCCAGACCTGGTCCTGGGCAGTCCTGTGATAAAGTCCATTCCCACTCTATCCCATTTCCAATCCGGCACGGGCAAAGGCTGTAGCAGTCCTGCTGGTTTCGTGTTCCGCCTTCACTGCTACATACATCACATAGGGCGATATGCTCTGCGATGTCTCCCTTCATGTTGTTCCACCAGAATCTGTCCTTTAGGTCCATATACATCTTCGTATTGCCCGGATGTATGGAATACGGCGAGTCATGAGCTTCCTGCATAATCAACTTCCTTAACTCCGGATCGGGCACACACAAACAATCTCCATACCACAAGGTACCTTGCTCATCCTCGGAATTCCTTGCTCGACCTTCCTTCATCTTTTCCTTAACTTCATCTATCTCTTTGTCTCCCACTTGAGCCTTCCTGATTCTGTCCTGAAGCGTTGGTTGGACTTCCATTGTAGCCAAATATCCTTCAGATACTACCTCCGCCTAAGGTCCTTGAATTGCTTGCACAAATCCTCGTGCAATTCACCAATTGTCAATCCATTGGCATAAACCTTCCGGCTCAGAGCATCTGCTACTACATTGGCCTTTCCTGGGTGATATTGCAGATTCATATCATAGTCCTTGATAAGTTCCAACCATCTCCTTTGTCTCATGTTCAGCTCCTTCTGTGTAAATATGTACTTCAGGCTCTTGTGGTCGTGTACACATCACAGTTGTTTTCCCATTAAGTAATGCCTCCATACCTTGAGCGCATGAACCACGACGCTAACTCCAAGTTGTGTGTGGGTAATTCCGCCATGGTGCTTGAGTTGTCATGAGGCATAAGACACTACTCTCCCATCTTGCATCAAGACACTCCCAAGTCCCCGCCGAGAAGCATCACAAGACACTTGGAAATCCTTCAAGATCCGTAAACACGTAACATGCGCAATACTAGTCGACGCTTCAGCCTCGAAAGCTAGCTTCACACACATCCGTCCATTCAAACTTCCTCTCCTTCTTCAAGTTCAGTCATCGGCTTTGCAATCTTGGAAAAGTTTTCAATGAACCTCCTGTAATATCCAGCAAGTCCCAAAAGCTTCAATCTCTCCAGATTCTTGGGTGCTTCCCACTCGCCATCGCAATCACTTTGCTTGGATCAACAATGATCCTTCTCCCGACACTACGTGTCCAAGAAACCCAACGGTGTTAATCCAGAATTCACACTTGCTGAATTTGGCATACAACCGTGTTCCCTCGCTTCCATAATCACCGCAGATGTTTCTCATGCTCAAAGATCATCCTTGGAATATATCAAGATGTCATTAATAAACACTACCACGAACTTGTCCAAGTACTCCATAAATACCTTGTTCATCATGGTCATGAAATATGTCAGCATTCGTTAGTCCAAATGACATAATCAGATACTCATATAAACCATACCTAGTGGTGAAGGCGTTTTTGGTACATCCTCCTTCCGGATCTTCAATTGAAAGTAGCCCGATCGCAGATCAATCTTGTCAACACCTTTGCTCCTTCCAGTTGATCAAACAAATCATTTATGTTCGGCAGAGGGTACTTGTTCTTGACGGTTACCTCATTCAGCGAGCGATAGTCCACCACTAATCTCTTGCTGCTGTCTTTCTTCTCCACAAACAGAACAGGTGCACCCCATGACGACGCACTAGGCTGAATGAATCCCTTTTCTAGCTGCTCTTTCAACTGTTTCTTCAATTCCCTCAGCTCATCCACATCCATCTTATATGGTTTCTTTGCTATTGGTCCTGTTCCCGGCATCAGGTCGATAAGAAACTCTACTTCCCTGTCAGGTGGCATTCCCCGCGCTTCTTCCGAAACACGTCGGGTAATCCCTAATCACCGCACAAGATCCATGCTAACCCCTTAAGAGAATTCAACTTACACCTTCCCGGTCGTGCAAATGACTTGAATCTAATCCTCTTACCATCCGGGTTTTGAGGAAACAGCTCAGGCACAATCTATGTGTCCCCCATGCATAGACATCCAATCCATACCCAGAATGACATCTAATCCCTGTGATTCCAACACTACCAAATGTGCAATGAAGTTGTATGTTCCAATCCTCACAGTTAAGTTGTGGCATCCCGCACTAGCTATCATATCTCCTCCTGGTGAACTCACTCTAAAAGACCTCTTCATAGACTCAGTAGGTAACTTATACTTATCCACAAATGCTCTTGATATGAATGAATGCGATGCACCAAGATTTAAAAGTATAAGTGCAGGTAAGTATTGATTGAAACTTACCAATCACAAGGTCAGCTGCTCTGAATCTCCTCCACATTCATGTGGTTCACTGTGGCCTTCTCATTGTTGATTGGCTTCAGTCCTTTCCTCTCCGGACAGTTGTCAGCATAGTGTCCCTTCTGCTTACACTTGAAGCATGTCACCTCACTCAGATCCTTCTTCACAAAATTGCGATCACGGTTGCGGTCATGTCCACCGTGTCCTCCAGAGTGGTGAGAGTGTCCTCCCTTGTGGCTGTGGTGACTGCTCCTATGGTTGTCATGACGATGCCCATCGCCTCCATGGTGGTGGCGGTCATGGCTCCCATGGTCACTTCCTCCATGCTTGGAGTATCCATCATATGAAGTGCGAGACTTGTGATGTGAACCAGAGTGGTGATTGTTGTTCTTTCTCTTGCGGATTTCCACTTGCTTGTGCTTCCCTTCCAAGATCCTGGCCTTGTCCATAAGCTCCTGGAAAGTGGGGCAATAAACCACCAGTAGCTGCACTGAAAGCTCATCAATGAGGCCATCCAGAAATCTCTCCCTCCTTTTTGCATCAGTGTCAACATCCTCAGGTGCATAACGGGACAAATTATTGAACTCCTCAATATACTCGGCCACAGTGCGATTGGTTTGGCGCAGTTATGAACTCTTTCCTCTTCGTGCTCGTAACTCCTGAAGACACGTGGTCGGTCCTGAAACCTTCCTCAAACATTGCCCAAGTCACAGTATTCAGAGGGTGGGTGATCTGAAATGTGTCCCACCAAGAAGCGGCTGGTCCCTCTAGTAGGTGAGCGGCAAACCTCACCTTCTCAGCATCAGTGCATCCAATAGTTACCAGATCCTTGTTGACTGAACGCAACCAGTCGAGAGCAACCATTGGTTCCATGCAGAGAGAACTTAGCTGGCCTTAACCTCAGAAATCTGGTGAGAGCATCTCCCTGAGGCTGATTGTTTCCATTGTTATTGTTCTGATTTGCCATGAACTGGGTCATCACTTGGGTCAGCTGTGCCTGAGCTGCCATGAGCTGCTCCAACTCAGTGGGTTGGCGGCGGGGAGGCATCTGCGGTTCAGCACAGGTAAGTTTAGAAAGAATCAACTACGGTAATAGGATTCTACCCATGCATATGGTCAAGCAACAACAAACAATAGCAGACAATCACAAGCAAGCAACACATCAACAAACAAGCGTTCCAGCAACATCCCAGGTGTTATCCTAGCAGTATATTCCTACTGAAATAGTTTTACAAGAGTTGGCAATGGTTAACTAAACAGTTGAGCATCAAAACGACAAAACAGCAATTCTGACAGAACAGTTCTGCTGTGTTCGCGAATTTTTCCACCTGACTTAAACTCGTCAGAAAATTAAGTCAATTTTTGTGCATATAGAACAGGAAGTTCCGCATCAGCCCAATTTTTTTCAGATTTTTCCGAGTTACCAGAAAAATATGAAAAATCGCGCAGTACTGCTGTATCAACAGAAAACTGCAGCGAAAACAACACAGATAGTAACCAAATTGCCATAACTCTTTCATATAATTTTGCACAAATAATTCCTGGGATATTGGGGTACACAAATAAGCATCTAAACACTCTTAAACTAACACGAACTAAGTATCACAACGATCGAGAATAATCCTAACGATTTCGCCTAACGAGGACTAATTGGTGGACTTCTATCTACTTCTTGAAGAGTTTGAGGTAGGCCCTTGCGGTCATGCGTTGGCGCTTCGGCTCGCGGTACAACCATGGCGACGGAGTGTACACCTCTCCTGAACCATCACTTGAAACGTCAAACTCCACCTCTTTTGGATCCTCCTCTTCTTCTTCATCCTCAGCTGCAACTGCAATAGCTTCATCTCCTCCACCATCATCGTCTCCATCATCATCATCCTCGTCCTCATCATCATCATCTCCACTGTCATCATCATCCCCATTGTTTCCATCATCTCCATTGTCATCATCAGAGGGTGGATTCAGCTGTGCTTGGAGAGCGGCAATCTGGGCTGTCATAGCTTCAATAGTTTGATCCCTTTCCTGGATTGTCCCTTGCAGTTGCTGTATGTTCTGGGTGTTCTCCTGCACAGTACCATGAAGATGTGCTATGGTTGCATCTCTGGCTATCAGGGCATTCTCCAGAACTCCCACAGCTTCATGCAAAGTGTCAATCTCCTGTCCTTGGACCACCATACCATTGCTAGTAAAATCTGCAATCTCCTTTATCATCCTCACCTTCTCTGCTAGAGCTCCATTCTCCCTTTCCATGTCCTCTATGTGCCTCCGACGGGCGGCATGTTGTTCCTGTCGCCTGGGTAACCACAATGTTCCCATCTTCATCACGCCTTCCATAGTCACGTAGGGTGAATCTGCCGTAGTAGGTGTCGGACTTGATGGCACCAAGCGAGACAGGCTTCATGTATGGCCAAGTTGATTCCAAGTCCCCAGCCAGTGATGTCTTGTGTAGATCAAATGCACGGGTTTGGCAAGGCGGCATCTCTGAATATGAAGGTAGTGATCTCCCATGCATCCTCTCCATATCCATAGGTGTACAGCCTTCTTCCCTTGAACATGGGCAAGGGCAATCCCAATGATCATGAGCTGAGCTAATCGCCTTGCAAAGGGCCTTGGTGACTCCATGGTGGCATACTCAGTCCTGACTTCTCCCATCTATCAAGTAAAAGAGGAAAGTGTAAGAATAGCATATGGTAAGAATTTACGAGGGTGAAAGGCATAAGATGAAAGATAGAGTTAATATAGGCTTTAATAAATCTATGGCTTCCTAATCCAATTCTAGGTCACGATCCTACACAATGACACACGGCTCGATACTATCCTCGTGACACCCCGGTTCTGAAAGACCGTGGCCTCTATGTGACATGCCAATCCTCGGATCGGTTCATTGGCCCACAATAGAGTAAGATAGATAACATAGCAAAATATCCGTGTATCATAGATAACGAAGATCCAGAGTACCATTATTACAATAAAAGCTTAGCACAAAGCTAGCTCAAATTATTCAGGTAGCAACATAAACGAGATAAATCCTCCATTCTTCAAATTGCCCACAAGTGAACAAGTGCCGAGTGGAGTACCGTGGCCTATAACGATCAATCAGAATCGGAATAACCTGCAGCATAAAACGCAACAGCCCCGAAGGGTCAATACATGGAATGTATGGCAAGTAGAGCTAGTAAATGGAGACAATAGTACTAACATCTACATGCATATTTGGCAAGTGGAGCTGTGTCTGGCTTGCATTTGCAAATAACTTTGTCCTACTTTCATAAACAGTTTTTGATTTTTTTGAAAAGATCCCAATTAAGTTATCCCAACAACATTAAAACAATTATGAAATTAGAATGAGCGAGAAACATGTCATGGAATCAATATCAAGCAACTCAGTTGTCCATAATCGGGGACACGGCTAATCGATTAGATTATACACTCTGCAGAGGTTAGTACACTTTACCCATGTGACTTGGCCAGCCCAGCTGCACCATCACTCTCATTTTGGGTGATGATAGGAGAAGACCAAGAAGAGACTGTTCGAAGTAGCTCCTCAATCCCGACGCCAAGACCGGTCCAACCTACCAAAATTCTACATCTCCGGATACGCTGGTTCGAAGTTACCACAACCTACTAAGTCCAACCAACCGCCCATTTCATTATTGGCACATGGTTGTACACGTAAGCTACACAATAAAGAAGCCAATCATTCTCTTGATACCGGGTGCCTTCCGCAATGAAACCACCAAAATTATCAATACCATCACACCTGTGGGTTCATTGATTGTTGTTTTAGTTTTCACAAACCAATACTTTGAGAAAACAAGTATCAATGATGTAACCCAGCCCTCGTTCAACATAGCATGGCTAAGCACATCTACAACGGTGGTTCATCTACAAGGAAAGCCCTACCACATAATAGGACATAGCATAGCGATAGTATCATCCTACACATGCATCTACAAAATACACGACAATGCATTAAAATTAGTAGGACGATATCATGAACAAAGTAGCATCTACTTGCCTTGATTGAAGCGGTCGGAGGAACAATCCAAACACGAGCAAGGGTTGCACTCCACACAATCTACACGACACAATTGCATTCATAAACAAACAATTCACAAACATATGCAACAAAGATGATGCATGAATGCAAGAACGGCAAGTGAATTGGTGCTACAGCTGCACCACATAATACTAATACATATTACTACCGAATACATGCATGGAAAATAGATTTGGCGCTAGGAAAACTATTAACCAAAAGTAGAGATCTCTACTAGAGCTAGAACTTAAATAATTCACTACCGGTAGTATACTATTTGTAAAAACCCGGAAAAATTCTACCGCATAGGCATCGCTGATAAGAAACAGTACCAATTGGAATTACTCAAAAAGGAGTTATAAAACATCCCGAGTAATTAAAACACTGCAGAAAGCCATTAGACAAATACTGCAGCAGTTTTTACTGTAAGCCTATCTTTTTAATTCACGATGAGATTCCCCTCATTCATACGAGTTCAGGGACATATTACACGCGATTTTCGGAGCTATGAAACTTTTACTACGAATTTATTACTCCGAAAAGGTTACTAACTAGTTTGATTAAACTGTACTAAACCTGACAGTAAAAGTCTGAACCAAAGGTACAGCGAGATTCTACACGACTCACTGAACTCGTGCATATTTTATTTGCAAATTTTGGCCAAGCGGTTTAATTTCTACGCAATTTACAAGATTCTACAGAAATCTGCCAATTAATAGGATTAACGAAATTGACCTACCAATCGTGGCTTGACTGGTCAATCGCCGATCAAGGCGCTGACCAGTCAACATCTCGGGCCTCTGACTAGTCAACGTCTGGAGTGCTGACCAGTCAACGAACGATCTAAGCCGCTGATCTGAGATCTGACGGTGGCTGCTGTCTTACCGGAAACAGACGGCGAATCGAACTCTGGTGAGCTCCGGACGGCGGCGACGGTCGGTTCCGGTGGCGTGGTTCTACCTGCACGTACACACACGGTCAACTACGACTCCCGGAATAATAAACGCGTGCGTCAGACGCTGGCGATCTGGGCGCAGCTTGGCGGCGGCGGATGGAGACGCGAGCACGGAACGGAAAGAGGGCGGCGAACCTAACGACAACACAGGCGGCGAGAAGCGGCGGCGGCGGCGGGCGCCTGGGTGCGTGCGTGCCAGGGAGGAGATGGCGGCGGCGGTTTGGGTTGCGTGCACGGGAACCGAGGCCAGGGGTGGGGCCCTCCTTAAAAAGTCCCTCGCGCGCAGAAAAAAAAAGAAAGAAAAAAAAATCCTGAACCGAATCGGTCCGCAGTTGGACTCCGTTTCGGAAATCGGTCCGGATTTTCGGACCATTTTCCGGCGGTTTACTAAAACGTCCGAGTCTTTTGCATACGAACTCCGATTTGAGCGATTTTCGGGCCTACGGGTTCGTATCGTTAAGGGGAACAACCTTGGGTCGAAGTTTGTGCGAAAACTCGAACCTACAGAGGTGGTTGTTGCAAGTCCCTCTAAAGCTCCCCGCAGGAACCTCGAAGCGAAGTAGAAACGGGGTTTTGCAAATAGCGTTTCGTCGATCCTCTCTACTCGACGGTAATGCATGGAAAGATATGATGCGATGCAATGAATGATATGCAAGACCAAATCTAAAATTTGGGATGTGACATCATGTGTGTTCTTTTCACAGACCATATATTGATCCACAAGTGTCATTGCATGTGTGTTCTTTTCATAAACCACATATGGATCCACCATTATCATTGCAAGTGTTTATTTCACATACCACATATGGAACCAGCATTGTCATTGCATATGTGTTCTTTTCACAGACCTCATATGGATCCACCAATGTCATTGCATGTGTGTTCTTTTCACAGACCATATATGGATCCACCAATGTCATTGCATGTTTGTTCTTTTCATAGACCACATATTGATCCACCAGTGTCATTGCATGTGCGTTCTTATCACAGACCACATACAGATCCACCAGTGTCATTTCATGTGTGTTCTTTTCACACACCACATATGGATCCACCAGTGTCATTGCATGTCTGTTCTTTTCACAGACCACATATGGATCCACTAGAGTCATTTCATGTGTGTTCTTTTCACATACCACATATGGATCCACCAGTGTCATTGCTTGTGTGTTCTTTTCACAGACCACATATGGATCCACCATTGTCATTACAAGTGTGTTCTTTTCATAGACCACATATCGAACCACCATTGTCATTGCATGTGTGTTCTTTTCACAGACCACATATGGATCCACCAGTCTAATTGCATGTTTGTTCTTTTCACATACCACATATGGATCCACCAGAGTCATTGCATGTGTGTTCTTTTCACAGGCCACATATGGATGCACCAGAGTCATTGCATGCGTGTTCTTTTCACAAACCCCATAAGGATCCACCAGAGTTCATTGCATGTGTGTTCTTTTCATTAACCACAGATAGAGTCATTTCATATGTGTTCTTTTCACAGACCTGATATGGATCCACTAGTGTTATTTCATGTGTGTTCTTTTCACAGACCATATATGGATCCACAAGTGTCATTGCATGTGTGTTCTTTTCACAAACCACATATGGATCCACCATTATCATTGCATGTTTTTTTCACATACCACATATGGAACCAGCATTGTCATTGCATGTGTGTTCTTTTCACAGACCACATATGGATCTACCAATGTCATTGCATGTGTGTTCTTTTCACAGACCATATATAGATCCACCAATGTCATTGCATGTTTGTTCTTTTCATGGACCACATATGGATCCACCAGTGTCATTGCATGTGTGTTCTTATCACAGACCACATACAGATCCACCAATGTAATTTCATGTGTGTTCTTTTCACACACCACATATGGATCCACCAGTGTCATTGCATGTCTGTTCTTTTCACAGACCACATATGGATCCACTAGAGTCATTGCATGTGTGTTCTTTTCACATACCACATATGGATCCACCAGTGTCATTGCATATGTGTTCTTTTCACAGACCACATATGGATCCACCAGAGTCATTGAAATGTTTGTTCTTTTCACAAACCACATATGGATCCACCGGTTTCACTGCATGTGTGTTCTTTTCACAGACCACATATGGATCCTCCCGAGTTCATTGCCTATGTGTTGTTTTCACAAACCAAATATGGATCCACCAGTGTCATTGCATGTTTGTTCTTTTCACATACTACATATGGATCCACCAGAGTCATTGCATGTGTGTTCTTTTCATAAACCACATATGGATCCACTAGTGTCATGGCATGTGTGTTATTTTCACACACCACATATGGATCCACCAGTGTCATTACATGTGTGTTCTTTTCACAAACCACATATGGATCCACCAGAGTCATTGCATGTGTGTTCTTTTCACAGGCCACATATGGATGCACCAGAGTCATTGCATGTGTGTTCTTTTCACAGACCCCATATGGATCCACCAGAGTTCATTGCATGTGTGTTCTTTTCATTAACCATAGATAGAGTCATTTCATATGTGTTCTTTTCACAGACCTGATATGGATCCGCTATTGTCATTTCATGTGTGTTCTTTTCACAGACCATATATTGATCCACAAGTGTCATTGCATGTGTGTTCTTTTAACAAACCACATATGGATCCATCATTATCATTGCATGTTTTTTTTTCACATACCACATATGTAACCAGCATTATCATTGCATGTGTGTTCTTTTCACAGACCACATATGGATCCACCAATGTCATTGCATGTGTGTGGTTTTCACAGACCATATGTGGATCCACCAATGTCATTGCATGTTTGTTCTTTTCATAGACCACATATGGATCCACCAGTGTCATTGCATGTGTGTTCTTATCACAGACCACATACAGATCCACCAGTGTCATTTCATGTTTGTTCTTTTCACACACCACATATGGATCCACCAGTGTCATTGCATGTGTGTTCTTTTCACAGACCACATATGTATCCACCAGTGTCATTTCATGTGTGTTCTTTTCACATACCACATATGGATCCACCAGTGTCATTGCATGTGTGTTCTTTTCACATACCACATATGGATCCACCATTGTCATTACAAGTGTGTTCTTTTCATAGACCACATATCGAACCACCATTGTCATTGCATGTGTGTTCTTTTCACAGACCACATATGGATCCACCAGTGTAATTGCATGTGTGTTCTTTTCACATACCACATATGGATCCACCAGAGTCATTGTATGTGAGTTCTTCTCACAGGCCACATATGGATGCACCAGAGTCATTCCATGTGTGTTATTTTCACAGACCCCATATGGATCAACCAGAGTTCATTGCATGTGTGTTCTTTTTATTAACTATAGATAGAGTCATTTCATATGTGTTCTTTTCACAGACCTGATATGGATACACTAGTGTCATTTCATGTGTGTTCTTTTCACAGACCATATATTGATCCACAAGTGTCATTGCATGTGTGTTCTTTTCACACACCGCATATGGATCCACCATTATCATTGCATGTGTTTTTTTCCACATACCACATATGGAACCAGCATTGTCATTGCATGTGTGTTCTTTTCACAGACCACATATGGATCCACCAATGTCATTGCATGTGTGTTCTTTTCACAGACCATATATGGATCCACCAATGTCATTTCATGTTTGTTCTTTTCATAGACCACATATTGATCCACCAGTGTCATTGCATGTGTGTTCTTATCACAGACCACATACAGATCCACCAGTGTCATTTCATGTGTGTTCTTTTCACACACCATATATGGATCCACCAGTGTCATTGCATGTCTGTTCTTTTCACAGACCACATATGGATCCACTAGAGTCATTTCATGTGTGTTCTTTACACATACCACATATGGATCCACCAGTATCATTGCATGTGTGTTCTTTTCACAGACCACATATGGATCCACCATTGTCATTACAAGTGTGTTCTTTTCATAGACCACATATCGAACCACCATTATCATTACATGTGTGTTCTTTTCACAGACCACATATGGATCCACCAGTGTAATTGCATGTGTGTTCTTTTCACATACAACATATGGATCCACCAGAGTGATTGCATGTGTGTTCTTTTCACAGGCCACATATGGATGCACTAGAGTCATTGCATGTGTGTTCTTTTCACAAACCCCATATGGACCCACTAGAGTTCATTGCATGTGTGTTCTTTTCATTAACCACAGATAGAGTCATTTCATATGTGTTCTTTTCACAGACCTGATATGGATCCACTAGTGTCATTTCATGTGTGTTCTTTTCACAGACCATATATGGATCCACAAGTGTCATTGCATGTGTGTTCTTTTCACAAACCACATATGGATCCACCATTATCATTGCATGTGTGTTCTTTTCACATACCACATACGGAACCAACATTGTCATTGCATGTGTGTTCTTTTCACAGACCACATATGGATCCACCAATGTCATTGCATGTGTGTTCTTTTCACAGACCATATATGGATCCACCAATGTCATTGCATGTTTGTTCTTTTCATAGACCACATATGGATCCACCAGTGTCATTGCATGTGTGTTCTTATCACAGACCACATATGGATCCACCAGTGTAATTTCATGTGTGTTCTTTTCACACACCACATATGGATCCACCAGTGTCATTGCATGTCTGTTCTTTTCACAGACCACATATGGATCCACTAGAGTCATTGCATGTGTGTTCTTTTCACATACCACATATGGATCCACCAGTGTCATTGCATGTGTGTTCTTTTCATAGACCACATATGGATCCACCAGAGTCATTGAAATGTGTGTTCTTTTCACAAACCACATATGGATCAACCAGAGTTTATTGCATGTGTGTTCTTTTCACAAACCACATATGGATCCACTAGTGTCATTGAAATGTTTGTTCTTTTCACAAACCACATATGGATCCACCAGAGTCATTGCATGTGTGTTCTTTTCATAGACCACATATGGATCCACTAGTGTCATTTCATGTGTGTTCTTTTCACAGACCACATATGGATCCACCAGTGTCATTGCATGTGTGTTCTTATCACAGACCACATACAGATCCACCAGTGTAATTTCATGTGTGTTCTTTTCACACACCACATATGGATCCACCAGTGTCATTGCATGTCTGTTCTTTTCACAGACCACATATGGATCCACTAGAGTCATTGCATGTGTGTTCTTTTCACATACCACATATGGATCCACTAGTGTCATTGCATGTGTGTTCTTTTCACAGACCACATATGGATCCACCAGAGTCATTGAAATGTTTGTTCTTTTCACAAACCACATATGGATCCACCGGTTTCACTGCATGTGTGTTCTTTTCACAGACCACATATGGATCCTCCCGAGTTCATTGCCTATGTGTTGTTTTCATAAGCCAAATATGGATCCACCAGTGTCATTGCATGTTTGTTCTTTTCACATACTACATATGGATCCACCAGAGTCATTGCATGTGTGTTCTTTTCACAGACCACATATGGATCCACTAGTGTCATGGCATGTGTGTTATTTTCACACACCACATATGGATCCACCAGTGTCATTACATGTGTGTTCTTTTCATAGACCACATATGGATCCACCAGTATCATTGCATGTCTGTTCTTTTCACAAACCACATATGGATCCACCAGAGTCATTGCATGTGTGTTCTTTTCACAGGCCACATATGGATGCACCAGAGTCATTGCATGTGTGTTCTTTTCACAAACCCCATATGGATCCACCAGAGTTCATTGCATGTGTGTTCTTTTCATTAACCATAGATAGAGTCATTTCATATGTGTTCTTTTCACAGACCTGATATGGATCCACTATTGTCATTTCATGTGTGTTCTTTTCACAGACCATATATTGATCCACAAGTGTCATTGCATGTGTGTTCTTTTAACAAACCACATATGGATCCATCATTATCATTGCATGTTTTTTTTTCACATACCACATATGTAACCAGCATTATCATTGCATGTGTGTTCTTTTCACAGACCACATATGGATCCACCAATGTCATTGCATGTGTGTGCTTTTCACAGACCATATGTGGATCCACCAATGTCATTGCATGTTTGTTCTTTTCATAGACCACATATGGATCCACCAGTGTCATTGCATGTGTGTTCTTATCACAGACCACATACAGATCCACCAGTGTCATTTCATGTTTGTTCTTTTCACACACCACATATGGATCCACCAGTGTCATTGCATGTGTGTTCTTTTCACAGACCACATATGTATCCACCAGTGTCATTTCATGTGTGTTCTTTTCACACACCACATATGGATCCACCAGTGTCATTGCATGTGTGTTCTTTTCACAGACCACATATGGATCCACTAGAGTCATTTCATGTGTGTTCTTTTCACATACCACATATGGATCCACCAGTGTCATTGCATGTGTGTTCTTTTCACAGACCACATATGGATCCACCATTGTCATTACATGTCTGTTCTTTTCACAGACCACATATCGAACCACCATTGTCATTGCATGTGTGTTCTTTTCACAGACCACATATGGATCCACCAGTGTAATTGCATGTGTGTTCTTTTCACATACCACATATGGATCCACCAGAGTCATTGCATGTGAGTTCTTCTCACAGGCCACATAAGGATGCACCAGTGTCATACCATGTGTGTGATGTTCACAGACACAATATGGATCCACCAGAGTTCATTGCATGTGTGTTCTTTTCATTAACCATAGATAGAGTCATTTCATATGTGTTCTTTTCACAGACCTGATATGGATACACTAGTGTCATTTCATGTGTGTTCTTTTCACAGACCATATATTGATCCACAACTGTCATTGCATGTGTGTTCTTTTCACACACCGCATATGGATCCACCATTATCATTGCATGTGTTTTTTTTCACATACCACATATGGAACCAGCATTGTCATTGCATGTGTGTTCTTTTCACAGACCACATATGGATCCACCAATGTCATTGCATGTGTGTTATTTTCACAGACCATATATGGATCCACCAATGTCATTTCATGTTTGTTCTTTTCATAGACCACATATGGATCCACCAGTGTCATTGCATGTGTGTTCTTTTCACAGACCACATATGGATCCACCAGTGTCATTTCATGTGTGTTCTTTTCACACACCACATATGGATCCACCAGTGTCATTGCATGTGTGTTCTTTTCACAGACCACATATGGATCCACTAGAGTCATTGCATGTGTGTTCTTTTCACATACCACATATGGATCCACCAGTGTCATTGCATATGTGTTCTTTTCACAGACCACATATGGATCCACCAGAGTCATTGAAATGTTTGTTCTTTTCACAAACCACATATGGATCCACCGGTTTCACTGCATGTGTGTTCTTTTCACAGACCACATATGGATCCTCCCGAGTTCATTGCCTATGTGTTGTTTTCATAAGCCAAATATGGATCCACCAGTGTCATTGCATGTTTGTTCTTTTCACATACTACATATGGATCCACCAGAGTCATTGCATGTGTGTTCTTTTCACAGACCACATATGGATCCACTAGTGTCATGGCATGTGTGTTATTTTCACACACCACATATGGATCCACCAGTGTCATTACATGTGTGTTCTTTTCATAGACCACATATGGATCCACCAGTATCATTGCATGTCTGTTCTTTTCACAAACCACATATGGATCCACCAGAGTCATTGCATGTGTGTTCTTTTCACAGGCCACATATGGATGCACCAGAGTCATTGCATGTGTGTTCTTTTCACAGACCCCATATGGATCCACCAGAGTTCATTGCATGTGTGTTCTTTTCATTAACCATAGATAGAGTCATTTCATATGTGTTCTTTTCACAGACCTGATATGGATCCACTATTGTCATTTCATGTGTGTTCTTTTCACAGACCATATATTGATCCACAAGTGTCATTGCATGTGTGTTCTTTTAACAAACCACATATGGATCCATCATTATCATTGCATGTTTTTTTTTCACATACCACATATGTAACCAGCATTATCATTGCATGTGTGTTCTTTTCACAGACCACATATGGATCCACCAATGTCATTGCATGTGTGTGCTTTTCACAGACCATATGTGGATCCACCAATGTCATTGCATGTTTGTTCTTTTCATAGACCACATATGGATCCACCAGTGTCATTGCATGTGTGTTCTTATCACAGACCACATACAGATCCACCAGTGTCATTTCATGTGTGTTCTTTTCACACACCACATATGGATCCACCAGTGTCATTGCATGTGTGTTCTTTTCACAGACCACATATGTATCCACCAGTGTCATTTCATGTGTGTTCTTTTCACACACCACATATGGATCCACCAGTGTCATTGCATGTGTGTTCTTTTCACAGACCACATATGGATCCACTAGAGTCATTTCATGTGTGTTCTTTTCACATACCACATATGGATCCACCAGTGTCATTGCATGTGTGTTCTTTTCACATACCACATATGGATCCACCATTGTCATTACAAGTGTGTTCTTTTCATAGACCACATATCGAACCACCATTGTCATTGCATGTGTGTTCTTTTCACAGACCACATATGGATCCACCAGTGTAATTGCATGTGTGTTCTTTTCACATACCACATATGGATCCACCAGAGTCATTGCATGTGAGTTCTTCTCACAGGCCACATATGGATGCACCAGAGTCATTCCATGTGTGTTATTTTCACAGACCCCATATGGATCCACCAGAGTTCATTGCATGTGTGTTCTTTTCATTAACCATAGATAGAGTCATTTCATATGTGTTCTTTTCACAGACCTGATATGGATACACTAGTGTCATTTCATGTGTGTTCTTTTCACAGACCATATATTGATCCACAACTGTCATTGCATGTGTGTTCTTTTCACACACCGCATATGGATCCACCATTATCATTGCATGTGTTTTTTTTCACATACCACATATGGAACCAGCATTGTCATTGCATGTGTGTTCTTTTCACAGACCACATATGGATCCACCAATGTCATTGCATGTGTGTTATTTTCACAGACCATATATGGATCCACCAATGTCATTTCATGTTTGTTCTTTTCATAGACCACATATTGATCCACCAGTGTCATTGCATGTGTGTTCTTATCACAGACCACATACAGATCCACCAGTGTCATTTCATGTGTGTTCTTTTCACACACCACATATGGATCCACCAGTGTCATTGCATGTCTGTTCTTTTCACAGACCACATATGGATCCACTAGAGTCATTTCATGTGTGTTCTTTACACATACCACATATGGATCCACCAGTATCATTGCATGTGTGTTCTTTTCACAGACCACATATGGATCCACCATTGTCATTACAAGTGTGTTCTTTTCATAGACCACATATCGAACCACCATTGTCATTACATGTGTGTTCTTTTCACAGACCACATATGGATCCACCAGTGTAATTGCATGTGTGTTCTTTTCACATACAACATATGGATCCACCAGAGTCATTGCATGTGTGTTCTTTTCACAGGCCACATATGGATGCACCAGAGTCATTGCATGTGTGTTCTTTTCACAAACCCCATATGGATCCACTAGAGTTCATTGCATGTGTGTTCTTTTCATTAACCACAGATAGAGTCATTTCATATGTGTTCTTTTCACAGACCTGATATGGATCCACTAGTGTCATTTCATGTGTGTTCTTTTCACAGACCATATATGGATCCACAAGTGTCATTGCATGTGTGTTCTTTTCACAAACCACATATCGATCCACCATTATCATTGCATGTTTTTTTTCACATACCACATATGGAACCAGCATTGTCATTGCATGTGTGTTCTTTTCACAGACCACATATGGATCCACCAATGTCATTGCATGTGTGTTCTTTTCACAGACCATATATGGATCCACCAATGTCATTGCATGTTTGTTCTTTTCATAGACCACATATGGATCCACCAGTGTCATTGCATGTGTGTTCTTATCACAGACCACATACAGATCCACCAGTGTAATTTCATGTGTGTTCTTTTCACACACCACATATGGATCCACCAGTGTCATTGCATGTCTGTTCTTTTCACAGACCACATATGGATCCACTAGAGTCATTGCATGTGTGTTCTTTTCACATACCACATATGGATCCACCAGTGTCATTGCATGTGTGTTCTTTTCACAGACCACATATGGATCCACCAGAGTCATTGAAATGTTTGTTCTTTTCACAAACCACATATGGATCCACCAGAGTCTATGCACGTGTGTTCTTTTCACAGACCACATATGGATCCTCCCGAGTTCATTGCCTATGTGTTGTTTTCACAAACCAAATATGGATCCACCAGTGTCATTGCATGTTTGTTCTTTTCACATACTACATATGGATCCACCAGAGTCATTGCATGTGTGTTCTTTTCACAGACCACATATGGATCCACTAGTGTCATGGCATGTGTGTTATTTTCACAAACCACATATGGATCCACCAGTGTCATTGCATGTGTGTTCTTTTCACAGACCACATATGGATCCACCAGTATCATTGCATGTCTGTTCTTTTCACAAACCACATATGGATCCACCAGAGTCATTGCATGTGTGTTCTTTTCACAGGCCACATATGGATGCACCAGAGTCATTGCATGTGTGTTCTTTTCACAGACCTCATATGGATCCACCAGAGTTCATTGCATGTGTGTTCTTTTCATTAACCATAGATAGAGTCATTTCATATGTGTTCTTTTCACAGACCTGATATGGATCCACTAGTGTCATTTCATGTGTGTTCTTTTCACAGACCATATATTGATCCACAAGTGTCATTGCATGTGTGTTCTTTTAACAAACCACATATGGATCCATCATTATCATTGCATGTTTTTTTCACATACCACATATGGAACCAGCATTATCATTGCATGTGTGTTCTTTTCACAGACCACATATGGATCCACCAATGTCATTGCATGTGTGTGCTTTTCACAGACCATATGTGGATCCACCAATGTCATTGCACGTTTGTTCTTTTCATAGACCACATATGGATCCACCAGTGTCATTGCATGTGTGTTCTTATCACAGACCACATACAGATCCACCAGTGTCATTTCATGTGTGTTCTTTTCACACACCACATATGGATCCACCAGTGTCATTGCATGTGTGTTCTTTTCACAGACCACATATGTATCCACCAGTGGCATTTCATGTGTGTTCTTTTCACACACCACATATGGATCCACCAGTGTCATTGCATGTGTGTTCTTTTCACAGACCACATATGGATCCACTAGAGTCATTTCATGTGTGTTCTTTTCACATACCACATATGGATCCACCAGTGTCATTGCATGTGTGTTCTTTCCACAGACCACATATGGATCCACCATTGTTATTACAAGTGTGTTCTTTTCATAGACCACATATCGAACCACCATTGTCATTGCATGTGTGTTCTTTTCACAGACCACATATGGATCCACAAGTGTAATTGCATGTGTGTTCTTTTCACATAACACATATGGATCCACCAGAGTCATTGCATGTGAGTTCTTCTCACAGGCCACATATGGATGCACCAGAGTCATTCCATGTGTGTTCTTTTCACAGACCCCATATGGATCCACCAGAGTTTATTGCATGTGTGTTCTTTTCATTAACCATAGATAGAGTCATTTCATATGTGTTCTTTTCACAGACCTGATATGGATCCACTAGTGTCATTTCATGTGTCTTCTTTTCACAGACCATATATTGATCCACAAGTGTCATTGCATGTGTGTTCTTTTCACAAACCATATATGGATCCACCATTATCATTGCATGTGTCTTTTTTTCACATACCACATATGGAACCAGCATTGTCATTGCATGTGTGTTCTTTTCACAGACCACATATGGATCCACCAATGTCATTGCATGTGTGTTCTTTTCACAGACCATATATAGATCCACCGATGTCATTGCATGTTTGTTCTTTTCATAGACCACATATGGATCCACCAGTGTCATTGCATGTTTGTTCTTATCACAGACCATATACAGATCCACCAGTGTAATTTCATGTGTGTTCTTTTCACACACCACATATGGATCCACTAGTGTCATTGCATGTCTGTTCTTTTCACAGACCACATATGGATCCACTAGAGTCATTGCATGTGTGTTCTTTTCACATACCACATATGGATCCACCAGTGTCATTGCATGTCTGTTCTTTTCACAGACCACATATGGATCCACTAGAGTCATTTCATGTGTGTTCTTTACACATACCACATATGGATCCACCAGTATCATTGCATGTGTGTTCTTTTCACACACCACATATGGAACCAGCATTGTCATTGCATGTGTTTTCTTTTCACAGACCACATATGGATCCACCAATGTCATTGCATGTGTGTTCTTTTCACAGACCATATATGGATCCACCAATGTCATTGCATGTTTGTTCTTTTCATAGACCACATATAGATCCACCAGTGTCATTGCATGTGTGTTCTTATCACAGACCACATATAGATCCACCAGTGTCATTTCATGTGTGTTCTTTTCACACACCACATAAGGATCCACCAGTGTCATTGCATGTCTGTTCTTTTCACAGACCACATATGGATCCACTAGAGTCATTGCATGTGTGTTCTTTTCACAGACCACATATCGAACCACCATTGTCATTGCAGGTATGTTCTTTTCACATACCACATATGGATCCACCAGAGTCATTGAAATGTGTGTTCTTTTCACAAACCACATATGGATCCACCAGAGTTTATTGCATGTGTGTTCTTTTCACAAACCACATATGGATCCACTAGTGTCATTGAAATGTTTGTTCTTTTCACAAACCACATATGGATCCACCAGAGTCATTGCATGTGTGTTCTTTTCACAGACCACATATGGATCCACTCGTGTCATTTCATGTGTGTTCTTTTCATAGACCACATATGGATCCACTAGAGTCATTGAAATGTTTGTTCTTTTCACAGACCCCATATGGATCCACCAGAGTTCATTACATGTGTGTTCTTTTCATTAACCACGGATAGAGTCATTTCATATGTGTTCTTTTCACAGACTACATATGGATCCACTAGTGTCATCGCATGTTTGTTCTTTTCACAAACCACATATGGATCCACCATTATCATTGCATGTGTGTTCTTTTCACATACCACATACGAAACCAACATTGTCATTGCATGTGTGTTATTTTCACAGACCACATATGGATCCACCAATGTCATTGCATGTGTGTTCTTTTCACAGACCATATATGGATCCACCAATGCCATTACATGTTTGTTCTTTTCATAGACCACATATAGATCCACCAGTGTCATTGCAAGTGTGTTCTTATCACAGACCACATACAGATCCACCAGTGTCATTTCATGTGTGTTCTTTTCACACAACACATATGGATCCACCAGTGTTATTGCATGTCTATTCTTTTCACAGACCACATATGGATCCACCAGAGTCACTGCATGTGTGTTCTTTTCACATACCACATATGGAACCACCAGCGTCATTGCATGTGTGTTCTTTTCAGAGACCACATATGGATCCACCATTGTCATTGCATGTGTGTTCTTTTCACAGACCACATATGGATCCACCAGAGTTCATTGCCTGTGTGTTCTTTTCACAGACCACATATGGGTCCACAAGTGTCATTGCTGTTGTGTTCTTTTCACAGACCATATATGGATCCACCAGTGTTCATTGCATGTGTGTTCTTTTCACAAACCACATATGGATCCACCAGTGTCATTGAAATGTTTGTTCTTTTGACAGACCACATATGGATCCACCAGAGTCATTGCATGTGTGTTCTTTTCACAGACCATATATGGATCCACCAGTGTCATTACATGTGCGTTCTTTTCACAGACCACATATGGATCCACCATTGTCATTGCATGTGTGTTCTATTCACGGACCATATATGGATCCACAAGTGTCATTGCATGTGTGTTATTTTCACAAACCACATATGGATCCACCATTGTCATTGCATGTGTGTTCTTTTCACATACCACATATGGAACCACCATTGTCATTGCATGTGTGTTCTTTTCACAGACCACATATGGATCCACCAATGTCATTGCATGTGTGTTCTTTTCACAGACCATATATGGATCCACCAGTGTCATTGCATGTGTGTTCTTTTCACAAACCAGATATGGATACACCATTGTCATTGCATGTGTGTTCTTTTCATAGACCACATATCAAACCACCATTGTCATTGCATGTGTGTTCTTTTCACATACCACATATGGATCCACCAGTGTCATTGCATGTGTGTTCTTTTCACATACCACATATGGATCCACCAGAGTCATTGAAATGTGTGTTCTTTTCACAAACCACATATGGATCAACCAGAGTTTATTGCATGTGTGTTCTTTTCACAAACCACATATGGATCCACTAGTGTCATTGAAATGTTTGTTCTTTTCACAAACCACATATGGATCCACCAGAGTCATTGCATGTGTGTTCTTTTCACAGACCACATATGGATCCACTAGTGTCATTTCATGTGTGTTCTTTTCATAGACCACATATGGATCCACTAGAGTCATTGCATGTGTGTTCTTTTCACAGACCAAATATGGATCCACTAGAGTTCATTGCATGTGTGTTCTTTTCACAGACCACATATGGATCCACCAGTGTCATTGCATGTGTGTTCTTTTCACAAACCACATATGGATCCACTAGAGTGATTGCATGTGTGTTCTTTTCACAGACCACATATGGATGCACCAGAGTCATTGCAAGTGTGTTCTTTTCACAGACCCCATATGGATCCACCAGAGTTCATTACATGTGTGTTCTTTTCATTAACCACGGATAGAGTCATTTCATATGTGTTCTTTTCACAGACCACATATGGATCCACTAGTGTCATTGCATGTGTGTTCTTTTCACAGACCATATATGGATCCACAAGTGTCATTGCATGTGTGTTCTTTTCACAAACCACATATGGATCCACCATTATCATTGCATGTGTGTTCTTTTCACATACCACATACGGAACCAACATTGTCATTGCATGTGTGTTCTTTTCACAGACCACATATGGATCCACCAATGTCATTGCATGTGTGTTCTTTTCACAGACCATATATGGATCCACCAATGTCATTGCATGTTTGTTCTTTTCATAGACCACATATAGATCCACCAGTGTCATTGCATGTGTGTTCTTATCACAGACCACATACAGATCCACCAGTGTCATTTCATGTGTGTTCTTTTCACACATCACATATGGATCCACCAGTGTCATTGCATGTCTATTCTTTTCACAGACCACATATGGATCCACCAGAGTCATTGCATGTGTGTTCTTTTCACATACCACATATGGAACCACCAGTGTCATTGCATGTGTGTTCTTTTCACAGACCACATATGGATCCACCATTGTCATTGCATGTGTGTTCTTTTCATAGACCACATATCGATCCACCAGTGTCATTGCATGTGTGTTCTTTTCACAGACCACATATGGATCCACAAGTGTCATTGCTGTTGTGTTCTTTTCACAGACCACATATGGATCCACCAGTGTTCATTGCATGTGTGTTCTTTTCACAAACCACATATGGATCCACCAGTGTCATTGAAATGTTTGTTCTTTTCACAGACCACATATGGATCCACTAGTGTTATTGCATGTGTGTTCTTTTCACAGACCATATATGGATCCACCAGAGTTCATTGCATGTTTGTTCTTTTCATAGACCACATATGGATCCACCAGTGTCATTGCATGTGTGTTCTATTCACAGACCATATATGGATCCACAAGTGTCATTGCATGTGTGTTCTTTTCACAAACCACATATGGATCCACCATTGTCATTGCATGTATGTTCTTTTCACATACCACATATGGAACCACCATTGTCATTGCATGTGTGTTCTTTTCACAGACCACATATGGATCCACCAATGTCATTGCATGTGTGTTCTTTTCACAGACCATATATGGATCCACCAATGTCATTGCATGTTTGTTCTTTTCATAGACCACATATGGATCCACCAGTGTCATTACATATGTGTTCTTGTCACACCCCACATATGGATCCACCAGTGTCATTTCATGTGTGTTATTTTCACACACCACATATGGATCCACCAGTGTCATTGCATGTCTGTTCTTTTCACAGACCACATATGGATCCACCAGAGTCATTGCATGTGTGTTCTTTTCACATACCACATATGGAACCACCAGTGTCATTGCATGTGTGTTCTTTTCACAAACCAGATATGGATACACCATTGTCATTGCATGTGTGTTCTTTTCATAGACCACATATGGATCCACCAGTGTCATTGCATGTGCGTTCTTTTCATAGACCACATATGGATCCACTAGTGTCATTGCATGTATGTTCTTTTCACAGACCACATATGGATCCACCAGTATCATTGCATGTCTGTTCTTTTCACAAACAACATATGGATCCACTAGAGTGATTGCATGTGTGTTCTTTTCAGAGACCACATATGGATCCACCAGAGTTCATTACATGTGTGTTCTTTTCATTAACCACGGATAATCATTTCATATGTGTTCTTTTCACAGACCACATATGGATCCACTAGTGTCATTGCATGTGTGTTCTTTTCACAGACCATATATGGATCCACAAGTGTCATTGCATGTGTGTTCTTTTCACAAACCACATATGGATCCACCATTATCATTGCATGTGTGTTCTTTTCACATACCACATACGGAACCAACATTGTCATTGCATGTGTGTTCTTTTCACAGACCACATATGGATCCACCAATGTCATTGCATGTGTGTTCTTTTCACAGACCATATATGGATCCACCAATGTCATTGCATGTTTGTTCTTTTCATAGACCACATATAGATCCACCAGTGTCATTGCATGTGTGTTCTTTTCACAGACCACATATGGATCCACCAGTGTCATTTCATGTGTGTTCTTTTCACACACCACATATGGATCCACCAGTGTCATTGCATGTCTGTTCTTTTCACAGACCACATATGGATCCACCAGAGTCATTGCATGTGTGTTCTTTTCACAGACCACATATGGATCCACCAGTGTCATTGCATCTGTGTTCTTTTCATAGACCACATGTGGATCCACCATTGTCATTACATGTGTGTTCTTTTCATAGACCACATATCGAACCACCATTGTCATTGCATGTGTGTTCTTTTATCATACCACATATGGATCCACCTGTGTCATTGCATGTGTGTTCTTTTCACATACCACATATGGATCCACCAGTGTCATTGCATGTGTGTTCTTTTCACAGACCACATATGGATCCACCATTGTCATTGCATGTGTGTTCTTTTCATAGACCACATATCGATCCACCAGTGTCATTGCATGTGTGTTCTTTTCATAGACCACATATGTAACCACCATTGTCATTGCATCTGTGTTCTTTTCACATACCACATATGGATCCACCAGAGTCATTGAAATGTGTGTTCTTTTCACAAACCACATATGGATCCACCAGAGTTTATTGCATGTGTGTTCTTTTCACAAACCACATATGGATCCACTGGTGTCATTGAAATGTTTGTTCTTTTCACAAACCACATATGGATCCACCACAGTCATTGCATGTGTGTTCTTTTCACAGACCACATATGAATCCACTAGTGTCATTTCATGTGTGTTCTTATCATAGACCACATATGGATCCACCAATGTCATTGCATGTGTGTTCTTTTCACAGACCATATATGGATCCACCAATGTCATTGCATGTTTGTTCTTTTCATAGACCACATATGGATCCACCAGTGTCATTACATGTGTGTTCTTATCACACCCCACATATGGATCCACCAGTGTCATTTCATGTGTGTTCTTTTCACACACCACATATGGATCCACCAGTGTCATTGCATGTCTGTTCTTTTCACAGACCACATATGGATCCACCAGAGTCATTGCATGTGTGTTCTTTTCACATACCACATATGGAACCACCAGTGTCATTGCATGTGTGTTCTTTTCACAAACCAGATATGGATACACCATTGTCATTGCATGTGTGTTCTTTTCATAGACCACATATGGATCCACCAGTGTCATTGCATGTGTGTTCTTTTCACAGACCACATATGGATCCACTAGTGTCATTGCATGTATGTTCTTTTCACAGACCACATATGGATCCACCAGTATCATTGCATGTCTGTTCTTTTCACAAACCACATATGGATCCACTAGAGTGATTGCATGTGTGTTCTTTTCACAGACCACATATGGATCCACCAGAGTTCATTACATGTGTGTTCTTTTCATTAACCACGGATAATCATTTCATATGTGTTCTTTTCACAGACCACATATGGATCCACTAGTGTCATTGCATGTGTGTTCTTTTCACAGACCATATATGGATCCACAAGTGTCATTGCATGTGTGTTCTTTTCACAAACCACATATGGATCCACCATTATCATTGCATGTGTGTTCTTTTCACATACCACATACGGAACCAACATTGTCATTGCATGTGTGTTCTTTTCACAGACCACATATGGATCCACCAATGTCATTGCATGTGTGTTCTTTTCACAGACCATATATGGATCCACCAATGTCATTGCATGTTTGTTCTTTTCATAGACCACATATAGATCCACCAGTGTCATTGCATGTGTGTTCTTATCACAGACCACATACAGATCCACCAGTGTCATTTCATGTGTGTTCTTTTCACACACCACATATGGATCCACCAGTGTCATTGCATGTCTGTTCTTTTCACAGACCACATATGGATCCACCAGAGTCATTGCATGTGTGTTCTTTTCACATACCACATATGGATCCACCAGTGTCATTGCATCTGTGTTCTTTTCATAGACCACATGTGGATCCACCATTGTCATTACATGTGTGTTCTTTTCATAGACCACATATCGAACCACCATTGTCATTGCATGTGTGTTCTTTTATCATACCACATATGGATCCACCAGTGTCATTGCATGTGTGTTCTTTTCACATACCACATATGGATCCACCAGTGTCATTGCATGTGTGTTCTTTTCATAGACCACATATGTAACCACCATTGTCATTGCATCTGTGTTCTTTTCACATACCACATATGGATCCACCAGAGTCATTGAAATGTGTGTTCTTTTCACAAACCACATATGGATCCACCAGAGTTTATTGAATGTGTGTTCTTTTCATAAACCACATATGGATCCACCACAGTCATTGCATGTGTGTTCTTTTCACAGACCACATATGAATCCACTAGTGTCATTTCATGTGTGTTCTTTTCATAGACCACATATGGATCCACTAGAGTCATTGCATGTGTGTTCTTTTCACAGACCAAATATGGATTCACCAGAGTTCATTGCATCTGTGTTCTTTTCACAGATCACATATGGATCCACCAGTGTCATTGCATGTGTGTTCTTTTCACAGACCACATATGGATCCACTAGTGTCATTGCATGTGTGTTCTTTTCACAGACCACATATGGATCCACCAGAGTTCATTGCAGGTGTGTTCTTTTCATTAACCACAGATAGAGTCATTTCATATGTGTTCTTTTCACATACCACATATGAATCCACCAGCGTCATTGCATGTGTGTTCTTTGCACAGACCACATATGGATCCACCAGAGTCATTGAAATGTTTGTTCTTTTCACAAACCACATATGGATGCACCGGTGTCACTTCATGTGTGTTCTTTTCACAGACCACATATGGATCCTCCCGAGTTCATTGCCTGTGTGTTCTTTTCGCAAACCAAATATGGATCCACCAGTGTCATTGCATGTCTGTTCTTTTCACATACTACATATGGATCCACCAGAGTCATTGCATGTGTGATCTTTTCACAGACCACATATGGATCCACTAATGCCATGGCATGTGTGTTATTTTCACAAACCACATATGGATCCACCAGTGTCATTGCATGTGTGTTCATTTCATAGACCACATATGGATCCACCAGTATCATTGCATGTCTGTTCTTTTCACAAACCACATATGGATCCACCAGAGTCATTGCATGTTTGTTCTTTTCACAGACCACATATGGATGCACCAGAGTCATTGCATGTGTGTTCTTTTCACAGACCCCATATGGATCCACAAGAGTTCATTGCATGCGTGTTCTTTTCATTAACCACAGATAGAGTCATTTCATATGTGTTCATTTAACAGACCTGATATGGACCCACTAGTGTCATTGTATGTGTGTTCTTTTCACAGACCATATATGGATCCACAAGTGTCATTGCATGTTTGTTCTTTTCACAAACCACATATGGATCCACCATTATCATTGCATGTGTGCTTTTTTCACATACCACATATGGAACCAGCATTGTCATTGCATGTGTGTTCTTTTCACAGACCACGTATGGATCCACCAATGTCGTTGCATGTGTATTCTTTTCACAGACCATATATGGATCCACCAATGTCATTGCATGTTTGTTCTTTTCATAGCCCACATATGGATCCACCAGTGTCATTGCATGTGTGTTCTTATCACAGACCACATACAGATCCACCAGTGTCATTTCATGTGTGTTCTTTTCACACACCACATATGGATCCACCAGTGTCATTGCATGTCTGTTCTTTTCACATACCACATATGGATCCACCAGAGTCATTGCATGTGTGTTCTTTTCACATACCACATATGGATCCACCAGTGTCATTGCATCTGTGTTCTTTTCATAGACCACATGTGGATCCACCATTGTCATTACATGTGTGTTCTTTTCATAGACCACATATCGAACCACCATTGTCATTGCATGTGTGTTCTTTTATCATACTACATATGGATCCACCAGTGTCATTGCATGTGTGTTCTTTTCACATACCACATATGGATCCACCAGAGTCATTGAAATGTGTGCTCTTTTCACAAACCACATATGGATCCACTAGTGTTTATTGCATGTGTGTTCTTTTCACAAACCACATATGGATCCACTAGTGTCATTGAAATGTTTGTTCTTTTTACATACCACATATGGATCCACCAGAGTCATTGCATGTGTCTTCTTTTCACAGGCCACATATGGATGCACTAGAGTCATTGCATGCGTGTTCTTTTCACAAACCCCATATGGATCCACCAGAGTTCATTGCATGTTTGTTCTTTTCATTAACCACAGATAGAGTCATTTCATATGTGTTCTTTTCACAGACCTGATATGGATCCACTAGTGTCATTTCATGTGTATTCTTTTCACAGACCATATATGGATCCACAAGTGTCATTGCATGTGTGTTCTTTTCACAAACCCCATATGGATCCACTAGAGTCATTTCATGTGTGTTCTTTTCACATACCACATATGGATCCACCAGTGTCATTGCATGTGTGTTCTTTTCACAGACCACAGATGGATCCACCATTGTCATTACATGTGTGTTCTTTTCATAGACCACATATCGAACCACCATTGTCATTGCATGTGTGTTCTTTTCACAGACCACATATGGATCCACCAGTGTAATTGCATGTGTGTTCTTTTCACATACCACATATGGATCCACCAGAGTCATTGCATGTGTGTTCTTCTCACAGACCACATATGGATGCACCAGAGTCATTCCATGTGTGTTCTTTTCACAAACCCCATATGGATCCACCAGAGTTCATTGCATGTGTGTTCTTTTCATTAACCACACATAGAGTCATCTCATATGTGTTCTTTTCACAGACCTGATATGGATCCGCTAGTGTCATTTCATGTGTGTTCTTTTCACAGAACATATATGGATCCACAAGTGTCATTGCATGTGTGTTCTTTTCACAAACCACATATGGATCCACCATTATCATTGCATGTGTTTTTTTCACATACCACATATGGAACCAGCATTGTCATTGCATGTGTGTTCTTTTCACAGACTACATATGGATCCACCAATGTCATTGCATGTGTGTTCTTTTCATAGACCATATATGGATCCACCAATGTCATTGCATGTTTGTTCTTTTCATAGACCACATATGGATCCACCAGTGTCATTGCATGTGTGTTCTTATCAGAGACCACATACAGATCCACCAGTGTAATTTCATGTGTGTTCTTTTAACACACCAGATATGGATCCACCAGTGTCATTGCATGTCTGTTCTTTTCACAGACCACATATGGATCCACTAGAGTCATTGCATGTGTGTTCTTTTCACATACCACATATGGATCCACCAGTGTCATTGCATGTGTACTCTTTTCACAGACCACATATGGATCCACCATTGTCATTACATGTGTGTTCTTTTCATAGACCACATATCGAACCACCATTGTCATTGCATGTATGTTCTTTTCACATACCACATATGGATCCACCAGAGTCATTGAAATGTGTGTTCTTTTCATAAACCACATATGTATCCACCAGAGTTTATTGCATGTGTGTTCTTTTCACAAACCACATATGGATCCACTAGTGTCATTGAAATGTTTGTTCTTTTCACAAACCACATATGGATCCACCAGAGTCATTGCATGTGTGTTCTTTTCACAGACCACATATGGATCCACTCGTGTCATTTCATGTGTGTTCTTTTCATAGACCACATATGGATCCACTAGAGTCATTGAAATATTTGTTCATTTCACAAACCACATATGGATACACCGGTGTCACTGCATGTGTGTTCTTTTCACATACCACATATGGATCCACCAGAGTTCATTGCATGTGTGTTCTTTTCATTAACCACAGATAGAGTCATTTCATATGTGTTCTTTTCAGAGACCACATATGGATCCACCAGTGTCATTGCATGTGTGTTCTTCGCACAGACCACATATGGATCAAACAGAGTCATTGAAATGTTTGTTCTTTTCACAAACCACATATGTATCCACCGGTGTCACTTCATGTGTGTTCTTTTCACAGACCACATATGGATCCTCCCGAGTTCATTGCCTGTGTGTTATTTTCACAAACCAAATATGGATCCACCAGTGTCATTGCATGTCTGTTCTTTTCACATACCACATATGGATCCACTAGAGTCATTGCATGTGTGTTCTTTTCACATACCACATATGGATCCACTAATGTCATTGCATGCGTGTTCTTTTCACAGACCATATATGGATCCACCAATGTCATTGCATGTTTGTTCTTTTCATAGACCACATATGGATCCACCAGTGTCATTGAAATGTGTGTTCTTTTCACAAACCACATATGGATCCACCAGAGTCATTGCATGTGTGTTCTTTTCACTGACCACATATGGATCCACTCGTGTCATTTCATGTGTGTTCTTTTCATAGACCACATATGGATCCACTAGAGTCACTGAAATGTTTGTTCTTTTCACAAACCACATATGGATCCACCGGTGTCACTGCATGTGTGTTCTTTTCACAGACCACATATGGATCCACCAGAGTTCATTGCATGTGTGTTCTTTTCGTTAACCACAGATAGAGTCATTTCATATGTGTTCTTTTCACAGACCACATATGGATCCACCAGTGTCATTGCATGTGTGTTCTTTGCACAGACCACATATGGATCCACCAGAGTCATTGAAATGTTTGTTCTTTTCACAAACCACATATGGATCCACCGGTGTCAGTGCATGTGTGTTCTTTTCACAGACCACATATGGATCCTCCCGAGTTCATTGCATGTGTGTTCTTTTCACAAACCAAATATGGATCCACCAGTGTCATTGCATGTGTGTTCTTTTCACATACTACATATGGATCCACTAGAGTCATTGCATGTGTGTTCTTTTCACAGACCACATATGGATCCACTAGTGTCATGGAATGTGTGTTATTTTCACAAACCACATATGGATCCACCAGTGTCATTGCATGTGTGTTCTTTTCACAGACCACATATGGATCCACCAGTGTCATTGCATGTCTGTTCTTTTCACAAACCACATATGGATCCACCAGAGTCATTGCATGTGTGTTCTTTTCACAGGCCACATATGGATGCACCAGAGTCATTGCATGTGTGTTCTTTTCACAAACCCCATATGGATCCACCAAAGTTCATTGCATGTGTGTTCTTTTCATTATGTGTTCTTTTCACAGACCTGATATGGATCCACTAGTGTCATTTCATGTGTGTTCTTTTCACAGACCATATATGGATCCACAAGTGTTATTGCATGTGTGTTCTTTTCACAAACCACATATGGATCCACCATTATCATTGCATGGTTTTTTTTTAAATACCACATATGGAACCAGCACTGTCATTGCATGTGTTTTTTTCACAGACCACATATGGATCCACCAATGTCATTGCATGTGTGTTCTTTTCACAGACCATATATGGATCCACCAATGTCATTGCATGTTTGTTCTTTTCATAGACCACATATGGATCCACCAGTGTCATTGCATGTGTGTTCTTATCAGAGACCACATACAGATCCACCAGTGTAATTTCATGTGTGTTCTTTTAACACACCAGATATGGATCCACCAGTGTCATTGCATGTCTGTTCTTTTCACAGACCACATATGGATCCACTAGAGTCATTGCATGTGTGTTCTTTTCACATACCACATATGGATCCACCAGTGTCATTGCATGTGTACTCTTTTCACAGACCACATATGGATCCACCATTGTCATTACATGTGTGTTCTTTTCATAGACCACATATCGAACCACCATTGTCATTGCATGTATGTTCTTTTCACATACCACATATGGATCCACCAGAGTCATTGAAATGTGTGTTCTTTTCATAAACCACATATGTATCCACCAGAGTTTATTGCATGTGTGTTCTTTTCACAAACCACATATGGATCCACTAGTGTCATTGAAATGTTTGTTCTTTTCACAAACCACATATGGATCCACCAGAGTCATTGCATGTGTGTTCTTTTCACAGACCACATATGGATCCACTCGTGTCATTTCATGTGTGTTCTTTTCATAGACCACATATGGATCCACTAGAGTCATTGAAATATTTGTTCATTTCACAAACCACATATGGATACACCGGTGTCACTGCATGTGTGTTCTTTTCACATACCACATATGGATCCACCAGAGTTCATTGCATGTGTGTTCTTTTCATTAACCACAGATAGAGTCATTTCATATGTGTTCTTTTCAGAGACCACATATGGATCCACCAGTGTCATTGCATGTGTGTTCTTCGCACAGACCACATATGGATCAAACAGAGTCATTGAAATGTTTGTTCTTTTCACAAACCACATATGTATCCACCGGTGTCACTTCATGTGTGTTCTTTCATGCACCACATATGGATCCTCCCGAGTTCATTGCCTGTGTGTTATTTTCACAAACCAAATATGGATCCACCAGTGTCATTGCATGTCTGTTCTTTTCACATACCACATATGGATCCACTAGAGTCATTGCATGTGTGTTCTTTTCACATACCACATATGGATCCACTAATGTCATTGCATGCGTGTTCTTTTCACAGACCATATATGGATCCACCAATGTCATTGCATGTTTGTTCTTTTCATAGACCACATATGGATCCACCAGTGTCATTGAAATGTGTGTTCTTTTCACAAACCACATATGGATCCACCCCAGTCATTGCATGTGTGTTCTTTTCACTGACCACATATGGATCCACTCGTGTCGTTTCATGTGTGTTCTTTTCATAGACCACATATGGATCCACTAGTGTCATTGAAATGTTTGTTCTTTTCACAAACCACATATGGATCCACCAGAGTCATTGCATGTGTGTTCTTTTCACAGACCCCATATGGATCCACCAGAGTTCATTGCATGTGTGTTCTTTTCATTAACCACAGATAGAGTCATTTCATATGTGTTCTTTTCACAGACCACATATGGATCCACCAGTGTCATTGCATGTGTGTTCTTTGCACAGACCACATATGGATCCACCAGAGTCATTGAAATGTTTGTTCTTTTCACAAACCACATATGGATCCACCGGTGTCACTGCATGTGTGTTCTTTTCACAGACCACATATGGATCCTCCCGAGTGCATTGCCTGTGTGTTCTTTTCACAAACCAAATATGGATCCACCAGTGTCATTGCATGTCTGTTCTTTTCACATACTACATATGGATCCACCAGAGTCATTGCATGTGTGTTCTTTTCACAGACCACATATGGATCCACTAGTGTCATGGCATGTGTGTTATTTTCACAAACCACATATGGATCCACCAGTGTCATTGCATGTGTGTTCTTTTCACAGACCACATATGGATCCACCAGTGTCATTGCATGTCTGTTCTTTTCACAAACCACATATGGATCCACCAGAGTCATTGCATGTGTGTTCTTTTCACAGACCACATATGGATGCACCAGAGTCATTGCATGTGTGTTCTTTTCACAGACCCCATATGGATCCACCAGAGTTCATTGCATGTGTGTTCTTTTCATTATGTGTTCTTTTCACAGACCTGATATGGATCCACTAGTGTCATTGCATGTGTGTTCTTTTCACAGACCATATATGGATCCACAAGTGTTATTGCATGTGTGTTCTTTTCACAAACCACATATGGATCCACCATTATCATTGCATGGTTTTTTTTTAAATACCACATATGGAACCAGCACTGTCATTGCATGTGTTTTTTTCACAGACCACATATGGATCCACCAATGTCATTGCATGTGTGTTCTTTTCACAGACCATATATGGATCCACCAATGTCATTGCATGTTTGTTCTTTTCATAGACCACATATGGATCCACCAGTGTCATTGCATGTGTGTTCTTATCACAGACCACATACAGATCCACCAGTGTCATTTCATGTGTGTTCTTTTCACACACCACATATGGATCCACCAGTGTCAGTGCATGTCTGTTCTTTTCACAGACCACATTTGGATCCACTAGAGTCATTGCATGTGTGTTCTTTTCACATACCACATATGGATCCACCAGTGTCATTGCATGTGTGTTCTTTTCACAGACCATATATGAATCCACCATTGTCATTACATGTGTGTTCTTTTCATAGACCACATATCGAACCACCATTGTCATTGCATGTGTGTTCTTTTCACAGACCACATAGTGATCCACCAGTGTAATTGCATGTGTGTTCTTTTCACATACCACATATGGATCCACCAGAGTCATTGCATGTGTGTTCTTTTCACGGGCCACATATGGATGCACCAGAGTCATTGCATGTGTGTTCTTTTCACAAACCCCATATGGATCCACCAAAGTTCATTGCATGTGTTCTCTTTTCATTAACCACAGATAGAGTCATTTCATATGTGTTCTTTTCACAGACTTGATATGGATCCACTATTGTCATTTCATGTGTGTTCTTTTCACAGACCATATATGGATCCACAAGTGTCATTGCATGTGTGTTCTTTTCACAAACCACATATGGATCCACCATTATCATTGCATGTGTTTTTTTCACATACCACATATGGAACCAACATTGTCATTGCATGTGTGTTCTTTTCACAGACCACATATGGATCCACCAATGTCATTGCATGCGTGTTCTTTTAACAGACCATATATGGATCCACCAATGTCATTGCATGTTTGTTCTTTTCATAGACCACATATGGATCCACCAGTGTCATTGCATGTGTGTTCTTATCACAAACCACATACAGATCCACCAGTGTCATTTCATGTGTGTTCTTTTCACACACCACATATGGATCCACCAGTGTCATTGCATGTTTGTTCTTTTCACAGACCACATATGGATCCACTAGTGTCATTTCATGTGTGTTCTTTTCACATACCACATATGGATCCACCAGTGTCATTGCATGTGTGTTCTTTTCACAAACCACATATGGATCCACCATTATCATTACATGTGTTTTTTTTCACATACCGCATATCGAACCACCATTGTCATTGCATGTGTGTTCTTTTCACAGACCACATATGGTTCCACCAATGTCATTGCATGTGTGTTCTTTTCACAAACCATATATGGATCCACCAATGTCATTGCATGTTTGTTCTTTTCATAGACCACATATGGATCCACCACTGTCATTGCATATGTGTTCTTATCACAGACCACATACAGATCCACCAGTGTAATTTCATGTGTGTTCTTTTCACACACCACATATGGATCCACCAGTGTCATTGCATGTCTGTTCTTTTCACAGACCACATATGGATCCACTAGTGTCATTTCATGTGTGTTCTTTTCATAGACCACATATGGATCCACCATTGTCATTGCATGTGTGTTCTTTTCATAGACCACATATCGAACCACCATGGTCATTGCATGTGTGTTCTTTTCACAGACCACATATGGATCCACCAGTGTCATTGCATGTGTGTTATTTTCACATACCACATATGGATCCACTAGAGTCATTGAAATGTGTGTTCTTTTCACAAACCACATATGGATCCACCAGAGTTTATTGCATGTGTGTTCTTTTCACAAACCACATATGGATCCACTAGTGTCATTGAAATGTTTGTTCTTTTCACAAACCACATATGGATCCACCAGAGTCATTGCATGTGTGTTCTGTTCACAGACCACATATGGATCCACTAGTGTCATTTCATGTGTGTTCTTTTCATAGACCACATATGTATCCACTAGAGTCATTGCATGTGCATTCTTTTCACAGACCAAATATGGATCCACCAGAGTTCATTGCATGTGTGTTCTTTTCACAGACCACATATGGATCCACCAGTGTCATTGCATGTGTGTTCTTTTCATAGACCGCATATGGATCCACTAGTGTTATTGCATGTGTGTTCTTTTCACAGACCACATATGGATCCACCAGTATCATTGCATGTCTGTTCTTTTCACAGACCACATATATATCCACCAAAGTCATTGCATGTGTGTTATTTTCACGTACCACATATGGATGCACGGGAGTCATTGCATGTGTGTTCTTTTCACAGACCCCATATGGATCCACCAGAGTTCATTGCATGTGTGTTCTTTTCATTAACCACAGATAGAGTCATTTCATATGTGTTCTTTTCACAGACCACATATGGATCCACCAGTGTCATTGCATGTGTGTTCTTTGCACAGACCACATATGGATCCACCAGAGTCATTGAAATGTTTGTTCTTTTCACAAACCACATATGGATCCACCGGTTTCACTGCATGTGTGTTCTTTTCACAGACCACATATGGATCCTCCCGAGTTCATTGTCTGTTTGTTCTTTTCAAAAACCAAACATTTATCCACCAGTGTCATTGCATGTCTGTTCTTTTCACATACTACATATGGATCTACCAGAGTCATTGCATGTGTGTTCTTTTCACAGACCACATATGGATCCACTAGTGTCATGGCATGTGTGTTATTTTCACAAACCACATATGGATCCACCAGTGTCATTGCATGTGTGTTCTTTTCACAGACCACATATGGATCCACTAGTATCATTGGATGTCTGTTCTTTTCACAAACCACATATGGATCCACCAGAGTCATTGCATGTGTGTTCTTTTCACAGGCCACATATGGATGCACCAGAGTCATTGCATGTGTGTTCTTTTCACAGACCCCGTATGGATCCACTAGAGTTCATTGCATGTGTGTTCTTTTCATTAACCACAGATAGAGTCATTTCATATGTGTTCTTTTCACAGACCTGATATGGATCCAGTAGTGTCATTTCATGTGTATTCTTTTCACAGACCATATATGGATCCACAAGTGTCATTGCATGTGTGTTCTTTTCACAAACCACATATGGATCCACCATTATCATTGCATGTGTTTTTTTCACATAACACATAGGGAACCAGCATTGTCATTGCATGTGTGTTCTTTTCACACGCCACATATGGATCCACCAGTGTCATTGCATGTCTGTTCTTTTCACAGACCACATATGGATCCACTAGAGTCATTTCAGGTGTGTTCTTTTCACATACCACATATGGATCGACCAGTGTCATTGCATGTGTGTTCTTTTCACAAACCCCATATGGATCCACCAAAGTTCATTGCATGTGTGTTCTTTTCATTAACCACAGATAGAGTCATTGCATGTGTGTTCTTTTCATAGACCACATATCGAACCACCATTGTCATTGCATGTGTGTTCTTTTCACATACCACATATGGATCCACCAGTGTCATTGCATGTGTGTTCTTTTCACATACCACATATGGATCCACCAGAGTCATTGAAATGTGTGTTATTTTCACAAACCACATATGGATCCACCAGAGTTTATTGCATGTGTGTTCTTTTCACAAACCACATATGGATCCACTAGTGTCATTGAAATGTTTGTTCTTTTCACAAACCACATATGGATCCACCAGAGTCATTGCATGTGTGTTCTTTTCACAGACCACATATGGATCCACTCGGGTCATTTCATGTGTGTTCTTTTCATAGACCACATATGGATCCACTAGAGTCATTGCATGTGTGTTCTTTTCATAGACCAAATATGGATCCACCAGAGTTCATTGCATGTGTGTTCTTTTCACAGACCACATATGGATCCATCAGTGTCATTGCATGTGTGTTCTTTTCATAGACCACATATGGATCTACTAGTGTCATTGCATGTGTGTTCTTTTCACAAACCACATATGGATCCACCATTATCATTGCATGTCTGTTCTTTTCACAGACCACATATATATCCACCAAAGTCATTGCATGTGTGTTATTTTCACGTACCACATATGGATGCACGGGAGTCATTGCATGTGTGTTCTTTTCACAGACCCCATATGGATCCTCCAGAGTTCATTACATGTGTTTTCTTTTCATTAACCACAGATAGAGTCATTTCATATGTGTTCTTTTCACAGACCACATATGGATCCACCAGTGTCATTGCATGTGTGTTCTTTGCACAGACCACATATGGATCCACCAGAGTCACTGAAATGTTTGTTCTTTTCACAAACCACATATGGATCCACCGGTTTCACTACATGTGTGTTCTTTTCACAGACCACATATGGATCCTCCCGAGTTCATTGCCTGTTTGTTCTTTTCAAAAACCAAACATGGATCCACCAGTGTCATTGCATGTCTGTTCTTTTCACATACTACATATGGATCTACCAGAGTCATTGCATGTGTTATCTTTTCACAGACCACATATGGATCCACTAGTGTCATGGCATGTGTGTTATTTTCCCAAACCACATATGGATCCACCAGTGTCATTGCATGTGTGTTCTTTTCACAGACCACATATGGATCCACTAGTATCATTGGATGTCTGTTCTTTTCACAAACCACATATGGATCCACTAGAGTCATTGCATGTGTGTTCTTTTCACAGGCCACATATGGATGCACCAGAGTCATTGCATGTGTGTTCTTTTCACAGACCCCATATGGATCCACTAGAGTTCATTGCATGTGTGTTCTTTTCATTAACCACAGATAGAGTCATTTCATATGTGTTCTTTTCACAGACCTGATATGGATCCACTAGTGTCATTTCATGTGTATTCTTTTCACAGACCATATATGGATCCACAAGTGTCATTGCATGTGTGTTCTTTTCACAAACCACATATGGATCCACCATTATCATTGCATGTGTTTTTTCACATAACACATAGGGAACCCGCATTGTCATTGCATGTGTGTTCTTTTCACACACCACATATGGATCCACCAGTGTCATTGCATGTCTGTTCTTTTCACAGACCACATATGGATCCACTAGAGTCATTTCAGGTGTGTTCTTTTCACATACCACATATGGATCCACCAGTGTCATTGCATGTGTGTTCTTTTCACAAACCCCATATGGATCCACCAAAGTTCATTGCATGTGTGTTCTTTTCATTAACCACAGATAGAGTCATTTCATATGTGTTCTTTCGCCAGACCTGATATGGATCCACTAGTGTCATTTCATGTGTGTTCTTTTCACAGACCATATATGGATCCACAAGTGTCATTGCATGTGTGTTCTTTTCACAAACCACATATGGATCCACCATGATCATTGCATGTGTTTTTTTTCACATACCACATATGGAACCAACATTGTCATTGCATGTGTGTTCTTTTCACAGACCACATATGGATCCACCAATGTCATTGCATGCGTGTGCTTTTAACAGACCATATATGGATCCACCAATGTCATTGCATGTTTGTTATTTTCATAGACCACATATGGATCCACCAGTGTCATTGCATGTGTGTTCTTATCACAGACCACATACAGATCCACCAGTGTCATTTCATGTGTGTTCTTTTCACACACCACATATGGATCCACCAGTGTCATTGCATGTCTGTTCTTTTCACAGACCACATATGGATCCACTAGTGTCATTTCATGTGTGTTCTTTTCACATACCACATATGGATCCACTAGTGTCATTGCATGTGTGTTCTTTTCACAGACCACATATGGATCCACCATTATCATTACATGTGTGTTTTTTCACATACCGCATATCGAACCACCATTGTCATTGCATGTGTGTTCTTTTCACAGACCACATATGGATCCACCAATGTCATTGCATGTGTGTTCTTTTCATAGACCATATATCGATCCACCAATGTCATTGCATGTTTGTTCTTTTCATACACCACATATGGATCCACCACTATCATTGCATATGTGTTCTTATCACAGACCACATACAGATCCACCAGTGTAATTTCATGTGTGTTCTTTTCACACACCACATATGGATCCACCAGTGTCATTGCATGTGTGTTCTTTTCACACGCCACATATGGATCCACCAGTGTCATTGCATGTCTGTTCTTTTCACAGACCACATATGGATCCACTAGAGTCATTTCAGGTGTGTTCTTTTCACATACCACATATGGATCCACCAGTGTCATTGCATGTGTGTTCTTTTCACAAACCCCATATGGATCCACCAGAGTTCATTACATGTGTGTTCTTTTCATTAACCACGGATAGAGTCATTTCATATGTGTTCTTTTCACAGACCACATATGGATCCACTAGTGTCATTGCATGTGTGTTCTTTTCACAGACCATATATGGATCCACAAGTGTCATTGCATGTGTGTTCTTTTCACAAACCACATATGGATCCACCATTATCATTGCATGTGTTTTTTTCACATACCACATATGGAACCAACATTGTCATTGCATGTGTGTTCTTTTCACAGACCACATATGGATCCACCAATGTCATTGCATGCGTGTGCTTTTAACAGACCATATATGGATCCACCAATGTCATTGCATGTTTGTTCTTTTCATAGACCACATATAGATCCACCAGTGTCATTGCATGTGTGTTCTTATCACAGACCACATACAGATCCACCAGTGTCATTTCATGTGTGTTCTTTTCACACACCACATATGGATCCACCAGTGTCATTGCATGTCTGTTCTTTTCACAGACCACATATGGATCCACTAGTGTCATTTCATGTGTGTTCTTTTCACATACCACATATGGATCCACTAGTGTCATTGCATGTGTGTTCTTTTCACAGACCACATATGGATCCACCATTATCATTACATGTGTGTTTTTTCACATACCGCATATCGAACCACCATTGTCATTGCATGTGTGTTCTTTTCACAGACCACATATGGATCCACCAATGTCATTGCATGTGTGTTCTTTTCATAGACCATATATGGATCCACCAATGTCATTGCATGTTTGTTCTTTTCATAGACCACATATGGATCCACCACTGTCATTGCATATGTGTTCTTATCACAGACCACATACAGATCCACCAGTGTAATTTCATGTGTGTTCTTTTCACACACCACATATGGATCCACCAGTGTCATTGCATGTCTTTTCTTTTCACAGACCACATATGGATCCACTAGTGTCATTTCATGTGTGTTCTTTTCATAGACCACATATGGATCCACTAGCGTCATTGCATGTGTGTTCTTTTCATAGACTACATATCGAACCACCATTGTCATTGCATGTGTGTTCTTTTCACATACCACATATGGATCCACCAGTGTCATTGCATGTGTGTTCTTTTCACATACCACATATGGATCCACCAGAGTCATTGAAATGTGTGTTATTTTCACAAACCACATATGGATCCACCAGAGTTTATTGCATGTGTGTTCTTTTCACAAACCACATATGGATCCACTAGTGTCATTGAAATGTTTGTTCTTTTCACAAACCACATATGGATCCACCAGAGTCATTGCATGTGTGTTCTTTTGACAGACCACATATGGATCCACTCGGGTCATTTCATGTGTGTTCTTTTCATAGACCACATATGGATCCACTAGAGTCATTGCATGTGTGTTCTTTTCATAGACCAAATATGGATCCACCAGAGTTCATTGCATGTGTGTTCTGTTCACAGACCACATATGGATCCATCAGTGTCATTGCATGTGTGTTCTTTTCATAGACCACATATGGATCTACTAGTGTCATTGCATGTGTGTTCTTTTCACAAACCACATATGGATCCAACAGTATCATTGCATGTCTGTTCTTTTCACAGACCACATATATATCTACCAAAGTCATTGCATGTGTGTTATTTTCACGTACCACATATGGATGCACGAGAGTCATTGCATGTGTGTTCTTTTCACAGACCCCATATGGATCCACCAGAGTTCATTACATGTGTTTTCTTTTCATTAACCACAGATAGAGTCATTTCATATGTGTTCTTTTCACAGACCACATATGGATCCACCAGTGTCATTGCATGTGTGTTCTTTGCATAGACCACATATGGATCCACCAGTCATTGAAATGGTTGTTATTTTCACAAACCACATATGGATCCACCGGTTTCACTGCATGTGTGTTCTTTCACATACCACATATGGAACCAACATTGTCATTGCATGTGTGTTCTTTTCACAGACCACATATGGATCCACCAATGTCATTGCATGTGTGTTCTTTTCACAGACCATATATGGATCCACCAATGTCATTGCATGTTTCTTCTTTTCATAGACCACATATGGATCCACCAGTGTCATTGCATGTGTGTTCTTTTCACAGACCACATACAGATCCACCAGTGTCATTGCATGTGTGGTCTTATCACAGACCACATATGGATCCACCAGTATCATTGGATGTCTGTTCTTTTCACAGACCAGATATGGATCCACTCGAGTCATTGCATGTGTGTTCTTTTCACATACCACATATGGATCCACCAGTGTCATTGCATGTGTGTTCTTTTCATAGACCACATATGGATCCACCATTGTCATGACATGTGTGTTCTTTTCATATACCACATATCGAACCACCATTGTCATTGCATGTATGTTCTTTTCACATACCACATATGGATCCACCAGAGTCATTGAAATGTGTGTTCTTTTCACAAACCACATATGGATCCACCAGAGTTTATTGCATGTGTGTTCTTTTCACAAACCACATATGGATCCACTAGTGTCATTAAAATGTTTGTTCTTGTCACAAACGACATATGGATCCACCAGAGTCATTGCATGTGTGTTCTTTTCACAGACCACATATGGATCCACTCATGTGATTTCATGTGTGTTCTTTTCATAGACCACATATGGATCCACTAGAGTCATTGCATGTGTGTTCTTTTCATAGACCAAATATGGATCCACCAGAGTTCATTGCATGTGTGTTCTTTTCACAGACCACATATGGATCCATCAGTGTCATTGCATGTGTGTTCTTTTCACAGACCACATATGGATCTACTAGTGTCATTGCATGTGTGTTCTTTTCACAGACCACATATAGATCCACCAGTATCATTGCATGTCTGTTCTTTTCACAGACCACATATGGATCCACCAGAGTCATTGCATGTGTGTTATTTTCACGTACCACATATGGATGCACGGGAGTCATTGCATGTGTGTTCTTTTCACAGACCCCATACGGATCCACCAGAGTTCATTACATGTGTTTTCTTTTCATTAACCACAGATAGAGTCATTTCATATGTGTTCTTTTCACAAACCACATATGGATCCACCAGTGTCATTGCATGTGTGTTCTTTGCACAGACCACATATGAATCCACCAGAGTCATTGAAATGTTTGTTCTTTTCACAAACCACATATGGATCCACCGGTTTCACTGCATGTGTGTTCTTTTCACAGACCACATATGGATCCACCCGAGTTCATTGCTTGTCTGTTCTTTTCACAAACCAAATATGGATCCACTAGTGTCATTGCATGTCTGTTCTTTTCACATACTACATATGGATCTACCAGAGTCATTGCATGTGTGTTCTTTTCACAGACCACATATGGATCCACCAGTATCATTGCATGTCTGTTCTTTTCACAAACCACATATGGATCCACCAGAGTCATTTCATGTGTGTTCTTTTCACAGGCCACATATGGATGCACCAGAGTCATTGCATGTGTGTTCTTTTCACAGACCCCATATGGATCCACTAGAGTTCATTGCATGTGTGTTCTTTTCATTAACCACAGATAGAGTCATTTCATATGTGTTCTTTTCATAGACCTGATATGGATCCACTAGTGTCATTTCATGTGTGTTCTTTTCACAGACCATATATGGATCGACAAGTGTCATTGCATGTGTGTTCTTTTCACAAACCACATATGGATCCACCATTATCATTGCATGTGTTTTTTTTCACATAACACATATGGAACCAGCATTGTCATTGCATGTGTGTTCTTTTCACATACCACATATGGATCCATGTGTGTTCTTTTCACAGACCATATATCGATCCACCAATGTCATTGCATGTTTGTTCTTTTCATAGACCACATATGGATCCACCAGTGTCATTGCATGTGTGTTTTTATCACAGACCACATACAGATCCACCAGTGTTATTTCATGAGTGTTCTTTTCACACACCACATATGGATCCACCAGTGTCATTGCATGTCTGTTCTTTTCACAGACCACATATGGATCCACTAGAGTCATTTGAGGTGTGTTCTTTTCACATACCACATATGGATCCACCAGTGTCATTGCATGTGTGTTCTTTTCGCAGACCACATATGGATCAACCAGTATCATTGCATGTCTGTTCTATTCACAGACCACATATGGATCCACCAGAGTCATTGCATGTGTGTTCTTTTCACGGACCACATATGGATCCACTAGTGTAATTGCATGTGTGTTCTTTTCACATACCACATATGGATCCACCAGAGTCATTGCATGTGTGTTCTTTTTACAGGCCACATATGGATGCACCAGAGTCATTGCATGTGTGTTCTTTTCACAAACCCCATATGGATCCACCGGAGTTCATTGCATGTGTGTTCTTTTCATTAACCACAGATAGAGTCATTTCATATGTGTTCTTTTCACAGACCTGATATCGATCCACTAGTGTCATTTCATGTGTGTTCTTTTCATAGACCATATATGGATCCACAAGTGTCATTGCATGTGTGTTATTTTCACAAACCACATATGCATCCACCATTATCATTGCATGTGTTTTTTTTCACATTTCACATATGGAACCAGCATTGTCATTGCATGTGCGTTCTTTTCACAGACCACATATGGATCCACCAATGTCATTGCATGTGTGTTCTTTTCACAGACCATATATGGATCCACCAATGTCATTGCATGTTTGTTCTTTTCATAGACCACATATGGATCCACCAGTGTCATTGCATGTGTGTTCTTATCACAGACCACATACAGATCCACCAGTGTAATTTATGTGTGTTCTTTTCACAGACCACATATGGATCCACCAGTGTCATTGCATGTCTGTTCTTTTCACAGACCGGATATGGATCCACTAGAGTCATTGCATGTGTGTTCTTTTCACATATCACATATGGATCCACCAGTGTCATTGCATGTGTGTTCTTTTCACAGATCATATATGAATCCACCATTGTCATTACATGTGTGTTCTTTTCATAGACCACATATCGAACCACCATTGTCATTACATGTGTGTTCTTTCCATATACCACATATCGAACCACCATTGTCATTGCATGTATGTTCTTTTCACATACCACATATGGATCCACCAGAGTCATTGAAATGTGTGTTCTTTTCACAAACCACATATGGATCCACTAGAGTTTATTGCATGTGTGTTCTTTTCACAAACAACATATGGATCCACTAGTGTCATTAAAATGTTTGTTCTTTTCACAAACTACATATGGATCCACCAGAGTCATTGCATGTGTGTTCTTTTCATAGACCACATATGGATCCACTCGTGTCATTTCATGTGTGTTCTTTTCATAGACCACATATGGATCCACTAGAGTCATTGCATGTGTGTTCTTTTCATAGACCAAATGTGGATCCACCAGAGTTCATTGCATGTGTGTTCTTTTCACAGACCACATTTGGATCCATCAGTGTCATTGCATGTGTGTTCTTTTCACAGACCACATATGGATCTACTAGTGTCATTGCATGTGTGTTCTTTTCACATACCACATATGGATCAACCAGTATCATTGCATATCTGTTCTTTTCACAGACCACATATGGATCCACCAGAGTCATTGCATGTGTGTTATTTTCACGTAGCACATATGGATGCACGGGAGTCATTGCATGTGTGTTCTTTTCACAGACCCCATATGGATCCACCAGAGTTCATTGCATGTGTGTTCTTTTCATTAACCACAGATAGAGTCATTTCATATGTGTTCTTTTCACAGACCTCATATGGATCCACTAGTGTCATTTCATATGTGTTCTTTTCACAGACCACATATGGATCCACTAGAGTCATTGCATGTGTGTTCTTTTCACAAACCACATATGGATCCACCATTATCATTGCATGTGCTTTTTTTCACATACCACATATGGAACCAGCATTGTCATTGCATGTGCGTTCTTTTCACAGACCACATATGGATCCACCAATGTCATTGCATGTGTGTTCTTTTCACAGACCATATATGGATCCACCAATGTCATTGCATGTTTGTTCTTTTCATAGACCACATATGGATCCACCAGTGTCATTGCATGTGTGTTCTTATCAGAGACCACATACAGATCCACCAGTGTAATTTCATGTGTGTTCTTTTCACACACCACATATGGATCCACCAGTGTCATTGCATGTCTGTTCTTTTGACAGACCACATATGGATCCACTAGAGTCATTGCATGTGTGTTCTTTTCACATACCACATATGGATCCACCAGTGTCATTGCATGTGTGTTCTTTTCACACACCACATATGGATCCACCATTGTCATTACATGTGTGTTCTTTTCATAGACCACATATCGAACCACCATTGTCATTGCATGTGTGTTCTTTTCACATACCACATATGGATCCACCAGAGTCATTGAAATGTGTGTTCTTTTCACAAACCACATATGGATCCACCAGAGTTTATTGCATGTGTGTTCTTTTCACAAACCACATATGGATCCACTAGTGTCATTGAAATGTTTGTTCTTTTCACAAACCACATATGGATCCACCAGAGTCATTGCATGTGTGTTCTTTTCACAAACCACATATGGATCCACTCATGTCATTTCATGTGTGTTCTTTTCATAGACCACATATGGATCCACTAGAGTCATTGCATGTGTGTTCTTTTCATAGACCAAATATGGATCCACCAGAGTTCATTGCATGTGTGTTCTTTTCACAGACCACATATGGATCCACCAGTGTCATTGCATGTGTGTTCTTTTCACAGACCACATATGGATCCACTAGTGTCATTGCATGTGTGTTCTTTTCACAGACCACATATGGATCCACCAGTATCATTGCATGTCTGTTCTTTTCACAGACCACATATGGATCCACCAGAGTCATTGCATGTGTGTTATTTTCACGTACCACATATGGATGCACGGGAGTCATTGCATGTGTGTTCTTTTCACAGACCCCATATGGATCCACCAGAGTTCATTAGATGTGTTTTCTTTTCATTAACCACAGATAGAGTCATTTCATATGTGTTCTTTTCACAGACCACATATGGATCCACCAGTGTCATTGCATGTGTGTTCTTTGCACAGACCACATATGGATCCACCAGAGTCATTGAAATGTTTGTTCTTTTCACAAACCACATATGGATCCACCGGTGTCACTGCATGTGTGTTCTTTTCACAGACCACATATGGTGATGGGTTCGTAGCATGGAAAACAAAAAATTTCTACCGCAAGAACGAACAAAACCGAGATCTAATCTAGATAAAAGCCATGATCTAATCTATTAGACATGTGCAACGAGATAGATCTGTACTAACCCTTGTAGATCCGAAAGCCTTGTGCGAGATCGGATCTCGTGGTTGATGTAGACGATCACTTGCCGATCTCAAGATCGAGTAGACGATCCTTTCGGCGCCGCGTTCTGCCAGCGCTCATGATCGGTCACTGCGTGAGTCCAAGCACCTTCCTCTCCCTGTTCCAAATGAGCATGGAGGTAGTAGATCTCTCCACGGAATCCCAGCAGCACGACGGTGTGGTTGTGGTGGTGGTGGAGTAGAGAATTATGCAGGGCTTCACCTAAGCCAGAGCAGATGGAAGGAGGAGAGAGGCGGTAGGGTTTGGAGTGGGGAGGGGCAAAGGGGGGTGGCGCCTCCACCCCTCTATATATAGAGGGAGGGGTGCGGCCTAGGGTTCCCACCCCTAGGCCCACCCCTTAGGGTCAAGACAGGAGGCTTGGGGAGAGTCCTTCCCCCCAAGTTTCCTTTACTTACCCTTTAAGTTTCCCCTTATCCTATCTTGGTTTTCAAGTAAACTCCAAAATATCTTCTAGAACCTTCCGGAACATTCCGAAACCTTCTAGAATCCCCATACAAACACTCTGGAACATTTCCTAACTTAGAAAATGATCCCCATTATATGAATCTTATTCCCCGGACAATTCCGGATCTCCTCATGATGTCCCGGATCCAATCCGAGACTCCGAACAACATTCGGTCTCCAACGCACATTCCATATCTACTTAAAACAACTTCGAACCTTAAGTGTGTCACCCTATGGTTCGTGAATATGTAGACATGATGGAGACACCTCTCTAATCAATAACCATCAGCGGGATCTGGAGATCCATAACGGCTCCCAGATACTCAATGATGACTTCATGATCGATAGAACCATTAACATACGAAACCAATTCCCTTTGTCACGCGATACTCTACTTATCCGAGGTTTGATCGTCGGTATCTCCATACCTAGTTCTACCTTGTTACTGATAAGTACTCTTTACTCGTTCCATGTTATGTCATCCCTTGTGACCTGGTCACATGCTTGCAAGCTAACTAGATGACATTCCACCGAGAGGGCCTAGAGCATATCTATCCGTCATATGGATGGACAAATCCCAATCTTGGTCCATGAGCTTCAACACATACTTTCAGAATACCCAACGACACCTTTATAACCACCCAGTTACGAAGCGGTGTTTGATGTCATCAAAGTACCCATCCGGTGATGGTGATTAACATAACCTCATGGTCGAAGGATTAGGTTACTATGCATTTGAAAGCTTGTAGCAATACGAACTTAATGACTTGATCTTATGCTACACTTACTATGGGTGTGTGTGTCCATCACATCATTCTCCTAATGATATAACCTTGTTATTAATGACATCCAATGTCCATGATCAGGAAACCATGATCATCAATTAATCAACAAGCTAGTTCAACAAGAGGCTTACTAGGGACTCTTTTAAGTTTACAAAACACACATGTATTAGTGTTTCCTTATAATACAATTATAGCATGGGATGCAAACATTCATCATAAACACAAAGATATAATAATAACCACTTTTATTATTGCCTCTTGGGCATATCTCCAACAGACTCCCACTTGCACTAGAGTTAATAATCTAGATTACATGGTAATATACCTAACATCCATGGCGTTCTGGTGTTGGTCATGCTTTGCTCTAGGGAGAGGTTTAGTCAACGGATCTGCCACATTCAGATCAGTGTGTACTTTGCAAATCTTTATGTCACCATCTCGGACATACTCGCGAATAGCATGGAAACGTAGCTTGATGTGCTTCTGCTTGCTATGTGACCTTGGCTCCTGTGCATTAGCTATGGCACCTGTGTTGTCACAGTAGATGGCCATTGGGTCCAACGCACTAGGAACCACGCCAATTTCAGTAATGAACTCCTTCATACATATGGCTTCTTGTGCAGCCTCCGAAGCAGCTATGTATTCCGATTCAGTTGAAGATTTCGCCACAACGCTTTGCTTGGCACTCCTCCGGCTCACTGCAGCACCATTCAAAATAAATACGTATCCAGACTGTGACTTCGAGTCATCTGGATCGGTGTTCCAACTAGCATCAGTGTAACTGTTTACAACAAGCTGTTCATCACCTCCATAAGAAAGAACCATATCCTTAGTCCTATTCAGGTACTTTAGGATATTCTTGACCGCTGTCCAGTGCTCCATTCTAGGATCACTTTGATATCTACTAGTCAAACTAACAACATGTGCTATATCCGGTCTTGTACACAGCATGGCATACATGATTGAACCTATGGCCGAGGCATAGGGAATATTATTCATCTTCTCTCTATCTTCTGCCATAGCTGGACTTTGAGTCTTACTCAAGGTCTTACCTGACAACATGGGCATGGACCCTTTCTTGCTCTCTTCCATTCTAAACTTCTTTAGAACTTTGTCTAAGTATGTACTTTGTGAAAGCGCTATTAGGCGTCTTGATCTATCTCTATAAATCTTGATGCCTAGAATATATGCTGCTTCGCCAAGATCCTTCATTGAAAAACTATTATTCAAATAGGCTTTGACACTATTAAGAAGTTCTATATCATTCCCAATCAACAATATGTCATCTACATATAGTACTAGGAATGCTACAGAGCTCCCACTCACTTTCTTGTAAATACAAGCTTCTCCATAAGTTTGTATAAATCCAAAGTTTTTGATTACTTTATCAAAACATTGATTCCAACTCCGGGATGCCTGCTTCAGTCCATAAATGGAGCGCTGAACTTTGCATACCTTGTCAGCATCTTTAGGATCGACAAAACCCTTGGGTTGTACCATATACAACTCTTCCTCAATGTCACCATTAAGGAACGCCGTTTTGACATCCATCTGCCAAATCTCATAATCGAAATATGCAGCTATTGCTAACAAAATCCTCATAGACTTTAGCTTCGCTACTGGTGATAAAGTCTCATCATAGTCAACTCCTTGAATTTGTCAGAACCCTTTCGCGACAAGTCGAGCTTTATAGACGGTAATATTACCATCAACATCTGTTTTTCTTTTGAAGATCCATTTGTTCTCGACAGCCTTACGACCATCCGGTAAGTCCACCAAAGTCCATACTTGGTTTTCGTACATGGATCCCATTTCGGATTTCATGTCTTCTAGCCATTTGTCGGAATCTGGGCTCACCTTAGCTTCTTCATACGTCGCAGGGTCATCAGTGTTGTCCACCAACATGACGTTCAAGGCAGGGTCATACCAATCAGGAGTGGTACGAACCCTCGTTGGCCTGCGAGGTTCAGCAGCAACTTCGTTCGAAGTTTCATGATCACCATCATGAGCTTCCTCTCCAATTGGTGCAGGCGGCACAAAAACATCTTCAGGTGCTGCACTACTCTCAACTCCGAGAGAAGGTTCAATAACCTCGTCTACTTTCCTTCCAGTCAATTCCTTCGAGAGAAACTCCTTCTCAAGAAAGGATCCATTCTTGGCAACGAAAACTTTGCCTTCGGATCTATGATAGAAGGTATACCCAATTGTTTCTTTAGGGTATCCTATGAAGACGCATTTCTCCGCTTTGGGTTCAAGCTTATCAGGTTGTAACTTCTTTACATACGCTTCGCAACCCCAAACTTTAAGGAACAACAACTTAGGTTTCTTTCTAAACCACAATTTGTACGGTGTCATTTCAACGGATTTAGATGGTGCCCTATTTAAAGTGAATGCGGCTGTCTCTAATGCATAGCCCCAAAACGATAGCGGTAAATCTGTAAGAGACATCATAGGCCGAACCATATCTAAGAGAGTTCAATTATGATGTTCGGACACACCATTACGCTATGGTGTTCCCGGTGGTGTCAACTGCGAAAGTATTCCACATTTCTTTAAATGCATGCCAAACTCATAACTTAGATATTCACCTCCGCGGTCAGAACGCAGAAACTTAATCTTCTTGTTATGATGATTTTCCACTTCACTTTGAAATTCCTTAAACTTCTCGAAAGTTTCGTACTTATGTTTCATAAAGTACACATACCCATATCTACTTAAGTCATCCATGAAAGTGAGAACATAACGATATCCACCACGCGACGCTACACTCATTGGCCCGCACACATCGGTATGTATTATTTCCAATAAGTCCGTAGCTCGCTCCATTATTCCAGAGAATGGAGTCTTAGTCATTTTTCCCATTAGACATGCTTCGCATCTTTCAAGTGATTCAAAATCAAGTGATTCAAGAAGTCCATCAGAATGGAGTTTCTTCATACGCTTCACTCCGATGTGACCAAGATGACAGTGCCACATGTATGTAGAATTATCATTCAGTTTTGTTCGTTTAGCATCTATGTTGTGAACATGTGTATCACTACTATCGAGATTCAGTAAGAATAAACCATTCATCTCAGGTGCATTACCATAAAAGATAATACTCATATAAATCGAACAACCTTTATTCTCAGACTTAAAAGATTAACCGTCTCGCAATAAACAAGATCCAGATATAATGTTCATGCTTAACAGAGGCACCAAATAACAATTATTCAAATTTAAAACTAATCCCGAAGGTAGATGTAGAGGGAGCGTGCCGACGGCGATCACATCAACCTTGGAGCCATTTCCAACGCGCATTGTCACCTCGTCTCTCGCCAGTCTTCATTTATTCTACAGCTCCTGTTTCGAGTTACAAATATGAGCAACCGAACCAGTATCAAATACCCAGGCACTACTATGATTACTAGTAAGATACACATCAATAACATGTATATCGAATATACCTTTATTCTTGATGTTGCCGTTCTTCAGATCTACCAGGTACTTGGGATAGTTACGCTTCCAGTGACCAGCACCCTTGTAGTAGAAGCATTCAGTTTTAGGATTAGGACCAGCCTTGGGCTTCTTAGCAGGTGCGGCAGCTTTCTTGCCGTCCTTCTTGAAGTTGCCCTTGTTCTTAGGCTTGCCCTATTTCTTGAAATTGGTGGTCTTATTGACCATCAACACTTGGTGCTCCTTCTTGATCTCCACTTCAGCAGTTTTCAGCATGGACGATAGTTCAGGCAACGTCTTGTTCATGCAGTGCATATTGTAGTTCATCACAAAGTTCTTATAACTCGGTGGCAGTGATTGGAGGACACGGTGAATCCCTAACTCATTAGGAATCGTTATCCCCAACTCTTGGAGCTTGTTTGTGTGCCCAGACATGGTGAGCACATGCTCTCTAACGGAGCTACCCTCTTCCATCTTACAGTTAAAGAACTTTTCGGAGGCCTCATAGCTCTCCACGGTCGCGTGAGTCTCAAAAATGATCTTGAGCTCCTTAATGATCTCGAACGGGTCGTGGTGCTCAAAGCGCTTCTGAAGCTCCGTTTCTAAACCGTACAGGATGGCACACTGAACTGTGGAGTAATGATTTTTCTGAGTGGCGTAAACATTCTTTACGTCATTGGTGGCATCTTCTGCAGGTGGGTCACCTAGCGGTGCTTCGAGCACATAGGTCAACTGACCAGCCCTGAGGACAATCTTCAGTCCACGAAGCCAGTCCGTGAAGTTGCTTCCATTGTTCTTAAGCTTTTCTTTCTCTAGGAACACATTGAAATTGATGGAGAGGTTCGCCATAATCTACAAAAATTTTTGCAAGTGGTTTAGACTAGGTTTATGATAAATTGAGTTAAATTTTAATTCTTAAATTAACTAGGTGAACTCCCACTCAAAACAACATCCCTCACATTGTCTTAGTGATTACACGAACCAAGTCCACTACACCAAGTCCGATCTTCATGAGAGAAGATGTAGTTTCATTGGCGAACAATCTTCATGTTCATCATATCATTTATATGACTCGTGCTCTACCTTTCGGTATACCGTGTTCCGAGACCATGTCTGTACATGCTAGGCTCATCAAGATTAACCTTAGTTTCCGCATGTGCAAATCTGGCTTGCACCCGTTGTATGCACACGTAGAATCTATCACATCCGATCATCACGAGATGCTTCGAAACAACGAGTCTTAGCAACGGTGCCAACTAAGGACGAACACTTTATTACTTGATATTTAGTGAGAGGGATCATCTTATAATGCTACCGTCACGATCTAAGCAATACAAGATGCATAAAGGATTAACATCACAGGCAATTCATAATTAGTGTGATATGATATGGCGCTTTCTTCTTATGCCTTTGATCTCCATCTCCAAAGCACGGACATGATCTCCATCATCAAAGCACGGACATGATCTCCATCATCACCAGCATTGCGTCAAGGTCAGTGGCGCTGCTTCATGGTTGTCCATCATCACTAGCAACTATTACAACTACTTGGAATAAAGCTATTACAAGATGAATAGACACACAGGTCTTAACAGAATTAAAGACAACCATTATGCTCCTGCCGGTTGCCATAATACAACAAGGATCATTGCATACATCAAATATAATCACAATCACATGATGGCCATATCACATCACAAAACCCCTGCAAAAACAAGTTAGACGCCTCTAATTTTCTTTGCATGTTTTACGTGGTTTGGGGCTTTCGAATAAGAACAGATCTTACCTATGAAACTGAACCACAACGTTGATACAAGTGCTATCAAGTACAAAGTGTAAATTGGATCTATACTATGGTGGAGAGATGACACCCATAAAGCCACTTGTGCAAAGCAAGTTACACGTCAAGCGTGGAGCAAGTCTCATGTGCGACGACATGTAAGGTTAGCCCGAGCCGCTTCATCCCACCATACCACAAGATGCAAAGTACACAAAGAAAAATACGACACGAGCACCAACGCCCACAAAACCATTGTGTTCTACTCGTGCAACAGATCTACGCATAGACAAGGCTCTGATACCACTGATGGGTTCGTAGCATGGAAAACAAAAAATTTCTACCGCAAGAACGAACAAAACCCAGATCTAATCTAGATAAAAGCCAAGATCTAATCTATTAGACATGTGCAATGAGATAGATCTGTACTAATCCTTGTAGATCCGAAATGCGAGATCGGATCTCGTGGTTGATGTAGACGATCACTTGCCGATCTCAAGATCGAGTAGACGATCCTTCCGGCGCCATCGCTCAGCAGACCTTCCTCTCCCGTTCCAGTGCGGAGGTAGTAGATCTCTCCACGGAATCCCAGCAGCACGACGGTGTGGTGGTGGTGGTGGAGTAGAGAATTCTGCAGGGCTTCGCCTAAGCCAGAGCAGATGGAAGGAGGAGGAGAGAGGCGGCTAGGGTTTGGAGTGGGGAGGGGCAAAGGGGGGTGGCGCCTGCACCCCTCTATATATAGAGGGAGGGGTGCTGTCACATCCCAAGATTTTCCAAATCTTGTAATGTGAAAAATAAAATAAATAAAATAAATCTTTGTTGAAAAACAGGGTGAAAAGAAACTTTTGTTTCTAAAAGGAAGCTGAAAATCCCATCTTGAACAAACTTTGGTAGAAGTTTGAATTCAACAAAAATCCAAATCAAGGGAAATGCATTCCTCAATGAATGTATCAGGAAATTTGAACATTTGGAAAGTAATCCAAAACCCTAAACCCTAATGGAAGGAAATCATTTTCCCAAGTTATCTCCAAATCCATGGATTTGATCCATACCAAAGTTGATCAACAAACTTTCTCAAAGGATCAAGAAAGACCTTAAAAGTTGGTTTCACTTAGTTTGGAACCATAGGCAAAATCTTATGACTATAATAAGATAAGGAAATTGAATTTCCAAAAGCTAATAAAGCCCTTACCAAAGCCCATACCAATTGGTGATCAAATAATCCTAAAGGGATTTATAAAGATAAACATTTATCAAAGGAAAATAAATTGTTTTGGAAACACTGTTTTAGATCTTTTAATAAAAGACTTTGGTTTCAAATGAAAAGATAAGCCAAATTAATTTTGGCCAAACTTTTGAAATAAAATATTTTGTTTTGATAAAATGAGTAAAGGTTTATTTAAATAAAATAAAGGATTTAAATATCCAATTTTATTTAAGTAAAAGCTTTTCCCATTTTAAATGAACACCAAGTATTTTATTACTACTTTGAAATCTTTTATTAAAAGGTTTTGCTTTGATTAAAATGAGTAAAGGATTATTTAAATAAAATAAAGGATTTAAATATCCAATTTTATTTAAGTAAAGGCTTTCCCATTTTAATTAAAACACCAAAACTTATTTATTTATTTAAATAAGTTTCCAAGTATTCTTTTATTTTTCAAATTAAACCTTCTGGTTTGGTTTTGAAAATAATTGGATTTCAAATGGAAATTTTATTAAATAAATCAAACCCTAATAAACTAAAGATCCATTTTCTTTAATTATTAAATGGATCTTAAAATAAATAAATATTTCATTTTGAGATTTGGATTATGTTGCCAAACTGAACCAAATTCAAAGTGAATTTGAGTGTTTAATTGTTTGAATAATTGGTTGAAATTCAAAACAGAAAAGAATTAGAAAAAGGAAAAAGAGTTAGACAGAAAAAAAAATAGTGCAACAGACCCAGCCCACTAGGCCCAACACCAGCCCACCTCTCTCCTCCCTCAGAAAAACGATTCACACCCAATAATTAACCCGCTGAGTCAATGACAACCGGGACCCACTTCTCCCTCACTCGCTGACGAGACGACCCCACCTCTCTCTCTCCCACATCCCGAACTGCTTTCTTCACCGTCAAACAAACCCACGCTGGAGACTAACAGTGGACCCTCCTTCCTTTCTTTCCCATCGACGGAAGACCCCACCGCCACCTCCTTCTTCTTCCCCGCGCGACCCCTTCTCCCCCTCACCGCGCGGCAGTTTCTGCCCGTTGATAGCTCCATCAATCCGCGTTAATCCGTGCATTAAACCTCGCCGTGACCTCGCCCTTTTAATCGCCTCGCTCTCTCCTCCGTTTTCCCTCAGACCCCTTCCCCAAGCTCGCCCCCAGGCCGCCTCAATTCCTCCCCGAGCACCCTCTGCTCCGACGAGCTGTCGCAGCAATTCCGGCCAAGTCACACCGCCTCCTGCCTCCCCGAACACACGAGCATACTCCACGCATCCAGACGCATCTATCCATACCACCCATTCATCCGCGGGTACCCCAGAGCCTCGACAACGACGACCACAGCACCACACCGCCGTCTGCCGTTTCTCCGGCGAACCTTCCAGGTGAATTCCGTCCGTCCCAGCACCTCTCGATCATGCTCACGTGAACCCCATGATCACCCGTATCTTACCGTGCCTTTGTTTTGCCTCGGGGTGAACTACAGCGTCGCCTCGTCGTCAACCTGAGCGCCACCGTCTGTCTGCAAACTCCGGCGACTCTTCTGGTAAGCACAAGACCACCCCGACCCCTCTCGTTCACGCACACGACTCCGTCTCGATCTTGCGCATCTAACCGAGCCTTCTTTTCGCTTCGGAGAGAACCACAGCAACGTCCTCGACAGCAACCGGAGCCAACCGCCGCCAGCACGAACTCCGGCGAGGAATCGCGGCTAAACCAGAGCACCCCTTGTCAAGCCAGCAGCACTTTGAGCTTCCCCGTGCCTCGGCGATCACTGTGAGCCACTCCTCCCTCTCTCTTGCTTCCTGTGTTAGCCGGAACTCCACCGCCAGAGCGCCGCCCGCTGGCAATCACCAATCTGCAAGCTTGTGGCAACAAAACCGAGATCCAGATCTGACGGATATGATAGAATGTTAGCGAAGGGGTAAGTACTAGCTCTGGACCACACGATTTAACTTAGATCTAACGCTCCACGTTGCCGATCCACACCGAACCGGTATCGACCAGTAAGAACACGCCGCGTGGCCAGTATTAGATCTGAATTAGAATTTGAAAACAGAAACTTTTGCCAATTTCAAACCCTTGTATCTTTTGATCCACACGTCCAAATTTTACAAATTTGATGTCGTTGGAATCAGCAAGACAAGCTCTAGCCAACCCTGCCCTTAGTTTAGCAAATAGTATTTGTTAGCTTGTTTGATTTTGCAGATTCTTTTGTGTGCTTGCTAACATTAGAAAAATCATTTAAAAATGATTCTTAGGTTAAAACCTTTGCAAATTGGTTTGTTGTGACCTTACTGACCCTAGGAACCAACCCATGGTTTGGAAAATGATTTTGGAAAAGAATAGGATGGATTAATTAGTTTAGTCCATTTCTAGCTAATTAAAAACCATTGTTTTGTTTATGAAAATGCTTTCATAAAGAAAACTTTGAGAAAATGTTTTGGACCAAACCTACTGACCCAAACACCAAGTTTTGCAATAGCAACTCATTTGGTGAACCCTATAGGTTAGTGCCTTAGTAAAAATATTTCTACACCACATAGAATGACACTTTGTTTTGAAAATGGTTTTATAGTGAAACCTTTTGCAAATGACTTAGCCACTTCACAAAATGACCAATTTGGATCTTACAAAGTTTAGGAATCTAATGGAGACCCTCTTTGCAAATGACTTTGCCATTTTGGTAAATGACCAATTTGGAACTTACAAAGTTAGAAGCCTAGTGAAAACCATCCTTACAATAGAACCAACCTTTGCATGCTTATGCATGACTTAGATCCCATTACTTTGTGTGTGAAAAATTGTTTGTTTGACTTTGTTATTTTATGTGTGTAGTTTTGCTTGATTGGTAGATTAAGTTTGTGCCTTGCTTGATTGAATTGTAGTGACTTGAAGAGTGTGAGTGTTGCAAGGACAAGGAGTGAACCTATACCCTCTACCAAAAAGGCAAGTGATATCATCATGAATATTCCATTCCTATATTTTATATATGCATTAGTATTATTTTTCTAAGTATAGGACTTGCATGGTTTTTGCTAAGTACAAGCTATTCTTGGGAAAACCTATTAGGTGAAACCTTAGTGAAAATTACCTAAGTCAAGATTCCTAATACTACCATGCTTAGCCTAGCTATTAGAAAACAAGGGTGGTTTATATATTCACACTATGGAAAAATATTCTAAGTCTTTGGACTTGTTTTTATTTAACAAAACAACTAAGTTAATGAATCACCTGGGTGGAATGGAAAGAATGGTATATGTTGAGTGGTTCACAAGGCCATGGACTTGGGTTGTGTATCTCACTTGTGGATGGCCACCCAGGAAACAAAGAGATTTGAGTTGTCAAATGTTGAGAAGCTTCAAGTGCAACCACTTGGCATTATGGGCTCTGCCATGATCTTAGGATGCTAGAACTTAGTCTCTTGGACAGAGGGTGGTAGATGGGATGATAGGTTGGAGCGCGTCCATTTGACTAAGGAAAGGCTACTGAAGGATCATGTCTTGGGAAACCAAGGCTTGTGGGGAAAGTGCACCACCTCTGCATAGTGTAAAACCTAAGTACTTAGCCATGTCCCAGTAAAGGACAATTTGAGCATCAAGACATGGAAACTTCAAGAATCTCATCACTCCAATTTCTAAATAAAACTTGTGGGTGAACAAGGGTTAAAAGGATCTTCAGTCATTGATTGGTAGATGCCACAGTGGATCTGGAGTCTTTGATTGATAGATGCCTTGGGTGTTTTTGCCAAACAAAACTTAGTATTTTCAAAAGTTAGGGAAAAATCTATTTTGAGTAAAGCAAGCCTAAGCTCCACCAGCCAAATGCATATAGTATTATAGTCCACTTAAAATATACTAAGGTATCACTTGCCAATACAATTCAAATGTATTGACCCTTGTGGCTGTAACTTATGATGTTGCAGGTTTGATTGATTTAGTGAAGATTGATTGATTAGGATTACAAAGTCTACAACCAACATCTGCCTGTGGCACTTTGGAGATGAAGGACCCATGACTATAGTTATTCCGCTGCAATGTAATGTAAATAGCCAATGAGCTATGTTTGATGTAATAAAATTATTTTATTCCTGGTTATAAAGTTGTATATGACCTTTGTTTCTTGATATTACATCTAAACTGTGGATGCTAGCTATTGATCCAGGGACTAGCATTGTAAACACAGGGGACTCAATCTTATTAAAGGTTGGGGCCTTCTGAATGGTATCAGAGCATTGTGTTGCCTGTAGGATTTGTAACCCTAGGATTGGACAAAAACCCTTAGACAATAGGAGTTGTCTTATTCCAAAACTTATTTACAAAACAAATCTTGTAAACTCTTTCCTCAATCATTTTTGGTTTCAACTCTACTTCTCTTCTACTTCAAAACTTGATGGAAAAGCCTACCCTATGACCAAAGACTTCACCATGTGCAAAGGACTTCTTCAACTTCATCAACTCTTATGACTTCAACTTCTTCAACATCTTCAACATGTACACCAAGGACTTCAACTTTGGATACTACTAAAGACTACAAGAGAGACAAGAAATTTTGCTCAAGAATTGAAGACTAAGGAAACACAACTTAGAAGAAACCATGAACACTTTTGAAGTTTTGTGACCAAGAGTTTTTCCCAAAGGAACCATGATCTCAAGCAAGAAGAATCAATCAAGAAGGATGGAAAGATCACAAGTGAACCATATAGATGGACCACCATATTTTAGTTAAGTCAAACCCACCAACTTATGTGGTGTAACAAAAATATTTTGTTGCCTAAAAATGTGCTTGACCTTTGTTTGAGTGAAATGTTTGGTTTGTGATTGCTTGCATTTTTGCTTGTGTGAAATGTGAAGTGTGTGAATAGAATTGACTCCTTAGAAATCTTTTGCCTATTCTAATCCCAATTCAACCCAAACAGATGACTTCTCCAAGAGACTCCAACAACAAGGTTGATGACACCAACACCAACCAAGAGAGGCACATGAGAGAGCTCATAGCAACCCAACACCAGTTGAGCCAAGAGACAACTCAGCTTTTAGCCAACAACAATGGACTAGACCCAGCCATACAAAGGATTTTGAAACTTCAATCCCAACTGTTGCAAGGATTGGTTACTCAAGTGATCAACATGGAAGAAAACTATCCCAAAAGAGTGTATGATAACAAGGATGACAAGAATATTATTCTAGAAGGAACCCAAGCTAGCAATACTTTTGGATACAAGGATCATGCACCCAAGGAGCATGAAGATCAATGCCCCAAGAAGAGAGGAAGATCTCCCATTTATGAAGAGCATGAACTAGAAGAACCCCTAGCTTTGGAGAAACCCAAGAAGAAGAGGAAGAAATGCCTCAACACTAGCAAGAAAGATATTACACAAGTGCAATGTTTCAATTGCAAAGAGATGGGACATTATGCCAATGGATGTCCAGAGAAGAAGAAACACAAGATAAACAAGCCTATGAGGGATATCATCCAAGTCACATGCTTCAAGTACGAAAACAAAGGACACTACGCAGATGTTTGCCCAGAGAAGCCACCTCAAGACCTCAAACTTATAACCTGTTTCAAATGCAAGGAACTAGGCCATTATGCAAACAATTGTCCAGAAAAGTTGAACAAGCCTATGGAGAAGCTCAACCTTGGCCCATGAGTCAAGTATGGAAATAAAGGCCACTATGCAGAAGTTTTCCAAGATTCCAAGCAAGCCAAGATGTAGTTTAGTTTGAAAAATTTTAAGGGTGGTAGTACCCTAGTTGTTTTGAACCTGTTTGTAACCCTAGCCTCCCCAAATCTCGGGACGAGATTTATTTTAAGGGTGGTAGCCTGTCACATCCCAAGATTTTCCAAATCTTGTAATGTGAAAAATAAAATAAATAAAATAAATCTTTGTTGAAAAACAGGGTGAAAAGAAACTTTTGTTTCTAAAAGGAAGCTGAAAATCCCATCTTGAACAAACTTTGGTAGAAGTTTGAATTCAACAAAAATCCAAATCAAGGGAAATGCATTCCTCAATGAATGTATCAGGAAATTTGAACATTTGGAAAGTAATCCAAAACCCTAAACCCTAATGGAAGGAAATCATTTTCCCAAGTTATCTCCAAATCCATGGATTTGATCCATACCAAAGTTGATTAACAAACTTTCTCAAAGGATCAAGAAAGACCTTAAAAGTTGGTTTCACTTAGTTTGGAACCATAGGCAAAATCTTATGACTATAATAAGATAAGGAAATTGAATTTTCAAAAGCTAATAAAGCCCTTACCAAAGCCCATACCAATTGGTGATCAAATAATCCTAAAGGGATTTATAAAGATAAACATTTATCAAAGGAAAATAAATTGTTTTGGAAACACTGTTTTAGATCTTTTAATAAAAGACTTTGGTTTCAAATGAAAAGATAAGCCAAATTAATTTTGGCCAAACTTTTGAAATAAAATATTTTGTTTTGATAAAATGAGTAAAGGTTTATTTAAATAAAATAAAGGATTTAAATATCCAATTTTATTTAAGTAAAAGCTTTTCCCATTTTAAATGAACACCAAGTATTTTATTACTACTTTGAAATCTTTTATTAAAAGGTTTTGCTTTGATTAAAATGAGTAAAGGATTATTTAAATAAAATAAAGGATTTAAATATCCAATTTTATTTAAGTAAAGGCTTTCCCATTTTAATTAAAACACCAAAACTTATTTATTTATTTAAATAAGTTTCCAAGTATTCTTTTATTTTTCAAATTAAACCTTCTGGTTTGGTTTTGAAAATAATTTGATTTAAAATGTAAATTTTATTAAATAAATCAAACCCTAATAAACTAAAGATCCATTTTCTTTAATTATTAAATGGATCTTAAAATAAATAAATATTTCATTTTGAGATTTGGATTATGTTGCCAAACTGAACCAAATTCAAAGTGAATTTGAGTGTTGTTTGATTGTTTGAATAATTGGTTGAAATTCAAAACAGAAAAGAATTAGAAAAAGGAAAAAGAGTTAGACAGAAAAAAAAATAGTGCAACAGACCCAGCCCACTAGGCCCAACACCAGCCCACCTCTCTCCTCCCTCAGAAAAACGATTCACACCCAATAATTAACCCGCTGAGTCAATGACAACGGACCCACTTCTCCTCACTACCGTGAGACGACCCCACCTCTCTCTCCCACATCCCGAACCGTTTTTCTTCACCGTCAAACAAACCCACGCGGAGACTAACAGGTGGACCCCTCCTTCCTTTCTTTTCCCCTTGACCGAGACCCCACCGCCACCTCCTTCTTCTTCCCCGCGCGACCCCTTCTCCCCCTCACCGCGCGGCAGTTTCTGCCCGTTGATAGCTCCATCAATCCGCGTTAATCCGTGCATTAAACCTCGCCGTGACCTCGCCCTTTTAATCGCCTCGCTCTCTCCTCCGTTTTCCCTCAGACCCCTTCCCCAAGCTCGCCCCCAGGCCGCCTCAATTCCTCCCCGAGCACCCTCTGCTCCGACGAGCTGTCGCAGCAATTCCGGCCAAGTCACACCGCCTCCTGCCTCCCCGAACACACGAGCATACTCCACGCATCCAGACGCATCTATCCATACCACCCATTCATCCGCGGGTACCCCAGAGCCTCGACAACGACGACCACAACACCACACCGCCGTCTGCCGTTTCTCCGGCGAACCTTCCAGGTGAATTCCGTCCGTCCCAGCACCTCTCGATCATGCTCACGTGAACCCCATGATCACCCGTATCTTACCGTGCCTTTGTTTTGCCTCGGGGTGAACTACAGCGTCGCCTCGTCGTCAACCTGAGCGCCACCGTCTGTCTGCAAACTCCGGCGACTCTTCTGGTAAGCACAAGACCACCCCGACCCCTCTCGTTCACGCACACGACTCCGTCTCGATCTTGCGCATCTAACCGAACCTTCTTTTCGCTTCGGAGAACCACCAACGTCCTCGACAGCAACCGGAGCCAACCGCCGCCAGCACGAACTCCGGCGAGGAATCGCGGCTAAACCAGAGCACCCCTTGTCAAGCCAGCAGCACTTTGAGCTTCCCCGTGCCTCGGCGATCACTGTGAGCCACTCCTCCCTCTCTCTTGCTTCCTGTGTTAGCCGGAACTCCATCCCTTTGCCGCGCCATTGGCGCTGCTGCCGCCAAGCAGCCACATCTTTGGCAGCGTATAACAACCGTAGGATCCAGATCACGGATATGATAGAATGTTAGCGAAGGGTAAGTACTAGCTCTGGACCACACGATTTAACTTAGATCTAACGCTCCACGTTGCCGATCCACACTGAACGGTATCGACCAAGAAGAACACGCCGCGTGGCCAGTATTAGATCTGAATTAGAATTTGAAAACAGAAACTTTTGCCAATTTCAAACCCTTGTATCTTTTGATCCACACGTCCAAATTTTACAAATTTGATGTCGTTGGAATCAGCAAGACAAGCTCTAGCCAACCCTGCCCTTAGTTTAGCAAATAGTATTTGTTAGCTTGTTTGATTTTGCAGATTCTTTTGTGTGCTTGCTAGCATTAGAAAAATCATTTAAAAATGATTCTTAGGTTAAAACCTTTGCAAATTGGTTTGTTGTGACCTTACTGACCCTAGGAACCAACCCATGGTTTGGAAAATGATTTTGGAAAAGAATAGGATGGATTAATTAGTTTAGTCCATTTCTAGCTAATTAAAAACCATTGTTTTGTTTATGAAAATGCTTTCATAAAGAAAACTTTGAGAAAATGTTTTGGACCAAACCTCATTGACCCAAACACCAAGTTTTGCAATAGCAACTCATTTGGTGAACCCTATAGGTTAGTGCCTTAGTAAAAATATTTCTACACCACATAGAATGACACTTTGTTTTGAAAATGGTTTTATAGTGAAACCTTTTGCAAATGACTTAGCCACTTCACAAAATGACCAATTTGGATCTTACAAAGTTTAGGAATCTAATGGAGACCCTCTTTGCAAATGACTTTGCCATTTTGGTAAATGACCAATTTGGAACTTACAAAGTTAGAAGCCTAGTGAAAACCATCCTTACAATAGAACCAACCTTTGCATGCTTATGCATGACTTAGATCCCATTACTTTGTGTGTGAAAAATTGTTTGTTTGACTTTGTTATTTTATGTGTGTAGTTTTGCTTGATTGGTAGATTAAGTTTGTGCCTTGCTTGATTGAATTGTAGTGACTTGAAGAGTGTGAGTGTTGCAAGGACAAGGAGTGAACCTATACCCTCTACCAAAAAGGCAAGTGATATCATCATGAATATTCCATTCCTATATTTTATATATGCATTAGTATTATTTTTCTAAGTATAGGACTTGCATGGTTTTTGCTAAGTACAAGCTATTCTTGGGAAAACCTATTAGGTGAAACCTTAGTGAAAATTACCTAAGTCAAGATTCCTAATACTACCATGCTTAGCCTAGCTATTAGAAAACAAGGGTGGTTTATATATTCACACTATGGAAAAATATTCTAAGTCTTTGGACTTGTTTTTATTTAACAAAACAACTAAGTTAATGAATCACCTGGGTGGAATGGAAAGAATGGTATATGTTGAGTGGTTCACAAGGCCATGGACTTGGGTTGTGTATCTCACTTGTGGATGGCCACCCAGGAAACAAAGAGATTTGAGTTGTCAAATGTTGAGAAGCTTCAAGTGCAACCACTTGGCATTATGGGCTCTGCCATGATCTTAGGATGCTAGAACTTAGTCTCTTGGACAGAGGGTGGTAGATGGGATGATAGGTTGGAGCGTCCATTTGACTAAGGAAAGGCTCTTAAGGATCATGTCTTGGGAAACCAAGGCTTGTGGGGAAAGTGCACCACCTCTGCATAGTGTAAAACCTAAGTACTTAGCCATGTCCCTGGTAAAGGACAATTTGAGCATCAAGACATGGAAACTTCAAGAATCTCATCACTCCAATTTCTAAATAAAACTTGTGGGTGAACAAGGGTTAAAAGGATCTTCAGTCATTGATTGGTAGATGCCCTGAGTGGATCTGGAGTCTTTGATTGATAGATGCCTTGGGTGTTTTTGCCAAACAAAACTTAGTATTTTCAAAAGTTAGGGAAAAATCTATTTTGAGCAAAGCAAGCCTAAGCTCCACCAGCCAAATGCATATAGTATTATAGTCCACTTAAAATATACTAAGGTATCACTTGCCAATACAATTCAAATGTATTGACCCTTGTGGCTATAACTTATGATGTTGCAGGTTTGATTGATTTAGTGAAGATTGATTGATTAGGATTACAAAGTCTACAACCAACATCTGCCTGTGGCACTTTGGAGATGAAGGACCCATGACTATAGTTATTCCGCTGCAATGTAATGTAAATAGCCAATGAGCTATGTTTGATGTAATAAAATTATTTTATTCCTGGTTATAAAGTTGTATATGACCTTTGTTTCTTGATATTACATCTAAACTGTGGATGCTAGCTATTGATCCAGGGACTAGCATTGTAAACACAGGGGACTCAATCTTATTAAAGGTTGGGGACGCTACAGGTGCGGCCTAGGGTTCCCATCCCTAGGCCCACCCCTTAGGGCCGGCGCACAAGGAGGCTTGGGGGGAGAGTCCTTTCCCCCCAAGTTTCCTTTACTTACCCTTTAAGTTTCCCCTTATCCTATCTTGGTTTTCAAGTAAACTCCAAATATCTTCTAGAACCTTCCGGAACATTCCGAAACCTTCTAGAATCCCCATACAAACACTCCGGAACATTTCCTAACTTAGAAAATGATCCCCATTATATGAATCTTATTCCCCGGACAATTCCGGATCTCCTCGTGATGTCTCGGATCCAATTCGAGACTCCGAACAACATTCGGTCTCCAACGCACATTCCATATCTACTTAAAACAACTTCGAACCTTAAGTGTGTCACCCTACGGTTCGTGAATATGTAGACATGATGGAGACACCTCTCTAATCAACAACCATCAGCGGGATCTGGAGATCCATAATGGCTCCCACATACTCAACGATGACTTCGTGATCGATAGAACCATTAACATACGAAACCAATTCCCTTTGTCACGCGATACTCTACTTATCCGAGGTTTGCTCGTCGGTATCTCCATACCTAGTTCTACCTCGTTACTGATAAGTACTCTTTACTCGTTCCATGTTCTGTCATCCCTTGTGACCTAGTCACATGCTTGCAAGCTAACTAGATGACATTCCACCGAGAGGGCCCAGAGCATATCTATCCGTCATATGGATGGACAAATCCCAATCTTGGTCCATGCGCTTCAACACATACTTTTAGAATACCCAACGACACCTTTATAACCACCCAGTTATGAAGCGGTGTTTGATGTCATCAAAGTACCCATCCGGTGATGGTTACTATGCATTTGAAAGCTTGTAGCAATACGAACTTAATGACTTGATCTTATGCTACACTTACTATGGGTGTGTGTGTCCATCACATCATTCTCCTAATGATATAACCTTGTTATTAATGACATCCAATATCCATGATCAGGAAACCATAATCATCAATTAATCAACAAGCTAGTTCAACAAGTTTACAAAACACACATGTATTAGTGTTTCCTTATAATACAATTATAGCATGGGATGCAAACATTCATCATAAACACAAAGATATAATAATAACCACTTTTATTATTGCCTCTTGGGCATACCTCCAACATATGGATCAACCCGAGTTCATTGCATGTGTGTTATTTTCACAAACCAAAAATGGATCCACCAGTGTCATTGCATGTCTGTTCTTTTCACAGACTACATATGGATCCACCAGAGTCATTGCATGTGTGTTCTTTTCACATACCACATATGCATCCACTAGTGTCATTGCATGTGTGTAATTTTCACAAACCAAATATGGATCCACCAGTGTCATTACATGTGTGTTCTTTTCACAGACCACATATGGATCCACCAGTGTCATTGAAATGTTTGTTCTATTCACAGACCACATATGGATCCACCAGTGTCATGGTATGTGTGTTCTTTTCACATACCACATATGGATCAACAAGAGTTCATTGCATGTGTGTTCATTTCATTAAATACAGCTAGAGTCATTTCATGTGTGTTCTTTTCACATACCACATTTGGAACCACCAGAGTTCATTGCATATGTGTTCTTTTCAAAAAAAAACCATATGGATCCACCAGAGTTCATTGCATATGTGTTCTTTTCACATACCACATTTGGATCCACCAGTGTCATTGCATGTGTGTTCTTTTCACAGACCCCATATGGATCCACCATTGTCACTGCATGTGTGTTATTTTCACAGACCACATATGGAACCACCAGTGTCATTGCATGTGTGTTCTTTTCACAGACCACATATGGATCCACTAGTGTCATTTCATGTGTGTTCTTTTCACATATCATAGTCATTGCATTTGTGTTCTTTTCATAGACCACATATGGATCCACCATTGTCATTGCATGTGTGTTCTTTTCAAAAACCACATATGGATCCACCAGTGTCATTGCATGTGTGTTCTTTTCACACACCACATATGGATCCACCAGTGTCATTGCATGTCTGTTCTTTTCATTAACCACAACTAGAGTCATTGAAATGTTTGTTCTTTTCAGAGACCACATATGGTTCAACCAGTGTCATTGCATGTGTGTTCTTTTCATAGACCACATATGTATCCACCAGAGTTCATTGCATGTGTGTTCTTTTCACAGACCATGTATGGATCCACCAGTGTCATTGAAATGTGTGTTCTTTTCACAGACCACATATGGATCCACTAGTGTCATTGCATGTGTGTTCTTTTCACAGACCACATATAGATCCACTAGTGTCATTGAAATGTTTGTTCTTTTCACAGACCACATATGGATCCACATGTGTCATTGCATGTGTGTTATTTTCGCAAACCACATATGGATCAACCAGAGTTCATTGCATGTGTGTTCTTTTCTCAGACCACATATGGATCCACCAGTATCATTGCATGTATGTTCTTTTCACAGACCACATATGGATCCACCAGAGTCATTGCATGTGTGTTCTTTTCACAAACCAGATATGGATCCACCAGTGTCATTACATGTGTGTTCTTTTCACAGACCACATATGGATCCACAAGTGTCATTGCATGTGTGTTCTTTTCACAAACCACATATGAATCCACCAGTGTCATTGAAATGTTTGTTCTTTTCACAAACCACATATGGATTCACCAGAGTCATTGCATGTGTGTTCTTTTCACAGACCATATATGGATCCACCAGTGTCATTGCATGTGTGTTCTTTTCACAGACCACACATGGATCCACTCGTGTCATTTCATGTGTGTTCTTTTCATAGACCACATATGGATCCACTAGAGTCATTAAATGTGTGTTCTTTTCACAGACCAAATATGGATCCACCAGAGTTCATTGCATGTGTGTTCTTTTCATAGACCACATATGGATCCACTAGTGTCATTGCATGTGTGTTCTTTTCACAAACCACATATGGATCCACTATTGTCATTGCATGTGTGTTCTTTTCATAGACCACATATGGATCCACCAGTATCATTGCATGTTTGTTCTTTTCACAGACCACATATGGATCCACCAGAGTATTGCATGTGTGTTATTTTCACGTACCACATATGGATGCACGGGAGTCATTGCATGTGTGTTCTTTTCATAGTCCCGATATGGATCCACCAGAGTTCATTACATGTGTGTTCTTTTCATTAACCACAGATAGAGTCATTTCATATGTGTTCTTTTCACAGACCACATATGGATCCACCAGTGTCATTGCATGTGTGTTCTTTGCACAAACCACATATGGATCCACCAGAGTCATTGCAATGTTTGTTCTTTTCACAAACCACATATGGATCCACCGGTGTCACTGCATGTGTGTTCTTTTCACAGACCACATATGGATCAACCCGAGTTCATTGCATGTGTGTTATTTTCACAAACCAAATATGGATCCACCAGTGTCATTGCATGTCTGTTCTTTTCACAGACTACATATGGATCCACCAGAGTCATTGCATGTGTGTTCTTTTCACATACCACATATGGATCCAGCACAGTCATTTCATGTGTGTGATTTTCACAAAACAAATATGGATCCACCAGTGTCATTGCATGTGTGTTCTTTTCACAGACTATATATGGATCCACCAGTGTCATTGCATGTTTGTTCTTTTCACAGACCACATATGGATCCACCAGTGTCATTGAAATGTTTGTTCTTTTCACAGACCACATATGGATCCACGAGTGTCATTGCATGTGTGTTCTTTTCACAAACCACATATGGATCAACCAGAGTTCATTGCATGTGTGTTCTTTTCATTAAATACAGCTAGAGTCATTTCATGTGTGTTCTTTTCATAGACCACATATGGAACCACCAGTGTCATTGCATGTGTGTTCTTTTCACAGACCCCATATGGATCCACCAGAGTTCATTGCATATGTGTTCTTTTCACAGACCACATTTGCATCCACCAGTGTCATTGCATGTGTGTTCTTTTCACAGACCCCATATGGATCCACCATTGTCATTGCATGTGTGTTCTTTTCACAGACCACATATGGAACCACCAGTGTCATTGCATGTGTGTTCTTTTCACAGACCACATATGGATCCACCATTGTCATTGCATCTGTGTTCTTTTCACACACCACATATGGATCCACCAGCGTCATTGCATGTCTGTTCTTTTCATTAACCACAGCTAGAATCATTGAAATGTTTGTTCTTTTCAGAGACCACATATGGATCAACCAGTGTCATTGCATGTGTGTTCTTTTCACAGACCACATATGTATCCACCAGAGTTCATTGCATGTGTGTTCTTTTCACATACCATGTAAGGATCCACCAGTGTCATTGAAATGTGTGTTCTTTTCACAGACCACATATGGATCCACTAGTGTCATTGCATGTGTGTTCTTTTCACAGACCACATATAGATCCACTAGTGTCATTGAAATGTTTGTTCTTTTCACAGACCACATATGGATCCACCTGTGTCATTGCATGTGTGTTCTTTTCACAAACCACATATGGATCAACCAGCGTTCATTGCATGTGTGTTCTTTTCATTAAATATAGCTAGAGTCATTTCATGTGTGTTCTTTTCATAGACCACATATGGAACCACCAATGTCATTGCATGTGTGTTCTTTTCACAGACCCCATATGTATCCACTAGAGTTCATTGCATGTGTGTTCTTTTCACAGACCACATATGGATCCACCAGTGTCATTGAAATGTGTGTTCTTTTCACAGACCACATATGGATCCACCAGAGTTCATTGCATGCGTGTTCTTTTCACAGACCAGATATGGATCCACCAGTGTCATTGCATGTGTGTTCTTTTCACAGGCCACATATGGATCCACAAGTGTCATTGCATGTGTGTTCTTTTCACAAACCACATATGGATCCACCAGTGTCATTGAAATGTTTGTTCTTTTCACAAACGACATATGGATCCACCAGAGTCATTGCATGTGTGTTCTTTTCACAGACCATATATGGATCCACCAGTGTCATTGCATGTGTGTTCTTTTCACAGACCACATATGGATCCACCAGTGTCATTGCATGTGTGTTCTTTTCACAGACCATATGGATCCACCATTGTCATTGCATGTGTGTTCTTTTCACATATCACATATGAACCACCAGTGTCATTGCATGTGTGTTCTTTTCACATACCACATATGGATCCAGCAATGTCATTGCATGTGTGTTCATTTCACAGACCATATATGGATCCACCAGTGTCATTGCATGTGTGTTCTTTTCACAGACCACATATGGATCCACCAGTGTCATTGCATGTGTGTTCTTTTCACAGACCATATATGGATCCACCATTGTCATTGCATGTGTGTTCTTTTCACATATCACATATGAACCACCAGTGTCATTGCATGTGTGTTCTTTTCACATACCACATATGGATCCAGCAATGTCATTGCATGTGTGTTCATTTCACAGACCATATATGGATCCACCAATGTCATTGCATGTTTGTTCTTTTCATAGACCACATATGGATCCACCGGTGTCATTGCATGTGTGTTCTTTTCACAGACCACATATGGATCCACCAGAGTTCATTGCATGTGTGTTCTTTTCACAAACCACATATGGATCCACCAGTGTCATTGCATGTCCGTTCTTTTCACATACTACATATGGATCCACTAGAGTCATTGCATGTGTGTTCTTTTCACAGACCACATATGGATCCACAAGTCTCATTTCATGTGCGTTATTTTACAAACCACATATGGAGTCCACCAGTGTCATTGCATGTGTGTTCTTTTCACACACCACATATGAATCCACCAGTGTCATTGCATGTCTGTTATGTTCACAGACCACATATGGATCCACCAGTGTCATTGAAATGTTTGTTCTTTTCACAGACCACAGATGGATCCACCAGTGTCATTGCATGTGTGTTCTTTTCACAGACCACATATGGATCAACCAGAGTGCATTACATGTGTGTTCTTTTCATTAAATACAGCTAGAGTCATTGCATGTGTGTTCTTTTCACAGACCACATATGGATCCACCAGTGTCATTGCATGTGTGTTCTTTGCACAAACCACATATGGATCCACCAGTGTCATTGCATGTGTGTTCTTTTCACAGACCCCATATGGATCCACCATTGTCATTGCATGTGTGTTCTTTTCACAGACCACATATGGAACCACCAGGGTCATTGCATGTGTGTTCTTTTCACATAACACATATGGATCCACTAATGTCATTGCATGTGTGTTCTTTTCACATACCATATTTGGAACCACCATTGTCATTGCATTTGTGTTCTTTTCACAGACCACATATGGATCCACCATTGTCATTGCATGTGTTTTTTTCACAAACTACATATGGATCCACCAGTGTAATTGCATGTGTGATCTTTTCACACACCACATATGGATCCACCAGTGTCATTGCATGTATGTTCTTTTCATTAACCACAGCTAGAGTGATTGAAATGTTTGTTCTTTACACAGACCACATATGGATCCACCATTGTCATTGCATTTGTTTTTTTCACAAACTACATATGGATCCACCAGTGTAATTGCATGTGTGATCTTTTCACACACCACATATGGATCCACCAGTGTCATTGCATGTATGTTCTTTTCATTAACCACAGCTAGAGTGATTGAAATGTTTGTTCTTTACACAGACCACATATGGATCAACTAGTGTCATTGCATGTGTGTTCTTTTCACAGACCACATATGTATCCACGAAAGTTCATTGCATGTGTGTTCTTTTCACAAACCATGTATGGATCCACCCGTGTCATTGAAATGTGTGTTCTTTTTACAGATCACATATGGATCCACCAGTGTCATTTCATGTGTGTTCTTTTCACAGACCCCATATGGATCCACAAGAGTTCATTGCATGTGTGTTCTTTTCATAGACCACATTTGGATCCACCGGTGTTATTGTATGTGTGTTCTTTTCACAGACCCCATATGGATCCACAAGAGTTCATTGCATGTGTGTTCTTTTCATAGACCACATTTGGATCCACCGGTGTTATTGTATGTGTGTTCTTTTCATAGACCATATATGGATCCACAGTGTCATTGAAATGTGTGTTCTTTTCACAGACCACATACGGATCCACCATTGTCTTTGCATGTGTGTTCTTCTCACAGACCACATATGGATCCACCGGTGTTATTGAAATGTGTGTCCTTTTCACTGACCACATATGGATCCACCAGAGTTCATTGCATGTGTGTTCTTTTCACATACCATATATGGATCCACCAGTGTCATTGCATGTCTGTTCCTTTCATGGACCACATATGGATCCACCAGTGTCATTGCATGTGTGTTCTTTTCACAGACCACATATGGATCCACCAGTGTCATTGCATGTGTGTTGTTTTCACAGACCACATATGGATCCACCAGAGTTCATTGCATGTGTGTTATTTTCACAAACAACATATGGATCCACCAGTGTCATTGAAATGTTTGTTCTTTTCATAGACCACATATGGATCCACCAGAATCATTGCATGAGTGTTATTTTCACAGGCCATATATGTATCCACCAGAGTTCATTGCATGTGTGTTCTTTTCACAAACCATGTATGGATCCACCCGTGTCATTGAAATGTGTGTTCTTTTACAGATCACATATGGATCCACCAGTGTCATTTCATGTGTGTTCTTTTCACAGACCCCATATGGATCCACAAGAGTTCATTGCATGTGTGTTCTTTTCATAGACCACATTTGGATCCACCGGTGTTATTGTATGTGTGTTCTTTTCATAGACCATATATGGATCCACAGTGTCATTGAAATGTTTGTTCTTTTCATATACCACATATGGATCCACCATTGTCTTTGCATGTGTGTTCTTCTCACAGACCACATATGGATCCACCAGTGTCATTGAAATGTGTGTTCTTTTCACTGACCACATATGGATCCACCAGAGTTCATTGCATGTGTGTTCTTTTCACAGACCATATATGGATCCACCAGTGTCATTGCATGTCTGTTCCTTTCATGGACCACATATGGATCCACCAGTGTCATTGCATGTGTGTTCTTTTCACAGACCACATATGGATCCACCAGTGTCATTGCATGTGTGTTGTTTTCACAGACCACATATGGATCCACCAGAGTTCATTGCATGTGTGTTATTTTCACAAACCACATATGGATCCACCAGTGTCATTGAAATGTTTGTTCTTTTCATAGACCACATATGGATCCACCAGAATCATTGCATGAGTGTTATTTTCACAGACCATATATGGATCCACCAGTGTCATTGCATGTGTGTTCTTTTCACAGACCACATATGGATCCTACAGTGTCATTGCATGTGTGTTCTTTTCACAGACCACATATGGATCCAACACTGTCATTGCATGTGTGTTCTTTAATCAGACTATATATGGATCCACCAGTGTCATTGCATGTTTGTTCTTTTCACAGACCACATATCCATCCACCAGTGTGATTGCATGTGTGTTCTTTTCACAGACCACATATCGACCCACCAGTGTCATTGCATATGTGTTCTTTTACAGACCATGTATGGATCCACCAGTGTCATTGAAATGTGTGTTCTTTTCAGAGACCACATATGGATCCACCTGTGTCATTTCATGTGTGTTCTTTTCACACATCACACATGGATCCACCAGTGTCATTGCATGTCTGTTCTTTTCACAGACCACATATGGATCCACTAGATTCATTGCATGTGTGTTCTTTTCATAGACCACATATCGATCCACTAGTGTCATTGCATGTGTGTTCTTTTCACAAACCACATATGGATCCACCCGTGTCATTGCATGTGTGTTCTTTTCATAGACCACATATGGATCGACCAGTGTCATTGCATGTGTGTTCTTTCCAAAGACCACATATGGAACCACCATTGTCATTGTATGTGTGTTCTTTTCATTAACCACAGCTAGATTCATTGAAATGTTTGTTCTTTTCACAGACCACATATGGATCAACCAGTGTTATTGCATGTGTTTTCTTTTCACAGACCACATATGGATCCACCAGAGTTCATTGCATGTGTGTTCTTTTCACAGACCATGTATGGATCCACCAGTGTCATTGAAATGTGTGTTCTTTTCATAGACCACATATGGATCCACCAGTATCATTGCATGTATGTTCTATTCACAGACCACATATGGATCCACCAGAGTCATTGCATGTGTGTTCTTTTCATAGACCACATATGGATCCACCACTGTCATTTCATGTGTGTTCTTTTCACAGACCATAAATGGATCCACCAGTGTCATTGCATGTGTGTTCTTTTCACATACCACATATGGATCCACCAGTGTCATTGCATGTGTGTTCTTTTCATAGACCACATATGGATCCACTAGTGTCATTGCATGTGTGTTCTTTTCTCAGACCACATATGGATCCACCAGTATCATTGCATGTATGTTCTTTTCACAGACCACATATAGATCCACTAGAGTCATTGCATGTGTGTTCTTTTCGCAGACCACATATGGATGCACCAGAGTTATTACATGTGTGTTCTTTTCACAGACCCCATATGGATCCACCAGAGTTCATTGCATGTGTGTTCTTTTCATTAACCACAGATAGAGTCATTTCATATGTGTTCTTTTCACAGACCACATATGGATCCACCTGTGTCATTGCATGTGTGTTCTTTGCATAGACCACATATGGATCCACCAGAGTCATTGAAATGTTTGTTCTTTTCACAAACCTCATATGGATCCACCGGTGTCATTGCATGTGTGTTCTTTTCACAGACCACATATGGATCCACCAGAGTTCATTGCATGTGTGTTCTTTTCACAAACCACATATGGATCCACCAGTGTCATTGCATGCCCGTTATTTTCACATACTACATATGGATCCACTAGAGTCATTGCATGTGTGTTCTTTTCACAGACCACATATGGATCCACAAGTCTCATTTCATGTGCGTTATTTTCACAAACCACATATGGAGTCCACCAGTGTCATTGCATGTGTGTTCTTTTCACACACCACATATGAATCCACCAGTGTCATTGCATGTCTGTTCTGTTCACAGACCACATATGGATCCACCAGTGTCATTGAAATGTTTGTTCTTTTCACAGACCACAGATGGATCCACCGGTTCATTGCATGTGTGTTCTTTTCACAGACCACATATGGATCAACCAGAGTGCATTACATGTGTGTTCTTTTCATTAAATACAGCTAGAGTCATTGCATGTGTGTCCTTTTCACAGACCCGATATGGATCCACCAGAGTTTATTGCATGTGTGTTCTTTTCACGGACCATATTTGGATCCACCAGTGTCATTGCATGTGTGTTCTTTTCACAGACCCCATATGGATCCACCATTGTCATTGCATGTGTGTTCTTTTCACAGACCACATATGGAACCACCAGGGTCATTGCATGTGTGTTCTTTTCACATAACACATATGGATCCACTAATGTTATTGCATGTGTGTTCTTTTCACATACCATATTTGGACCACCATTGTCATTGCATTTGTGTTCTTTTCACAGACCACATATGGATCCACCATTGTCATTGCATGTGTTTTTTTCACAAACTACATATGGATCCACCAGTGTAATTGCATGTGTGATCTTTTCACACACCACATATGGATCCACCAGTGTCATTTCATGTATGTTCTTTTCATTAACCACAGCTAGAGTGATTGAAATGTTTGTTCTTTACACAGACCACATATGGATCAACTAGTGTCATTGCATGTGTGTTCTTTTCACAGACCACATATGTATCCACCAGAGTTCATTGCATGTGTGTTCTTTTCACAAACCATGTATGGATCCACCCGTGTCATTGAAATGTGTGTTCTTTTTACAGATCACATATGGATCCACCAGTGTCATTTCATGTGTGTTCTTTTCACAGACCCCATATGGATCCACAAGAGTTCATTGCATGTGTGTTCTTTTCATAGACCACATTTGGATCCACCGGTGTTATTGTATGTGTGTTCTTTTCATAGACCATATATGGATCCACAGTGTCATTGAAATGTGTGTTATTTTCACAGACCACATACGGATCCACCATTGTCTTTGCATGTGTGTTCTTCTCACAGACCACATATGGATCCACCAGTGTCATTGAAATGTGTGTTCTTTTCACTGACCACATATGGATCCACCAGAGTTCATTGCATGTGTGTTCTTTTCACAGACCATATATGGATCCACCAGTGTCATTGCATGTCTGTTCCTTTCATGGACCACATATGGATCCACCAGTGTCATTGCATGTGTGTTCTTTTCACAGACCACATATGGATCCACCAGTGTCATTGCATGTGTGTTGTTTTCACAGACCACATGTGGATCCACCAGAGTTCATTGCATGTGTGTTATTTTCACAAACCACATATGGATCCACCAGTGTCATTGAAATGTTTGTTCTTTTCATAGACAACATATGGATCCACCAGAATCATTGCATGAGTGTTATTTTCACAAACCATATATGGATCCGACAGTGTCATTGCATGTGTGTTCTTTTCACAGACCACATATGGATCCTACAGTGTCATTGCATGTGTGTTCTTTTCACATACCATATATGGATCCACAAGTGTCATTGCATGTGTGTTCTTTTCACAAACCACATATGGATCCACCATTGTCATTGCATGTGTATTCTTTTCACAGACCTCATATGGAACCACCATTGTCATTGCATGTGTGTTCTTTTCACAGACCACATATGGATCCAACAATGTCATTGCATGTGTGTTCTTTAATCAGACCATATATGGATCCACCAGTGTCGTTGCATGTTTGTTCTTTTCACAGACCACATATCGATCCACCAGTGTCATTGCATGTGTGTTCTTTTCACAGACCACATATCGATCCACCAGTGTCATTGCATATGTGTTCTTTTTACAGACCACATATGGATCCACCGGTGTCATTGCATGTGTGTTCTTTTCAGAGACCACATATGGATCCACCTGTGTCATTTCATGTGTGTTCTTTTCATAGACCACTTATGGATCGACCAGTGTCATTGCATGTGTGTTCTTTCCAAAGACCACATATGGAACCACCATTGTCATTGTATGTGTGTTCTTTTCATTAACCACAGCTAGATTCATTGAAATGTTTGTTCTTTTCACAGACCACATATGGATCAACCAGTGTTATTGCATGTGTTTTCTTTTCACAGACCACATATGGATCCACCAGAGTTCATTGCATGTGTGTTCTTTTCACAGACCATGTCTGGATCCACCAGTGTCATTGAAATGTGTGTTCTTTTCATAGACCACATATGGATCCACCAGTATCATTGCATGTATGTTCTATTCACAGACCACATATGGATCCACCAGAGTCATTGCATGTGTGTTCTTTTCATAGACCACATATGGATCCACCACTGTCATTTCATGTGTGGTCTTTTCACAGACCATAAATGGATCCACCATTGTCATTGCATGTGTGTTCTTTTCACATACCACATATGGATCCACCAGTGTCATTGCATGTGTGTTCTTTTCACAGACCACATATGGATCCACTAGTGTCATTGCATGTGTGTTCTTTTCACAGACCACATATGGATCCACCAGAGTCATTGCATGTCTGTTCTTTTCACAGACCACATGTGGATCCACCAGAGTCATTGCATGTATGTTCTTTTCACAGACCACATATGGATGCACCAGAGTCATTGCATGTGTGTTCTTTCCATAGCCCCATATGGATCCACCAGAGTTCATTGCATGTGCGTTCTTTTCATTAACCACAGATAGAGTCATTTCATATGTGTTCATTTCACAGACCACATATGGATCCACCAGTGTCATTGCATGTGTGTTCTTTGCATAGACCACATATGGATCCACCAGAGTCATTGAAATGTTTGTTCTTTTCACAAACCTCATATGGATCCACCGGTGTCATTGCATGTGTGTTCTTTTCACAGACCACATATGGATCCACCAGAGTTCATTGCATGTGTGTTCTTTTCACAAACCACATATGGATCCACCAGTGTCATTGCATGTCCGTCATTTTCACATACTATATATGGATCCACTAGAGTCATTGCATGTGTGTTCTTTTCACATACCACATATGGATCCACAAGTCTCATTTCATGTGCGTTATTTTCACAAACCACATATGAAGTCCACCAGAGTCATTGCATGTGTGTTCTTTTCACACACCACATATGAATCCACCAGTGTCATTGCATGTCTGTTCTGTTCACAGACCACATATGGATCCACCAGTGTCATTGAAATGTTTGTTCTTTTCACAGACCACAGATGGATCCACCGGTTCATTGCATGTGTGTTCTTTTCACATACCACATATGGATCAACCAGAGTGCATTACATGTGTGTTCTTTTCATTAAATACAGCTAGAGTCATTGCATGTGTGTTCCTTTCACAGACCCGATATGGATCCACCAGAGTTTATTGCATGTGTGTTCTTTTCACGGACCATATTTGGATCCACCAGTGTCATTGCATGTGTGTTCTTTTCACAGACCCCATATGGATCCACCATTGTCATTGCATGTGTGTTAATTTCACAGACCACATATGGAACCACCAGGGTCATTGCATGTGTGTTCTTTTCACATAACACATATGGATCCACTAATGTCATTGCATGTGTGTTCTTTTCACATACCATATTTGGAACCACCATTGTCATTGCATTTGTGTTCTTTTCACAGACCACATATGGATCCACCTTTGTCATTGCATGTTTTTTTTCACAAACTACATATGGATCCACCAGTGTAATTGCATGTGTGATCTTTTCACACACCACATATGGATCCACCAGTGTCATTGCATGTATGTTCTTTTCATTAACCACAGCTAGAGTGATTGAAATGTTTGTTCTTTACACAGACCACATATGGATCAACTAGTGTCATTGCATGTGTGTTCTTTTCACAGACCACATATGTATCCACCAGAGTTCATTGCATGTGTGTTCTTTTCACAAACCATGTATGGATCCACCCGTGTCATTGAAATGTGTGTTCTTTTTGAATCACATATGGATCCACCAGTGTCATTTCATGTGTGTTCTTTTCACAGACCCCATATGGATCCACAAGAGTTCATTGCATGTGTGTTCTTTTCATAGACCACATTTGGATCCACCGGTGTTATTGTATGTGTGTTCTTTTCATAGACCATATATGGATCCACAGTGTCATTGAAATGTGTGTTATTTTCACAGACCACATACGGATCCACCATTGTCTTTGCATGTGTGTTCTTCTCACAGACCACATATGGATCCACCAGTGTCATTGAAATGTGTGTTCTTTTCACTGACCACATATGGATCCACCAGAGTTCATTGCATGTGTGTTGTTTTCACAGACCATATATGGATCCACTAGTGTCATTGCATGTATGTTCCTTTCATGGACCACATATGGATCCACCAGTGTCATTGCATGTGTGTTCTTTTCACAGACCACATATGGATCCACCAGAGTTCATTGCATGTGTGTTCTTTTCACAGACCATGTATGGATCCACAGTGTCATTGAAATGTGTGTTCTTTTCATAGACCACATATGGATCCACCAGTATCATTGCATGTATGTTCTATTCACAGACCACATATGGATCCACCAGAGTCATTGCATGTGTGTTCTTTTCACAGACCACATATGGATCCACCACTGTCATTTCATGTGTGTTCTTTTCACAGACCATAAATGGATCCACCATTGTCATTGCATGTGTGTTCTTTTCACATACCACATATGGATCCACCAGTGTCATTGCATGTGTGTTCTTTTCACAGACCACATATGGATCCACTAGTGTCATTGCATGTGTGTTCTTTTCTCAGACCACATATGGATCCACTAGTATCATTGCATGTATGTTCTTTTCACAGACCACATATGGATCCACTAGAGTCATTGCATGTGTGTTCTTTTCGCAGACCACATATGGATGCACCAGAGTTATTACATGTGTGTTCTTTTCACAGACCCCATATGGATCCACCAGAGTTCATTGCATGTGTGTTCTTTTCATTAACCACAGATAGAGTCATTTCATATGTGTTCATTTCACAGACCACATATGGATCCACCAGTGTCATTGCATGTGTGTTCTTTTCATAGACCACATATGGATCCACCAGAGTCATTGAAATGTTTGTTCTTTTCACAAACCACATATGGATCCACCGGTGTCATTGCATGTGTGTTCTTTTCACAGACCACATATGGATCCACCAGAGTTCATTGCATGTGTGTTCTTTTCACAAACCACATATGGATCCACCAGTGTCATTGCATGTCCGTTATTTTCACATACTATATATGGATCCACTAGAGTCATTGCATGTGTGTTCTTTTCACAGACCACATATGGATCCACAAGTCTCATTTCATGTGCGTTATTTTCACAAACCACATATGAAGTCCACCAGTGTCATTGCATGTGTGTTCTTTTCACACACCACATATGAATCCACCAGTGTCATTGCATGTCCTGCATTCATTCCTGCACCACATATGGATCCACCAGTGTCATTGAAATGTTTGTTCTTTTCACAGACCACAGATGGATCCACCGGTTCATTGCATGTGTGTTCTTTTCACATACCACATATGGATCAACCAGAGTGCATTACATGTGTGTTCTTTTCATTAAATACAGCTAGAGTCATTGCATGTGTGTTCTTTTCACAGACCCGATATGGATCCACCAGAGTTTATTGCATGTGTGTTCTTTTCACGGACCATATTTGGATCCACCAGTGTCATTGCATGTGTGTTCTTTTCACAGACCCCATATGGATCCACCATTGTCATTGCATGTGTGTTAATTTCACAGACCACATATGGAACCACCAGGGTCATTGCATGTGTGTTCTTTTCACATAACACATATGGATCCACTAATGTCATTGCATGTGTGTTCTTTTCACATACCATATTTGGAACCACCATTGTCATTGCATTTGTGTTCTTTTCACAGACCACATATGGATCCACCATTGTCATTGCATTTGTGTCATTGAAATGTGTGTTCTTTTCACTGACCACATATGGATCCACCAGAGTTCATTGCATGTGTGTTGTTTTCACAGACCATATATGGATCCACCAGTGTCATTGCATGTCTGTTCCTTTCATGGACCACATATGGATCCACCAGTGTCATTGCATGTGTGTTCTTTTCACAGACCACATATGGATCCACCAGTGTCATTGCATGTGTGTTGTTTTCACAGACCACATATGGAACCACCAGAGTTCATTGCATGTGTGTTATTTTCACAAACCACATATGGATCCACCAGTGTCATTGAAATGTTTGTTCTTTTCATAGACCACATATGGATCCACCAGAATCATTGCATGAGTGTTATTTTCACAGACCATATATGGATCCACCAGTATCATTGCATGTGTGTTCTTTTCACAGACCACATATGGATCCTATAGTGTCATTGCATGTGTGTTCTTTTCACATACCATATATGGATCCACAAGTGTCATTGCATGTGTGTTCTTTTCACAAACCACATATGGATCCACCATTGTCATTGCATGTGTATTCTTTTCACAGACCTCATATGGAACCACCATTGTCATTGCATGTGTGTTCTTTTCACAGACCACATATGGATCCAACAATGTCATTGCATGTGTGTTCTTTAATCAGACCATATATGGATCCACCAGTGTCATTGCATGTTTGTTCTTTTCACAGACCACATATCGATCCACCAGTGTCATTGCATGTGTGTTCTTTTCACAGACCACATATCGATCCACCAGTGTCATTGCATATGTGTTCTTTTTACAGACCACATATGGATCCACCGGTGTCATTGCATGTGTGTTCTTTTCAGAGACCACATATGGATCCACCTGTGTCATTGCATGTGTGTTCTTTTCAGAGACCACATATGTATCCACCAGTGTCATTGCATGTGTGTTGTTTTCACATACCACATATGGATCCACTAGTGTCATTGCTTGTTTGTTCTTTTCACAGACCACATATGGATCCACCAGTTTCATTGCATGTGTGTTCTTTTCACAGACCACATATGGATCCACCAGTATCATTGCATGTCTATTCTTTTCACGTACCACATATGGATCCACAAGAGTCATTGCATGTGTGTTCTTTTCACAGACCACATATGGATCCACCAGTGTGATTTCATTTGTGTTCTTTTCATAGACCAGATATGGATCCAGCAGTGTCATTGCATGTGTGTTCTTTTCATTTAACACATATGGAGCCACCAATGTCATTGCATGAGTGTTTTTTCACACACCACATATGGATCCACCAGTGTTATTGCATGTCTGTTCTTTTCACAGACCACATATGGATCCACCTGTGTCATTTCATGTGTGTTCTTTTCACACATCACACATGGATCCACCAGTGTCATTGCATGTCTGTTCTTTTCACAGACCACATATGGATCCACTAGATTCATTGCATGTGTGTTCTTTTCATAGACCACATATCGATCCACTAGTGTCATTGCATGTGTGTTCTTTTCACAAACCACATATGGATCCACCCGTGTCATTGCATGTGTGTTCTTTTCATAGACCACATATGGATCGACCAGTGTCATTGCATGTGTGTTCTTTCCAAAGACCACATATGGAACCACCATTGTCATTGTATGTGTGTTCTTTTCATTAACCACAGCTAGATTCATTGAAATGTTTGTTCTTTTAACAGACCACATATGGATCAACCAGTGTTATTGCATGTGTTTTCTTTTCACAGACCACATATGGATCCACCAGAGTTCATTGCATGTGTGTTCTTTTCACAGACCATGTATGGATCCACCAGTGTCATTGAAATGTGTGTTCTTTTAACAGACCACCTATGGATCCACCAGTGTCATTGCATGTGTGTTCTTTTCGCAGACCCCATATGGATCCACCAGAGTTCATTGAATGTGTGTTCTTTTCACAGACCACATTTGGATCCACCAGTGTCATTCCATGTGTGTTCTTTTCATAGACTATATGTGGATCCAGCAGTGTCATTGAAATGTTTGTTCTTTTCATAAACCACATATGGATCCACTAGTGTCATTGCATGTGTGTTCTTTTCACAGACCACATATGGATCCACTAGTGTCATTGCATGTGTGTTCTTTTCACAGACCACATATGGATCCACCATTTGCATTGCATGTGTGTTCTTTTCACAGACCACATATGGATCCACCAGTGTCACTGAAATGTGAGTTCTTTTCACAGACCACATATGGATCCACCAGAGATCATTGCATGTCTGTTATTTTCACAAACCATATATGGATCGACCAGTGTCATTGCATGTGTGTTCTTTTCACAGACCACATATGGATCCACCAGTGTCATTGCATGTGTGCTCTTTTCACATACCACATATGCATCCACAGTGTCATTGTATGTGTGTTCTTTTCACATACTACATATGGATCCACCAGAGTTCATTGCATCTGTGTTTTCACAAACCACATATGGTTCCACCAGTGTCATTGAAATGTTTGTTCTTTTCACAGACCACATATGGATCCACCAAAGTCATTGCATGTGTGTTCTTTTCACAGACCACATATGGATCCACCAGTGTCATTGCATGTGTGTTCTTTTCAAAGACCACATATGGATCCACAAGATTCATTGCATGTGTCTTTTTTTCACACACCACATATGGATCCACCAGTGCCATTGCATATCTGTTCTTTTCCCAAACCACATATGGATCCACCAGTATCATTGCATGTGTGTTCTTTTCACAGACCACATATGGATCCACCAGTGTCATTGCATGTGTGTTCTTTTCACAGACCACATATGGATCCACCATTGTCATTGCATGTGTATTCTTTTCACAGACCTCATATGGAACCACCATTGTCATTGCATGTGTGTTATTTTCACAGACCACATATGGATCCAACAATGTCATTGCATGTGTGTTCTTTAATCAGACCATATATGGATCCACCAGTGTCATTGCATGTTTGTTCTTTTCACAGACCACATATCGATCCACCAGTGTCATTGCATGTGTGTTCTTTTCACAGACCACATATGGATCCACCAGTGTCTTTTCATGTGTGTTCTTTTCACAGACCACATATCGATCCACCAGTGTCATTGCATATGTGTTCTTTTTACAGACCACATATGGATCCACCGGTGTCATTGCATGTGTGTTCTTTTCAGAGACCACATATGGATCCACCAGTGTCATTGCATGTGTGTTGTTTTCACATACCACATATGGATCCACTAGTGTCATTGCTTGTTTGTTCTTTTCACGAACCACATATGGATCCACCAGTTTCATTGCATGTGTGTTCTTTTCACAGACCACATATGGACCCACCAGTATCATTGCATGTCTATTCTTTTCACATACCACATATGGATCCACAAGAGTCATTGCATGTGTGTTCTTTTCACAGACCACATATGGATCCACCAGTGTGATTTCATTTGTGTTCTTTTCACAGACCAGATATGGATCCAGCAGTGTCACTGCATTTGTGTTCTTTTCATTTAACACATATGGATCCACCAATGTCATTGCATGTGTGTTCTTTTCACACACCACATATGGATCCACCAGTGTTATTGCATGTCTGTTCTTTTCACAGACCACATATGGATCCTCCTGTGTCATTTCATGTGTGTTCTTTTCACACATCACACATGGATCCACCAGTGTCATTGCATGTCTGTTCTTTTCACAGACCACATATGGATCCACTAGATTCATTGCATGTGTGTTCTTTTCATAGACCACATATCGATCCACTAGTGTCATTGCATGTGTGTTCTTTTCACAAACCACATATGGATCCACCATTGTCATTGCATGTGTGTTCTTTTCATAGACCACATATGGATCGACCAGTGTCATTGCATGTGTGTCCTTTTCAAAGACCACATATGGAACCACCATTGTCATTGTATGTGTGTTCTTTTCATTAACCACAGCTAGATTCATTAAAATGTTTGTTCTTTTCACAGACCACATATGGATCAACCAGTGTTATTGCATGTGTGTTCTTTTCACAGACCACATATGGATGCACCAGAGTTCATTGCATGTGTGTTCTTTTCACAGACCATGTATGGATCCACCAGTGTCATTGAAATGTGTGTTCTTTTCACAGACCACATATGGATCCACCAGTGTCATTGCATGTGTGTTCTTTTCACAGACCCCATATGGATCCACCAGAGTTCATTGCATGTGTGTTCTTTTCACAGACCACATTTGGATCCACCAGTGTCATTCCATGTGTGTTCTTTTCATAGACTATATATGGATCCAGCAGTGTCATTGAAATGTTTGTTCTTTTCACAAACCACATATGGATCCACTAGTGTCATTGCATGTGTGTTCTTTTCACAGACCATATATGGATCCACTAGTGTCATTGCATGTGTGTTCTTTTCACAGACCACATATGGATCCACCATTATGCTGCATGTGTTTTTCTTTTCACGTACACATGGATCCACCAGTGTCATTGAAATGGGAGTTCTTTTCACATACCACATATGGATCCACCAGAGTTCATTGCATGTCTGTTCTTTTCACAAACCATATATGGATCGACCAGTGTCATTGCATGTGTGTTCTTTTCACACACCACATATGGATCCACCAGTGTCGTTGCATGTGTGCTCTTTTCACATACCACATATGCATCCACAGTGTCATTGTATGTGTGTTCTTTTCACATACCACATATGGATCCACCAGTGTCATTGCATGTGTGTTCTTTTCACAGACCACATATGCATCCACCAGTGTCATTGTATGTGTGTTCTTTTCACATACCACATATGGATCCACCAGAGTTCATTGCATGTGTGTTCTTTTCACAAACCACATATAGATCCACCAGTGTCATTGAAATGTTTGTTCTTTTCATAGACCACATATGGATCCACCAGAGTCATTGCATGTGTGTTCTTTTCACAGACCATATATGGATCCACCAGTGTCATTGCATGTGTGTTCTTTTCACAGACCACATATGGATCCACAAGATTCATTGCATGTGTGTTCTTTTCATACGCCACATATGGATCCACTAGTGTCATTGCATGTGTGTTCTTTTCACAAACCACATATGGATCCACCAGTGTCATTGCATGTGTGTTATTTTCACAGATCACATATGGATCCACCAGTGTCATTGCATGTGTGTTCTTTTCACAGACCACATATGGAACCAGCATTGTCATTGCATGTGTGTTCTTTTCATTAAACACAGCTAGAGTCATTGAAATGTTTGTTCTTTTCACAAATCACATATGGATCAACCAGTGTCATTGCATGTGTGTTCTTTTCACAGACCACATATGGATCCACCAGAGTTCATTGCATGTGTGTTCTTTTCACAGACCATGTACGGATCCACCAGTGTCATTGAAATGTGTGTTCTTTTCACAGACCACCTATGGATCCACCAGTGTTATTGCATGTGTGTTCTTTTCACAAACCCCATAAGGATCCACCAGAGTTCATTGCATGTGCGTTCTTTTCACAGACAACATTTGGATCCACCAATGTCATTCCATGTGTGTTCTTTTCATAGGCCAAATATGGATCCACTAGTGTCATTGAAATGTTTGTTCTTTTCACAAACCACATATGGATCTACTAGTGTCATTGCATGTGTGTTCTTTTCACAGACCACATATGGATCCACCGGTGTCATTGCATGTGTGTTCTTTTCAGAGACCACATATGGATCCACCAGTGTCATTGCATGTGTGTTGTTTTCACATACCACATATGGATCCACTAGTGTCATTGCTTGTTTGTTCTTTTCAAGAACCACATATGGATCCACCAGTTTCATTGCATGTGTGTTCTTTTCACAGACCACATATGGATCCACCAGTATCATTGCATGTCTATTCTTTTCACATACCACATATGGATCCACAAGAGTCATTGCATGTGTGTTCTTTTCACAGACCACATATGGATCCACCAGTGTGATTTCATTTGTGTTCTTTTCACATACCAGATATGGATCCAGCAGTGTCACTGCATGTGTGTTCTTTTCATTTAACACATATGGATCCACCAATGTCATTGCATGTGTGTTCTTTTCACACACCACATATGGATCCACCAGTGTTATTGCATGTCTGTTCTTTTCACAGACCACATATGGATCCTCCTGTGTCATTTCATGTGTGTTCTTTTCACACATCACACATGGATCCACCAGTGTCATTGCATGTCTGTTCTTTTCACAGACCACATATGGATCCACTAGATTCATTGCATGTGTGTTCTTTTCATAGACCACATATCGATCCACTAGTGTCATTGCATGTGTGTTCTTTTCACAAACCACATATGGATCCACCAGTGTCATTGCATGTGTGTTCTTTTCATAGACCACATATGGATCGACCAGTGTCATTGCATGTGTGTTCTTTTCAAAGACCACATATGGAACCACCATTGTCATTGTATGTGTGTTCTTTTCATTAACCACAGCTAGATTCATTGAAATGTTTGTTCTTTTCACAGACCACATATGGATCAACCAGTGTTATTGCATGTGTGTTCTTTTCACAGACCACATATGGATCCACCAGAGTTCATTGCATGTGTGTTCTTTTCACAGACCATGTATGGATCCACCAGTGTCATTGAAATGTGTGTTCTTTTCACAGACCACCCTATGATCCACCCAGTGTCATTGCATGTGTGTTCTTTTCACAGACCCCATATGGATCCACCAGAGTTCATTGCATGTGTGTTCTTTTCACAGACCACATTTGGATCCACCAGTGTCATTCCATGTGTGTTCTTTTCATAGACTATATATGGATCCAGCAGTGTCATTGAAATGTTTGTTCTTTTCACAAACCACATATGGATCCACTAGTGTCATTGCATGTGTGTTCTTTTCACAGACCATATATGGATCCACTAGTGTCATTGCATGTGTGTTCTTTTCACAGACCACATATGGATCCACCATTGGCGTTGCATGTGTTTTCTTTTCACAGACCACATATGGATCCACCAGTGTCATTGAAATGGGAGTTCTTTTCACAGACCACATATGGATCCACCAGAGTTCATTGCATGTCTGTTCTTTTCACAAACCATATATGGATCGACCAGTGTCATTGCATGTGTGTTCTTTTCACACACCACATATTGATCCACCAGTGTCGTTGCATGTGTGCTCTTTTCACATACCACATATGCATCCACAGTGTCATTGTATGTGTGTTCTTTTCACATACCACATATGGATCCACCAGTGTCATTGCATGTGTGTTCTTTTCACAGACCACATATGCATCCACCAGTGTCATTGTATGTGTGTTCTTTTCACATACCACATATGGATCCACCAGAGTTCATTGCATGTGTGTTCTTTTCACAAACCACATATAGATCCACCAGTGTCATTGAAATGTTTGTTCTTTTCACAGACCACATATGGATCCACCAAAGTCATTGCATGTGTGTTCTTTTCACAGACCATATATGGATCCACCAGTGTCATTGCATGTGGGTTCTTTTCACAGACCACATATGGATCCACAAGATTCATTGCATGTGTGTTCTTTTCATACGCCACATATGGATCCACTAGTGTCATTGCATGTGTGTTCTTTTCACAAACCACATATGGATCCACCAGTGTCATTGCATGTGTGTTATTTTCACAGATCACATATGGATCCACCAGTGTCATTGCATGTGTGTTCTTTTCACAGACCACATATGGAACCAGCATTGTCATTGCATGTGTGTTCTTTTCATTAAACACAGCTAGAGTCATTGAAATGTTTGTTCTTTTCACAAACCACATATGGATCAACCAGTGTCATTGCATGTGTGTTCTTTTCACAGACCACATATGGATCCACCAGAGTTCATTGCATGTGTGTTCTTTTCACAGACCATGTACGGATCCACCAGTGTCATTGAAATGTGTGTTCTTTTCACAGACCACCTATGGATCCACCAGTGTTATTGCATGTGTGTTCTTTTCACAAACCCCATAAGGATCCACCAGACTTCATTGCATGTGCGTTCTTTTCACAGACAACATTTGGATCCACCAATGTCATTCCATGTGTGTTCTTTTCATAGACCAAATATGGATCCACTAGTGTCATTGAAATGTTTGTTCTTTTCACAAACCACATATGGATCTACTAGTGTCATTGCATGTGTGTTCTTTTCACAGACCACATATGGATCCACCATTGGCATTGCATGTGTGTTATTTTCACAGACCACATATGGATCCACCAGTGTCATTGAAATGGGAGTTCTTTTCACAGACCACATATGGATCCACCAGAGTTCATTGTATGTCTGTTCTTTTCACAAACCACATATGGATCCACTAGTGTTATTGCATGTGTGTTCTTTTCACACACCACATATGGATCCACCAGGGTCATTGCATGTCTATTCTTTTCACAGTCCACATATGGATCCAATAGTGTCATTTCCTGTGTGTTCTTTTCACATACCACATATGGATCCACCAGTGTCGTTGCATGTTTGTTCTTTTCATAGACCACATATGAATCCACCAGAGTCATTGCATGTGTGTTCTTTTCATAGACCACATATGGATCCACTAGTGTCATTGCATGTGTGTTCTTTTCACAAATCACATATGGATCCACCAGTGTTGTTGCATGTGTGTTCTTTTCACAGACCACATATGGATCCACCACTGCTATTGCATGTCTGTTCTTTTCACAGACCTCATATCGATCCACTAGTATAATTTCATGTGTCTTCTTTTCACACCCCACATATGGATCCACTAGTGTCATTGCATGTCTGTTCTTTTCATAGACCACATATGGATCCACCAGAGTCATTGCATGTGTGTTCTTTTGACAGACCACATATGGATCCACTAGTGTCATTGCATGTGTGTTCTTTTCACAAACCACATATGGGTCCACCAGTGTCATTGCATGTGTGTTCTTTTCACATACCACATATGGGTCCACTAGTGTCATTGCATGTGTGTTCTTTTCATAGACCACATATGGAGTCACCATTGTCATTGCATGTGTGTTATTTTAATTAACCATAGCTAGAGTTATTTGTTCTTTTCATAGACCACATATGAATCAACCAGTGTCATTGCATGTGTGTTCTTTTCACAGACCACATATGGATCCACCAGTGTCATTGCATGTCTGTTCTTTTCACAGACCACATATGGATCCACCAGTGTCATTTCATGTGTGTTCTTTTCACAGACCACATATGGATCCACCATTGGCATTGCATGTGTGTTCTTTTCACAGACCACATATGGATCCAGCAGTGTCATTGAAATGTGAGTTCTTTTCACAGACCACATATGGAACCACCAGAGTTCATTGCATGTGTGTTCTTTTCACATACCATATATGGATCCACTTGTGTCATTTCATGTGTGTTCTTTTCATAGACCACATATGGATCCACCAGTGTCATTGCATGTGTGTTCTTTTCACAGACCACATATGCATCCACCAGTGTCATTGTATATGTGTTATTTTCACATACTACATATGGATCCACTAGAGTTCATTGCATGTGTGTTCTTTTCACAAACCACATATGGATGCACCAGTGTCATTCAAATGTTTGTTGTTTTCAAACACCACATATGGATCCACCAAAGTCATTGCATGTGTGTTCTTTTCGTAGACCATATATGGATCCACCAGTGTAATTGCATGTGTGTTCTTTTCATAGACCACATATAGACCCACCAGTGTCATTGCATGTGTGTTCTTTTCACAGACCATAATTGGATCCATCATTGTCATTGCATGTGTGTTCTTTTCACATACCACATATGGAACCACCATTGTCATTGCATGTGTGTTCTTTCCACAGACCACATATGGATCCACCAATGTCATTGCATGTGTATTCTTTTCATAGACCATATATGGATCCAGCAGTGTCATTGCATGTTTGTTCTTTTCACAGACCACATATGGATCCACCAGTGTCATTGCATGTGTGTTCTTTTCACAGACCACATATGGATCCACCAGTGTCATTTCATGAGTGTTCTTTTCACAGACCACATATGGATCCACCAGTGTCATTGCATGTGTGTTCTTTTTACAGACCACATATGGATCCACCAGTGTCATTGCATGGGTGTTCTTTTCACATACCACATATGGATCCACCAGTGTCATTGCATGTGTGTTCTTTTCATAGACCACATATGGATCCACCAGTGTCATTGCATGTGTGTTCTTTTCACCTACCACATATGGATCCACTAGTCTCATTGCATGTTTGTTCTATTCACAGACCACATATGGATCCAACAGAGTCATTGCATGTGTGTTGTTTTCACAGACCACATATGGATCCACCACTGTCATTTCATGTGTGTTCTTTTCACAGACCATATATGGATCCACTAGTGTTATTGCATGTGTGTTCTTTTCATTTACCACATATGGATCCACTAGTATCATTGCACGTGTCTTCATTTCACACACCACATATGGATCCACCAGTGCCATTGCATGTCTGTTCTTTTCATAGACCACATATGGATCCACCAGTCTCATTTCATGTGTGTTCTTTTCACACACCACATATGGATCCACCAGTGTCATTCCATGTCTGTTCTTTTCACAGAACACATATGGATCCACCAGTGTCATTGCATTTCTGTTCTTTCCACAGTCCACATATGGATCCACTAGTGTCATTTCATGTGTGTTCTTTTCACATACCACATATGGATCCACCAGTGTCGTTGCATATCTGTTCTTTTCACGGACCACATATGAATCCACCAGAGTCATTCCATGTGTGTTCTTTTCACAGACCACATATGGATCCACTAGTGTCATTACATGTGTGTTCTTTTCACACACCACATATGGATCCACCAGTGTCATTGCATGTGTGTTCTTTTCACACACCACATATGGATCCACCACTTCTATTGCATGTCTGTTCTTTTCACAGAACACATATGGATCCACCAGTGCCATTGCATATCTGTTCTTTTCACAGACCACATATGGATCCACCAGAGTCATTGCATGTATGTTCTTTTCATAGACCACATATGGATCCACTAGTGTCATTGCATGTGTGTTCTTTTCACACACCACATATGGGTCCACCAGTGTCATTGTATGTGTGTTCTTTTCACAGACCACATATGGATCCACCAGAGTTCATTGCATGTGTGTTCTTTTCACATACCACATTTGGATCCACCAGTGTCATTCCATGTGTGTTCTTTGCACAGACCATATATGGATCCACCAGTTTCATTGAAATGTTTGTTCTTTTCACAAACCACATATGGATCCACCAGTGTCATTGCATGTGTGTTCTTTTCACAGACCACATATGGATCCACCATTGTCATTGCATGTGTGTTGTTTTCACAAACCACATATGGATCCACCAGTGTCATTGAAATGTGTGTTCTTTTCACAGACCACATATGGATGCACCATAGTTCATTTCATGTGTGTTCTTTTCATAGACCATATATGGATCCACCTGTGTCATTGCATCTGTGTTCTTTTCACAGACCACATATGGATCCACTAGTGTCATTGCTTGTGTGTTTTTTCAAAGATAACATATGGATCCACCAGTATCATTATATGTGTGTTCTTTTCACATACCACATATGGATCCACCAGAGTTCATTGCATTTGTGTTCTTTTCACAAACCACATATGCACCGGTGTCATTGAAATGTTTGTTCTTTTCTCAGACCACATATGGATCCACCAGTGTCATTGCATGTGTGTTCTTTTCACAGACCACATATGGATCCACCAATGTCATTTCATGTGTGTTCATTTCACAGACCATATATGATCCACCAGTGTTATTGCATGTTTGTTCTTTTCACATACCACATATGGATCCACCATTTTCATTGCATGTATGTTCTTTTCACAGACCACATATGGACCCACCAGTGTCATTTCTTGTGTGTTCTTTTCATAGACCACATATGGATCCACCAGTGCCATTGCATGTGTGTTCTTTTTACAAACCACATATGGATCCACCAGTGTCATTTCATGTGTGTTGTTTTCACAGACCACATATCGATCCACTAGTGTCATTGCATGTGTGTTCTTTTCATATACCAGATATGGATCCACTAGTGTCATTGCATGTGTGTTGATTTCACATACCACATATGGATCCACCAGTGTCATTGCCTGTCTGTTCTTTTCACAGACCACATATGGATCCACCAGTTTCATTGCATGTCTGTTCTTTTCACATACCACAAATTTCTCCACAAGAGTCATTGCATGTGTGTTCTTTTCACTGACCACGTATGGATCCACCAGTGTCATTTCATGTGTGTTCTTTTGACAGATCACATATGGATCCACCAGTGTCATTGCATGTGTGTTCTTTTCATTTACCACATATGGATTCACCAGTGTCATTGCATGTGTGTTCTTTTAACACACCACATATGGATCCACCAGTGTCATTGCATGTCTGTTCTTTTCACAGACCACATATGGATCCACCTATGTCATTTCATGTGTGTTCTTTTCACACATCACATATGGATCCACCAGTGTCATTGCATATCTGTTCTTTTCACAGACCACATATGGATCCAGTAGATTCATTGCATGTGTGTTCTTTTCATAGACCACATATGGATCCACTAGTGTCATTGCATGTGTGTTCTTTTCACAGACCACATATGGATCCACTAGTGTCATTGCATGTGTGTTCTTTTCACAAACCACATATGGGTCCACCAGTGTCATTGCGTGTGTGTTCTTTTCACAGACCACATATGGATCCACCAGTGTCATTACATCTGTGTTCTTTTCATAGACCACATATGGATCCACCAGTGTCATTGAAATGTGTGTTCTTTTCACAGACCACATATGGATCCACTAGAGTTCATTTCATGTGTGTTCTTTTCACAGACCATATATGTATCCACCAGTGTCATTGCATGTGTGTTATTTTCACAGACCACATATGGATCCACCTATGTCATTTCATGTGTGTTCTTTTCACACATCACATATGGATCCTCCAGTGTCATTGCATATCTGTTCTTTTCACAGACCACATATGGATCCACTAGATTCATTGCATGTGTGTTCTTTTCATAGACCACATATGGATCCACTAGTGTCATTGCATGTGTGTTCTTTTCACAGACCACATATGGATCCACTAGTGTCATTGCATGTGTGTTCTTTTCACAAACCACATATGGGTCCACCAGTGTCATTGCGTGTGTGTTCTTTTCACAGACCACATATGGATCCACCAGTGTCATTGCATGTGTGTTCTTTTCACAGACCACATATGGACCCAACAGTGTCATTGAAATGTGTGTTCTTTTCACAGACCACATATGGATCCACTAGAGTTCATTTCATGTGTGTTCTTTTCACATACAATATATGGATCCACCAGTGTCATTGCATGTGTTTTTTTTCATAGACAACATATAGATCCACCAATGTCATTATATGTGTGTTCTTTTCACAAACCACATATGGATCTACCAGAGTTCATTGCATGTGTGTTCTTTTCACAAAACCACATATGGATCCACCAGTGTCATTGAAATGTATGTTCTTTTCACAGACCACATATGGATCCACCAGTGTCATTGCATGTGTGTTCTTTTCACAGACCACATATGGAGCCACCATTGCCATTGCATGTGTGTTCTTTTCAAAGACCACATATGGATCCACCAGTGTCATTGCATGTTTGTTCTTTTCACGGACCACATATGGATCCACCAGTTTCATTACATGTGTGTTCTTTTCACAGACCACAGATAGATTCACCAGTGTCATTTCATGTGTGTTCTTTTCATAGACCACATATGGATCCACCAGTGCCATTTCCTGTGTGTTGTTTTTATAGACCACATCTGGATCCACCAGTGTCATTTCATGTGTGTTCTTTTCACAGGCCACATATCGATCCACCAGTGTCATTGCATGTGTGTTCTTTTTACAGACCACATATAGATCCACCAGTATTATTGCCTGTCTATTCTTTTCATGCACTACATATGGATCCACCAGTTTCATTGCTTGTGTGTTCTCTTCACACACCACATATGGATCCACCAGTATCATTGCATGTCTATTATTTTCACATACCACATATGGATCCACAAGAGTCATTGCATGTGTGTTCTTTTCACTGACCACATATGGATCCACCAGTTTTATTTCATGTGTGTTCTTTTCATAGACCACATATGGATCCAGCAGTGTCATTGCATGTGTGTTCTTTTCATTTAACACATATGGATCCACCAATGTCATTGCATATGTGTTCTTTTAACACACCACATATGGATCCACCAGTGTCATTGCATGTCTGTTCTTTTCACGGACCACATATGGATCCACCTATGTCATTTCATGTGTGTTCTTTTCACACATCACATATGGATCCACCAGTGTCATTGCATATCTGTTCTTTTCACAGACCACATATGGATCCACTACATTCATTGCATGTGTGTTCTTTTCATAGACCACATATGGATCCACTAGTGTCATTGCATGTGTGTTCTTTTCACAAACCAGATATGGACCCACCAGTGTCATTGCACGTGTGTTCTTTTCACAGACCACATATGGATCCACCGGTGTCATTGCATGTGTGTTCTTTTTATAGACCACATATGGAACCACCATTGTCATTGCATGTGTGTTCTTTTCATTAACCACAGCTAGAGTCATTGAAATGTTTGTTCTTTTCACAGACCACATATGGATCAACCAGTGTCATTGCATGTGTGTTCTTTTCACAGACCACATATGGATCCACCAGTGTCATTTCATGTGTGTTCTTTTCACAGACCACATATGGATCCACCAGTGTAATTGCATGTGTGTTCTTTTCACATACCACATATGCATCCACTAGTGTCATTGTATGTGTGTTCTTTTCACATACCACATATGGATCCACCAGAGTTCATTGCATGTGGGTTCTTTTCACAAACCACATATGGATCCACCAGTGTCATTGAAATGTTTGTTCTTTTCACAGACCACATATGGATCCACCAGAGTCATTGCATGTGTGTTCTTTTCACAGACCATATATGGATCCACCAGTGTCATTGCATCTGTGTTCTTTTCATAGACCACATATGGATCCACCAGTGTCACTGAAATGTGTGTTCTTTTCACAGACCACATATGGATCCACTAGAGTTCATTTCATGTGTGTTCTTTTCACAGACCATATATGGATCCACCAGTGTCATTGCATGTGTTTTTTTTCATAGACAACATATAGATCCACCAATGTCATTATATGTGTGTTCTTTTCACAAACCACATATGGATCTACCAGAGTTCATTGCATTTGTGTTCTTTTCACAAACCACATATGGATACACCAGTGTCATTGAAATGTTTGTTCTTTTCACAGACCACATATGGATCCACCAGTGTCATTGCATGTGTGTTCTTTTCACAGACCACATATGGAGCCACCAATGTCATTGCATGTGTGTTCATTTCACAGACCATATATGGAGCCACCAGTGTCATTGCATGTTTGTTCTTTTCACGGACCACATATGGATCCACCAGTTTCATTACATGTGTGTTCTTTTCACAGACCACAGATAGATTCACCAGTGTCATTTCATGTGTGTTCTTTTCATAGACCACATATGGATCCACCAGTGCCATTTCCTGTGTGTTGTTTTTACAGACCACATCTGGATCCACCAGTGTCATTTCATGTGTGCTCTTTTCACAGGCCACATATCGATCCACCAGTGTCATTGCATGTGTGTTCTTTTTACAGACCACATATAGATCCACCAGTATTATTGCCTGTCTATTCTTTTCACAGACCACATATGGATCCACCAGTTTCATTGCTTGTGTGTTCTCTTCACACACCACATATGGATCCACCAGTATCATTGCATGTCTATTATTTTCACATACCACATATGGATCCACAAGAGTCATTGCATGTGTGTTCTTTTCACTGACCACATATGGATCCACCAGTTTTATTTCATGTGTGTTCTTTTCATAGACCACATATGGATCCAGCAGTGTCATTGCATGTGTCTTCTTTTCATTTAACACATATGGATCCACCAATGTCATTGCATATGTGTTCTTTTAACACACCACATATGGATCCACCAGTGTCATTGCATGTCTGTTCTTTTCACGGACCACATATGGATCCACCTATGTCATTTCATGTGTGTTCTTTTCACACATCACATATGGATCCACTAGTGTCATTGCATATATGTTCTTTTCACAGACCACATATGGATCCACTACATTCATTGCATGTGTGTTCTTTTCATAGACCACATATGGATCCAGTAGTGTCATTGCATGTGTGTTCTTTTCACAAACCAGATATGGACCCACCAGTGTCATTGCACGTGTGTTCTTTTCACAGACCACATATGGATCCACCAGTGTCATTGCATGTGTGTTCTTTTCATAGACCACATATGGAACCACCATTGTCGTTGCATGTGTGTTCTTTTCATTAACCACAGCTAGAGTCATTGAAATGTTTGTTATTTTCACAGACCACATATGGATCAACCAGTGTCATTGCATGTGTGTTCTTGTCACAGACCATATATGGATCCACCAGTGTCATTTCATGTGTGTTCTTTTCACAGACCACATATGGATCCACCAGTGTAATTGCATGTGTGTTCTTTTCACATACCACATATGCATCCACTAGTGTCATTGTATGTGTGTTCTTTTCATATACCACATATGGATCCACCAGAGTTCATTGCATGTGGGTTCTTTTCACAAACCACATATGGATCCACCAGTGTCATTGAAATGTTTGTTCTTTTCACAGACCACATATGGATCCACCAAAGTCATTGCATGTGTGTTCTTTTCACAGACCATATATGGATCCACCAGTGTCATTGCATCTGTGTTCTTTTCATAGACCACATATGGATCCACCAGTGTCATTGAAATGTGTGTTCTTTTCACAGACCACATATGGATCCACTAGAGTTCATTTCATGTGTGTTCTTTTCACAGACCATATATGGATCCACAAGTGTCATTGCATGTGTTTTTTCATAGACAACATATAGATCCACCAGTGTCATTATATGTGTGTTCTTTTCACAAACCACATATAGATCTACCAGAGTTCATTGCATCTGTGTTCTTTTCACAAACCACATATGGATCCACCAGTGTCATTGAAATGTTTGTTCTTTTCACAGACCATATATGGATCCACCAGTGTCATTGCATGTGTGTTCTTTTCACAAACCACATATGGAGCCACCAATGTCATTGCATGTGTGTTCATTTCATAGACCATATATGGAGCCACCAGTGTCATTGCATGTTTGTTCTTTTCACAGACCACATATGGATCCACCAGTATCCTTACATGTGTGTTCTTTTCACAGACCACATATGGATTCACCGGTGTCATTTCATGTGTGTTCTTTTCATAGACCACATATGGATCCACCAGTGCCATTTCCTGTGTGTTGTTTTTACAGACCACATCTGGATCCACCAGTGTCATTTCATGTGTGTACTTTTCACAGACCACATATCGATCCACCAGTGTCATTGCATGTGTGTTCTTTTTACAGACCACATATAGATCCACCAGTGTCATTGCATGTCTATTGTTTTCCCAGACCACATATGGATCCACCAGTTTCATTGCATGTGTGTTCTTTTCACACACCACATATGGATCCACCAGTATCATTGCATGTCTATTATTTTCACATACCACATATGGATCCACAAGAGTCATTGCATGTGTGTTCTTTTCACTGACCACATATGGATCCACCAGTGTCATTTCATGTGTGTTCTTTTCATAGACCACATATGGATCCAGCAGTGTCATTGCATGTGTGTTCTTTTCATTTAACACATATGGATCCACCAATGTCATTGCATATGTGTTCTTTTAACACACCACATATGGATCCACCAGTGTCATTGCATGTCTGTTCTTTTCACGGACCACATATGGATCCACCTATGTCATTTCATGTGTGTTCTTTTCACACATCACATATGGATCCACCAGTGTCATTGCATATATGTTCTTTTCACAGACCACATATGGATCCACTACATTCATTGCATGTGTGTTCTTTTCATAGACCACATATGGATGCACTAGTGTCATTGCATGTGTGTTCTTTTCACAAACCAGATATGGACCCACCAGTGTCATTGCACGTGTGTTCTTTTCACAGACCACATATGGATCCACCGGTGTCATTGCATGTGTGTTCTTTTCATAGAGCACATATGGAACCACCATTGTCATTGCATGTGTGTTCTTTTCATTAACCACAGTTAGAGTCATTGAAATGTTTGTTCTTTTCACAGACCACATATGGATCAACCAGTGTGATTGCATGTGTGTTCTTTTCACAGACCACATATGGATCCACCAGTGTCATTGAAATGTGAGTACTTTTCACAGACCACATATGGATCCACCAGAGTTCATTGCATGTGTGTTCTATTCACAGACCATATATGGATCCACCAGTGTCATTTCATGTGTGTTCTTTTCACAGACCACATATGGATCCACTAGTGTCATTGCATGTGTGTTCTTTTCACATACCACATATGCATCCACCAGTGTCATTGTATGTGTGTTCTTTTCATATACCACATATGGATCCACCAGAGTTCATTGCATGTGGGTTCTTTTCACAAACCACATATGGATCCAAAAGTGTCATTGAAATGTTTGTTCTTTTCACAGACCAAATATGGCTCCACCAAAGTCATTGCATGTGTGTTCTTTTCACAGACCATATATGGATCCACCAGTGTCATTGCATGTGTGTTCTTTTCACATACCACATATGGATCCACAAGATTCATTGCATGTGTGTTCTTTTCATACACCACATATGGATCTTCTAGTGTCATTGCATGTGTGTTCTTTTGACAAACAACATATGGATCCACCAGTGTCATTGCATGTGTGTTCTTTTCATAGACCACATATGGATCCACCAGTGTCATTGCATGTGTATTCTTTTCACAGACCACATATGGAACCACCATTGTCATTGCATGTGTGTTCTTTTCATAGACCACATATGGATCCACAAGTGTTATTTCATGTGTGTTCTTTTCACAGACCACATATGGATCCACCAGTGTCATTGCATGGGTGTTTGTTTTACAGACCACATATGGATCCACCAGTGTCATTGCATGCGTGTTCTTTTCACATACCACATATAGATCCACCAGTGTCATTGCATATGTGTTCTTTTCACGGACGACATATGGATCCACCAGTGTCATTGCCTGTATGTTCTTTTCATAGACCACATATGGATCCACCAGTGTCATTGCATGTGTGTTCTTTTCGCAGACCACATATGGATCCACCAGTATCATTACATGTCAGTTCTATTCACAGACCACATATGGATCCACCAGAGTCATTGCATGTGTGTTCTTTTCACAGACCACATATGGATCCACCACTGTCATTTCATGTGTGTTCTTTTCATAGACCATATATGGATCCACCACTGTCATTGCATGTGTGTTCTTTTCAGTTACCACATATGGATCCACTAGTATTATTGCATGTGTGTTCTTTTCACACACCACATATGGATCCACCAGTGCCATTACATGTCTGTTCTTTTCACAGACCACATATAGATCCACCAGTGTCATTTCATGTGTGTTCTTTTCACACACCACATATGGATCCACCAGTGTCATTGCATGTCTGTTCTTTTCATAGACCACATATGGATCCACCAAATATCATTGCATGCGTGTTCTTTTCATGCACCACATATGGATCCACTAGTGTCATTGCATGTGTGTTCTTTTCACAAACCACATATGGATCCACCAGTGTCATTGCATGTGTCTTCTTTTCACACACCACATATGGATCCACCACTTCTATTGCATGTCGGTTCTTTTCATAGACCACATATGGATCCACCAGTGTCATTGCATGTGTGTTCTTTTCACAAACTACATATGGATCCACCAATGTCATTGCATGTGTGTTCTTTTCACAGACCACATATGGATCCACTAGTGTCATTGCATGTGTTATCTTTTCACACAGCACATATGGATCCACCAGTGTCATTGCATGTGTGTTCTTTTCACAGACCACATATGGATCCACCAGTGTCATTGCATGTGTGTTCTTTTCATTTAACACATATGGATCCACCAGCGTCATTGCATGTGTGTTCTTTTCACAGACCACATATGGATCCACTAGTGTCATTGCATGTGTGTTCTTTTCACAAACCACATATGGATCCACCAGTGTCATTGCATGTGTGTTCTTTTCACACACCACATATGGATCCACCACTTCTATTGCATGTTTGTTCTTTTCATAGACCACATATGGATCCACCAGTGTCATTGCATGTGTGTTCTTTTCACAAACTACATATGGATCCACCAATGTCATTGCATGTGTGTTCTTTTCACAGACCACATATGGATCCACTAGTGTCATTGCATGTGTTATCTTTTCACACAGCACATATGGATCCACCAGTGTCATTGCATGTGTGTTCTTTTCACAGACCACATATGGATCCACTAGTGTCATTGCATGTGTTATCTTTTCACACAGCACATACGGATCCACCAGTGTCATTGCATGTGTGTTCTTTTCACAGACCACATATGGATCCACCAGTTTCATTGCATGTGTGTTCTTTTCACAGACCACATATGGATCCACCAATGTCATTTCATATGTGTTCTTTTCACAGACCACATATGGATCCACCAGTGTCATTGCATGTGTGTTCTTTTCGCAGACCACATATGGATCCACCAGTATCATTGCATGTCTGTTCTATTCACAGACCACATATGGATCCACCAGAGTCATTGCATATGTGTTCTTTTTACAGACCACATATGGATCCACCACTTTCATTGCATGTGTGTTCTTTTCATAGACCACATATGGATCCACTAGTGTCATTGCATGTGTGTTGTTTTCACATACCACATATGGATCCACCAGTGTCATTGCCTGTCTGTTCTTTTCACATACCACATATGGATCCACCAGTTTCATTGCATGTGTGTTCTTTTCACACACCACATATGGATCCACCAGTATCATTTCATGTCTGTTCTTTTCACATACCACATATGGATCCACAAGAATCATTGCATGTGTGTTCTTTTCACTGACCACATATCGATCCACCAGTGTCATTGCATGTGTGTTTGTTTTACAGACCACATATGGATCCACTAGTGTCATTGCATGCGTGTTCTTTTCACATACCACATATAGATCCACCAGTGTCATTGCATATGTGTTCTTTTCAAGGACGACATATGGATCCACCAGTGTCATTGCCTGTATGTTCTTTTCATAGACCACATATGGATCCACCAGTGTCATTGCATGTGTGTTCTTTTCGCAGACCACATATGGATCCACCAGTATCATTACATGTCAGTTCTATTCACAGACTACATATGGATCCACCAGAGTCATTGCATGTGTGTTCTTTTCACAGACCACATATGGATCCACCACTGTCATTTCATGTGTGTTCTTTTCATAGACCATATATGGATCCACCACTGTCATTGCATGTGTGTTCTTTTCAGTTACCACATATGGATCCACTAGTATTATTGCATGTGTGTTCTTTTCACACACCACATATGGATCCACCAGTGCCATTACATGTCTGTTCTTTTCACAGACCACATATAGATCCACCAGTGTCATTTCATGTGTGTTCTTTTCACACACCACATATGGATCCACCAGTGTCATTGCATGTCTGTTCTTTTCATAGACCACATATGGATCCACCAGCGTCATTGCATGCGTGTTCTTTTCACAGACCACATATGGATCCACTAGTGTCATTGCATGTGTGTTCTTTTCACAAACCACATATGGATCCACCAGTGTCATTGCATGTGTCTTCTTTTCACACACCACATATGGATCCACCACTTCTATTGCATGTCTGTTCTTTTCACAGACCACATATGGATCCACCAGTGTCATTGCATGTGTGTTCTTTTCACAAACCACATATGGATCCACCACTGTCATTGCATGTGTGTTCTTTTCACAGACCACATATGGATCCACTAGTGTCATTGCATGTGTTATCTTTTCACACAGCACATATGGATCCACCAGTGTCATTGCATGTGTGTTCTTTTCACAGACCACATATGGATCCACCAGTGTCATTGCATGTGTGTTCTTTTCATTTAACACATATGGATCCACCAGCGTCATTGCATGTGTGTTCTTTTCACAGACCACATATGGATCCACTAGTGTCATTGCATGTGTGTTCTTTTCACAAACCACATATGGATCCACCAGTGTCATTGCATGTGTGTTCTTTTCACACACCACATATGGATCCACCACTTCTATTGCATGTTTGTTCTTTCATGTACCATATGGATCCACCAGTGTCATTGCATGTGTGTTCTTTTCACAACCACATATGGATCCACCAATGTCATTGCATGTGTGTTCTTTTCATGCACATATATGGATCCACTAGTGTCATTGCATGTGTTATCTTTTCACACAGCACATATGGATCCACCAGTGTCATTGCATGTGTGTTCTTTTCACAGACCACATATGGATCCACTAGTGTCATTGCATGTGTTATCTTTTCACACAGCACATACGGATCCACCAGTGTCATTGCATGTGTGTTCTTTTCACAGACCACATATGGATCCACCAGTTTCATTGCATGTGTGTTCTTTTCACAGACCACATATGGATCCACCAATGTCATTTCATATGTGTTCTTTTCACAGACCACATATGGATCCACCAGTGTCATTGCATGTGTGTTCTTTTCGCAGACCACATATGGATCCACCAGTATCATTGCATGTCTGTTCTATTCACAGACCACATATGGATCCACCAGAGTCATTGCATATGTGTTCTTTTTACAGACCACATATGGATCCACCACTTTCATTGCATGTGTGTTCTTTTCATAGACCACATATGGATCCACTAGTGTCATTGCATGTGTGTTGTTTTCACATACCACATATGGATCCACCAGTGTCATTGCCTGTCTGTTCTTTTCACATACCACATATGGATCCACCAGTTTCATTGCATGTGTGTTCTTTTCACACACCACATATGGATCCACCAGTATCATTTCATGTCTGTTCTTTTCACATACCACATATGGATCCACAAGAATCATTGCATGTGTGTTCTTTTCACTGACCACATATGGATCCACCAGTGTCATTTCATGTGTGTTCTTTTCATAGACTACATATGGATCCACCAGTGTCATTGCATGCGTGTTATTTTCATTTACCACATATGGATTCACCAGTGTCATTGCATATGTGTTCTTTTAACACACCACATCTGGATCCACCAGTGTCATTGCATGTCTGTTCTTTTCACGGACCACATATGGATCCACCTATGTCATTTCATGTGTGTTCTTTTCACACATCACATATGGATCCACCAGTGTCATTGCATATTTGTTCTTTTCACAGACCACATATGGATCCACTACATTCATTGCATGTGTCATTGCATGTGTGTTCTTTTCACAAACCACATATGGACCCACCAGTGTCATTGCATGTGTGTTCTTTTCATAGACCACATATGGATCAACCAGTGTCATTGCATGTGTGTTCTTTTCACAGACCACATATGGATCCACCAGTGTCATTGAAATGTGAGTACTTTTCACAGACCACATATGGATCCACCAGTGTCATTGCATGTGTATTCTTTTCACAGACCACATATGGAACCACCATTGTCATTGCATGTCTGTTCTTTTCATAGACCACATATGGATCCACAAGTGTTATTTCATGTGTGTTCTTTTCACAGACCACATATGGATCCACCAGTGTCATTGCATGTGTGTTTGTTTTACAGAACACATATGGATCCACCAGTGTCATTGCATGCGTGTTCTTTTCACATACCACATATAGATCCACCAGTGTCATTACATATGTGTTGTTTTCACGGACGACATATGGATCCACCAGTGTCATTGCCTGTATGTTCTTTTCATAGACCACATATGGATCCACCAGTGTCATTGCATGTGTGTTCTTTTCGAAGACCACATATGGATCCACCAGTATCATTGCATGTGTGTTCTTTTCACAGACCGTATATGGATCCATCATTGTCATTGCATGTGTGTTCTTTTCACAGACCACATATGGAACCACCATTGTCATTGCATGTGTGTTCTTTCCACATACCACATATGGATCCACCAATGTCATTGCATGTGTGTTCTTTTCAGTTACCACATATGGATCCACTAGTATTATTGCATGTGTGTTCTTTTCACACACCACATATGGATCCACCAGTGCCATTACATGTCTGTTCTTTTCACAGACCACATATAGATCCACCAGTGTCATTTCATGTGTGTTCTTTTCACACACCACATATGGATCCACCAGTGTCATTGCATGTCTGTTCTTTTCATAGACCACATATGGATCCACCAGCGTCATTGCATGCGTGTTCTTTTCACAGACCACATATGGATCCACTAGTGTCATTGCATGTGTGTTCTTTTCACAAACCACATATGGATCCACCAGTGTCATTGCATGTGTCTTCTTTTCACACACCACATATGGATCCACCACTTCTATTGCATGTCTGTTCTTTTCATAGACCACATATGGATCCACCAGTGTCATTGCATGTGTGTTCTTTTCACAAACTACATATGGATCCACCAATGTCATTGCATGTGTGTTCTTTTCACAGACCACATATGGATCCACTAGTGTCATTGCATGTGTTATCTTTTCACACAGCACATATGGATCCACCAGTGTCATTGCATGTGTGTTCTTTTCACAGACCACATATGGATCCACCAGTGTCATTGCATGTGTGTTCTTTTCATTTAACACATATGGATCCACCAGCGTCATTGCATGTGTGTTCTTTTCACAGACCACATATGGATCCACTAGTGTCATTGCATGTGTGTTCTTTTCACAAACCACATATGGATCCACCAGTGTCATTGCATGTGTCTTCTTTTCACACACCACATATGGATCCACCACTTCTATTGCATGTTTGTTCTTTTCATAGACCACATATGGATCCACCAGTGTCATTGCATGTGTGTTCTTTTCACAAACTACATATGGATCCACCAATGTCATTGCATGTGTGTTCTTTTCACAGACCACATATGGATCCACTAGTGTCATTGCATGTGTTATCTTTTCACACAGCACATATGGATCCACCAGTGTCATTGCATGTGTGTTCTTTTCATAGACCACATATGGATCCACTAGTGTCATTGCATGTGTGTTCTTTTCACACACCACATATGGATCCACCAGTGTCATTGCATGTGTGTTCTTTTCATAGACCACATATGGATCCACCAGTTTCATTGCATGTGTGTTCTTTTCATAGACCACATATGGATCCACCAATGTCATTTCATATGTGTTCTTTTCATAGACCACATATGGATCCACCAGTGCCATTGCATGTGTGTTCTTTTTATAGACCACATCTACATCCACCAGTGTCATTTCATGTGTGTTCTTTTCACAGACCACATATCGATCCACCAGTGTTATTGCATGTGTGTTCTTTTTATAGACCACATATGGATCCAACAGTGCATTGCATGTGTGTTCTTTTCATAGACCACATATGGATCCATTAGTGTCATTGCATGTGTGTTGTTTTCACATACCACATATGGATCCACCAGTGTCATTGCCTGTCTGTTCTTTTCATAGACCACATATGGATCCACCAGTTTCATTGCATGTGTGTTCTTTTCACACACCACATATGGATCCACCAGTATCATTGCATGTCTGTTCTTTTCACATACCACATATGGATCCACAAGAATCATTGCATGTGTGTTCTTTTCACTGACCACATATGGATCCACCAGTGTCATTTCATGTGTGTTCTTTTCATAGACTACAGATGGATCCACCGGTGTCATTGCATGCGTGTTCTTTTCATTTACCACATATGGATTCACTAGTGTCATTGCATATGTGTTCTTTTAACACACCACATCTGGATCCACTAGTGTCATTGCATGTCTGTTCTTTTCACGAACCACATATGGATACACCTATGTCATTTCATGTGTGTTCTTTTCACACATCACATATGGATCCACCAGTGTGATTGCATATTTGTTCTTTTCACAGACCACATATGGATCCACTACATTCATTGCATGTGTCATTGCATGTGTGTTCTTTTCACAAACCACATATGGACCCACCAGTGTCATTGCATGTGTGTTCTTTTCACAGACCACATATGGATCAACCAGTGTCATTGCATGTGTGTTCTTTTCACAGACCACATATGGATCCACCAGTGTCATTGAAATGTGAGTACTTTTCACAGACCACATATGGATCCACCAGTGTCATTGCATGTGTATTCTTTTCACAGACCACATATGGAACCACCATTGTCATTGCATGTCTGTTCTTTTCATAGACCACATATGGATCCACAAGTGTTATTTCATGTGTGTTATTTTCACAGACCACAGATGGATCCACCAGTGTCATTGCATGTGTGTTTGTTTTACAGACCACATATGGATCCACCAGTGTCATTGCATGCGTGTTCTTTTCACATACCACATATAGATCCACCAGTGTCATTGCATATGTGTTCTTTTCACGGACGACATATGGATCCACCAGTGTCATTGCCTGTATGTTCTTTTCATAGACCACATATGGATCCACCAGTGTCATTGCATGTGTGTTCTTTTCGCAGACCACATATGGATCCACCAGTATCATTGCATGTCAGTTCTATTCACAGACCACATATGGATCCACCAGAGTCATTGCATGTGTGTGCTTTTCACAGACCACATATGGATCCACCACTGTCATTTCATGTGTGTTCTTTTCACAGACCATATATGGATCCACCAGTGTCATTGCATGTGTGTTCTTTTCAGTTACCACATATGGATCCACTAGTATTATTGCATGTGTGTTCTTTTCACACACCACATATGGATCCACCAGTGCCATTACATGTCTGTTCTTTTCACAGACCACATATAGATCCACCAGTGTCATTTCATGTGTGTTCTTTTCACACACCACATATGGATCCTCCAGTGTCATTGCATGTCTGTTCTTTTCATAGACCACATATGGATCCACCAGCGTCATTGCATGTGTGTTCTTTTCACAGACCACATATGGATCCACTAGTGTCATTGCATGTGTGTTCTTTTCACAAACCACATATGGATCCACCAGTGTCATTGCATGTGTCTTCTTTTCACACACCACATATGGATCCACCACTTCTATTGCATGTCTGTTCTTTTCACAGACCACATATGGATCCACCAGTGTCATTGCATGTGTGTTCTTTTCACAAACCACATATGGATCCACCACTGTCATTGCATGTGTGTTCTTTTCACAGACCACATATGGATCCACCAGTTTCATTGCATGTGTGTTCTTTTCACAAACCACATATGGATCCACCAATGTCATTTCATATGTGTTCTTTTCATAGACCACATATGGATCCACCAGTGCCATTGCATGTGTGTTCTTTTTACAGACCACATATAGGACCACCATTGTCATTGCATGTGTGTTCTTTTCACAGACCACATATGGACCCACCAGTGTCATTGCATGTGTGTTCTTTTTACAGACCACATATAGAACCACCATTGTCATTGCATGTGTGTTCTTTTCACAGACCACATATGGACCCACCAGTGTCATTGCATGTGTGTTCTTTTCATAGACCACATATGGATCCACTAGTGTCATTGCATGTGTGTTCTTTTCACAGACCACATATGGACCCACCAGTGTCATTGCATGTGTGTTCTTTTCACAGACCACATATGGATCCACCAGTGTCATTGCATGTGTGTTCTTTTCACATACCACATATAGATCCACCAGTGTCATTGCATATGTGTTCTTTTCACGGACGACATATGGATCCACCAGTGTCATTGCCTGTATGTTCTTTTCATAGACCACATATGGATCCACCAGTGTCATTGCATGTGTGTTCTTTTCGAAGACCACATATGGATCCACCAGTATCATTGCATGTCAGTTCTATTCACAGACCACATATGGATCCACCAGAGTCATTGCATGTGTGTGCTTTTCACAGACCACATATGGATCCACCACTGTCATTTCATGTGTGTTCTTTTCACAGACCATATATGGATCCACCAGTGTCATTGCATGTGTGTTCTTTTCAGTTACCACATATGGATCCACTAGTATTATTGCATGTGTGCTCTTTTCACACACCAGATATGGATCCACCAGTGCCATTACATGTCTGTTCTTTTCACAGACCACATATAGATCCACCAGTGTCATTTCATGTGTGTTCTTTTCACACACCACATATGGATCCACCAGTGTCATTGCATGTCTGTTCTTTTCATAGACCACATATGGATCCACCAGCGTCATTGCATGTGTGTTCTTTTCACAGACCACATATGGATCCACTAGTGTCATTGCATGTGTATTCTTTTCACAAACCACATATGGATCCACCAGTGTCATTGCATTTGTCTTCTTTTCACACACCACATATGGATCCACTACTTCTATTGCATGTCTGTTCTTTTCACGGACCACATATGGATCCACCAGTGTCATTGCATGTGTGTTCTTTTCACAAACCACATATGGATCCACCACTGTCATTGCATGTGTGTTCTTTTCACAGACCACATATGGATCCACCAGTTTCATTGCATGTGTGTTCTTTTCACATACCACATATGGATCCACCAATGTCATTTCATATGTGTTCTTTTCATAGACCACATATGGATCCACCAGTGCCATTGCATGTGTGTTCTTTTTACAGACCACATATAGGACCACCATTGTCATTGCATGTGTGTTCTTTTCACAGACCACATATGGACCCACCAGTGTCATTGCATGTGTGTTCTTTTTACAGACCACATATAGAACCACCATTGTCATTGCATGTGTGTTCTTTTCACAGACCACATATGGACCCACCAGTGTCATTGCATGTGTGTTCTTTTCATAGACCACATATGGATCCACTAGTGTCATTGCATGTGTGTTCTTTTCACAGACCACATATGGACCCACCAGTGTCATTGCATGTGTGTTCTTTTCACAGACCACATATGGATCCACCAGTGTCATTGCATGTGTGTTCTTTTCATAGACCACATATAGAACCACCGTTGTCATTGCATGTGTGTTCTTTTCATTAACCACAGCTAGAGTCATTGAAATGTTTGTTCTTTTCACATACCACATATGGATCAACCAGTGTCATTGCATGTGTGTTCTTTTCACAGACCACATATGGACCCACCAGTGTCATTGCATGTGTGTTCTTTTTACAGACCACATATAGAACCACCATTGTCATTGCATGTGTGTTCTTTTCACAGACCACATATGGACCCACCAGTGTCATTGTATGTGTGTTCTTTTCATAGACCACATATGGATCCACTAGTGTCATTGCATGTGTGTTCTTTTCTCAGACCACATATGGACCCACCAGTGTCATTGCATGTGTGTTCTTTTCACAGACCACATATGGATCCACCAGTGTCATTGCATGTGTGTTCTTTTCACATACCACATATAGATCCACCAGTGTCATTGCATATGTGTTCTTTTCACGGACGACATATGGATCCACCAGTGTCATTGCCTGTATGTTCTTTTCATAGACCACATATGGATCCACCAGTGTCATTGCATGTGTGTTCTTTTCGCAGACCACATATGGATCCACCAGTATCATTGCATGTCTGTTCTATTCACAGACCACATATGGATCCACCAGAGTCATTGCATGTGTGTTCTTTTCACAGACCACATATGGATCCACCACTGTCATTTCATGTGTGTTCTTTTCACAGACCATATATGGATCCACCAGTGTCATTGCATGTGTGTTCTTTTCAGTTACCACATATGGATCCACTAGTATTATTGCATGTGTGTTCTTTTCACACAACACATATGGATCCACCAGTGCCATTACATGTCGGTTCTTTTCACAGACCACTTATAGATCCACCAGTGTCATTTCATGTGTGTTGTTTTCACACACCACATATGGATCCACCAGTGTCATTGCATGTTTGTTCTTTTCGTAGACCAGATATGGATCCACCAGAGTCATTGCATGTGTGTTCTTTTCACTGACCACATATGGATCCACTAGTGTCATTGCATGTGTGTTCTTTTCACACACCACATATGGATCCACCAGTGTCATTGCATGTGTCTTCTTTTCACACACCACATATGGATCCACCATGTCATTGCATGTCTGTTCTTTCATGCACCACATATGGATCCACCAAAGTGTCATTGCATGTGTGTTCTTTTCACAAACCACATATGGATCCACCATGTCATTACATGTGTGTTCTTTTCATGCACTACATAAGGATCCACCTGTATCATTGCATGTGTGTTCTTTAAACAGACCACATATGGATCCACGAGTGTCATTTCATATGTGTTCTTTTCATAGACCACATATGGATCCACCAGTGTCATTGCATGTGTGTTCTTTTCACAGACCACATATAGGACCACCATTGTCATTGCATGTGTGTTCTTTTCACATACCACATATGGACCCACCAGTGTCATTGCATGTGTGTTCTTTTTACAGACCACATATAGAACCAACATTGTTATTGCATGTGTGTTCTTTTCACAGACCACATATGGACCCACCAGTGTCATTGCATGTGTGTTCTTTTCATAGACCACATATGGATCCACTAGTGTCATTGCATGTGTGTTCTTTTCACAGACCACATATGGACCCACTAGTGTCATTGCATGTGTGTTCTTTTCACAGACCACATATGGATCCACCAGTGTCATTGCATGTGTGTTCTTTTCATAGACCACATATAGAACCACCGTTGTCATTGCATGTGTGTTCTTTTCATTAACCACAGCTAGAGTCATTGAAATGTTTGTTCTTTTCACATACCACATATGGATCAACCAGTGTCATTGCATGTGTGTTCTTTTCACAGACCACATATGGACCCACCAGTGTCATTGCATGTGTGTTCTTTTTACAGACCACATATAGAACCACCATTGTCATTGCATGTGTGTTCTTTTCACAGACCACATATGGACCCACCAGTGTCATTGTATGTGTGTTCTTTTCATAGACCACATATGGATCCACTAGTGTCATTGCATGTGTGTTCTTTTCACAGACCACATATGGACCCACCAGTGTCATTGCATGTGTGTTCTTTTCACAGACCACATATGGATCCACCAGTGTCATTGCATGTGTGTTCTTTTCACATACCACATATAGATCCACCAGTGTCATTGCATATGTGTTCTTTTCACGGACGACATATGGATCCACCAGTGTCATTGCCTGTATGTTCTTTTCATAGACCACATATGGATCCACCAGTGTCATTGCATGTGTCTTCTTTTCACACACCACATATGGATCCACCAGTTCTATTGCATGTCTGTTCTTTTCACAGACCACATATGGATCCACCAGTGTCATTGCATGTGTGTTCTTTTCACAAACCACATATGGATCCACCACTGTCATTGCATGTGTGTTCTTTTCACAGACCACATATGGATCCACCAGTTTCATTGCATGTGTGTTCTTTTCACATACCACATATGGATCCACCAATGTCATTTCATATGTGTTCTTTTCATAGACCACATATGGATCCACCAGTGCCATTGCATGTGTGTTCTTTTTACAGACCACATATAGGACCACCATTGTCATTGCATGTGTGTTCTTTTCACAGACCACATATGGACCCACCAGTGTCATTGCATGTGTGTTCTTTTTACAGACCACATATAGAACCACCATTGTCATTGCATGTGTGTTCTTTTCACATACCACATATGGACCCACCAGTGTCATTGCATGTGTGTTCTTTTCATAGACCACATATGGATCCACTAGTGTCATTGCATGTGTGTTCTTTTCACAGACCACATATGGACCCACCAGTGTCATTGCATGTGTGTTCTTTTCACAGACCACATATGGATCCACCAGTGTCATTGCATGTGTGTTCTTTTCATAGACCACATATAGAACCACCGTTGTCATTGCATGTGTGTTCTTTTCATTAACCACAGCTAGAGTCATTGAAATGTTTGTTCTTTTCACATACCACATATGGATCAACCAGTGTCATTGCATGTGTGTTCTTTTCACAGACCACATATGGATCCACCAGTGTCATTGAAATGTGAGTACTTTTCACAGACCACATATGGATCCACCAGTGTCATTGCATGTGTATTCTTTTCACAGACCACATATGGATCCACCAATGTCATTTCATATGTGTTCTTTTCATAGACCACATATGGATCCACCAGTGCCATTGCATGTGTGTTCTTTTTACAGACCACATATAGGACCACCATTGTCATTGCATGTGTGTTCTTTTCACAGACCACATATGGACCCACCAGTGTCATTGCATGTGTGTTCTTTTTACAGACCACATATAGAACCACCATTGTCATTGCATGTGTGTTCTTTTCACAGACCACATATGGACCCACCAGTGTCATTGCATGTGTGTTCTTTTCATAGACCACATATGGATCCACTAGTGTCATTGCATGTGTGTTCTTTTCACAGACCACATATGGACCCACCAGTGTCATTGCATGTGTGTTCTTTTCACAGACCACATATGGATCCACCAGTGTCATTGCATGTGTGTTCTTTTCACATACCACATATAGATCCACCAGTGTCATTGCATATGTGTTCTTTTCACGGACGACATATGGATCCACCAGTGTCATTGCCTGTATGTTCTTTTCATAGACCACATATGGATCCACCAGTGTCATTGCATGTGTGTTCTTTTCGCAGACCACATATGGATCCACCAGTATCATTGCATGTCAGTTCTATTCACAGACCACATATGGATCCACCAGAGTCATTGCATGTGTGTGCTTTTCACAGACCACATATGGATCCACCACTGTCATTTCATGTGTGTTCTTTTCACAGACCATATATGGATCCACCAGTGTCATTGCATGTGTGTTCTTTTCAGTTACCACATATGGATCCACTAGTATTATTGCATGTGTGTTCTTTTCACACACCACATATGGATCCACCAGTGCCATTACATGTCTGTTCTTTTCACAGACCACATATAGATCCACCAGTGTCATTTCATGTGTGTTCTTTTCACACACCACATATGGATCCACCAGTGTCATTGCATGTCTGTTCTTTTCATAGACCACATATGGATCCACCAGCGTCATTGCATGTGTGTTCTTTTCACAGACCACATATGGATCCACTAGTGTCATTGCATGTGTGTTCTTTTCACAAACCACATATGGATCCACCAGTGTCATTGCATGTGTCTTCTTTTCACACACCACATATGGATCCACCACTTCTATTGCATGTCTGTTCTTTTCACAGACCACATATGGATCCACCAGTGTCATTGCATGTGTGTTCTTTTCACAAACCACATATGGATCCACCACTGTCATTGCATGTGTGTTCTTTTCACAGACCACATATGGATCCACCAGTTTCATTGCATGTGTGTTCTTTTCACATACCACATATGGATCCACCAATGTCATTTCATATGTGTTCTTTTCATAGACCACATATGGATCCACCAGTGCCATTGCATGTGTGTTCTTTTTACAGACCACATATAGGACCACCATTGTCATTGCATGTGTGTTCTTTTCACAGACCACATATGGACCCACCAGTGTCATTGCATGTGTGTTCTTTTTACAGACCACATATAGAACCACCATTGTCATTTCATGTGTGTTCTTTTCACAGACCACATATGGACCCACCAAAGGTCATTGCATGTGTGTTCTTTTCATCGACCACCTATGGATCCACGAGTGTCATTGCATGTGTGTTCTTTTCACAGACCACATATGGACCCACCAGTGTCATTGCATGTGTGTTCTTTTCATAGACCACATATGGATCCACCAGTTGTCATTGCATGTGTGTTCTTTCATAGACCACATATAGATCCAACGTTGTGATTGCATGTTTGTTCTTTTCATTAAACACAGATAGAGTTATTGAAATGTTTGTTCTTTTCACATACCACATATGGATCGACCAGTGTCATTGCATGTGTGTTCTTTTCATGACCACATATGGATCCACCAGTGTCATTGAAATGTGAGTACTTTTCATGCACCACATATGGATCCACCAAGGTCATTGCATGTGTATTCTTTTCATGCACCACATATGGATCCACCAATGTCATTTCATGTGTCTTCTTTTCACACACCACATATGGATCCACCAGTTAGATTGCATGTGTGTTCTTTTCAGATACCACATATGGATCCACGAGTGTAATTGCATGTGTGTTCTTTCACAACCACATATGGACCCACCAGTGTCATTGCATGTGTGTTCTTTTTACGTACCACATATAGAACCACCATTGTCATTGCATGTGTGTTCTTTCACGCACCACATATGGACCCACAGTGTCATTGCATGTGTGTTCTTTTCAAAGACCACATATGGATCCACTAGTGTCATTGCATGTGTGTTCTTTTCACACCACATATGGACCCACCAAGTGTCATTGCATGTGTGTTCTTTTCACAGACCACATATGGATCCACCAGTGTCATTGCATGTGTGTTCTTTACAAATACCACATATAGATCCACCAAAGGTCATTGCATATGTGTTCTTTTCACTGACCACATATGGATCCACCAAAGGTCATTGCTTATGTGTTCTTTTCATAGACCACATATGGATCCACCAGTGTCATTGCATGTGTTCTTTCAGCACCACATATGGATCCACCAAGATCATTGCATGTCGTTCTATTCACAGCACCATATGGATCCACCAGAGTCATTGCATGTGTGTGCTTTTCACAGACCACATATGGATCCACCACTGTCATTTCATGTGTGTTCTTTTCACAGACCACATATGGATCCACCAGTTTCATTGCATGTGTGTTCTTTTCAGTTACCACATATGGATCCACTAGTGTTATTGCATGTGTGTTCTTTTCACACACCACATATGTATCCACCAGTGCCATTACATGTCTGTTCTTTTCACAGACCACATATAGATCCACCAGTGTCATTTCATGTGTGTTCTTTTCACACACCACATATGGATCCACTAGTGTCATTGCATGTGTGTTCTTTTCACAGACCACATATGGACCCACCAGTGTCATTGCATGTGTGTTCTTTTCACAGACCACATATGGATCCACCAGTGTCATTGCATGTGTGTTCTTTTCATAGACCACATATAGAACCACCGTTGTCATTGCATGTGTGTTCTTTTCATTAACCACACCTAGAGTCATTGAAATGTTTGTTCTTTTCACAGACCACATATGGATCCACCAGTGTCATTGCATGTGTATTCTTTTCACAGACCACATATGGATCCACCAATGTCATTTCATATGTGTTCTTTTCATAGACCACATATGGATCCACCAGTGCCATTGCATGTGTGTTCTTTTTACAGACCACATATAGGACCACCATTGTCAATGCATGTGTGTTCTTTTCACAGACCACATATGGACCCACCAGTGTCATTGCATGTGTGTTCTTTTTACAGACCACATATAGAACCACCATTGTCATTGCATGTGTGTTCTTTTCACAGACCACATATGGACCCACCAGTGTCATTGCATGTGTGTTCTTTTCATAGACCACATATGGATCCACTAGTGTCATTGCATGTGTGTTCTTTTCACAGACCACATATGGACCCACCAGTGTCATTGCATGTGTGTTCTTTTCACAGACCACATATGGATCCACCAGTGTCATTGAATGTGTGTTCTTTTCACATACCACATATAGATCCACCAGTGTCATTGCATATGTGTTCTTTTCATTTACATATGGATCCACCAAAGTGTCATTGCATGTGTGTTCTTTTCACCCACCACATATGGAACCACCCGTGTCAGTGCCTGTGTGTTCTGTTCACATACCACATATAGTTGCACCAGTGTCATTGCATATGTGTTCTTTTCACTTGACGACATATGGATCCACCAAAGGTCATTGCATGTATGTTCTTTTCATAGACCACATATGGATCCACCAATGTCATTTCATGTGTGTTCTTTCATGCACTATATATGGATCCACCAGTGTCATTGCATGTGTGTTCTTTTCAGTTACCACATATGGATCCACTAGTATTATTGCATGTGTGTTCTTTTCACACACCACATATGGATCCACCAGTGCCATTACATGTCTGTTCTTTTCACAGACCACATATAGATCCACCAGTGTCATTTCATGTGTGTTCTTTTCACACACCACATATGGATCCACTAGTGTCATTGCATGTGTGTTCTTTTCACAGACCACATATGGACCCACTAGTGTCATTGCATGTGTGTTCTTTTCACAGACCACATATGGATCCACCAGTGTCATTGCATGTGTGTTCTTTTCATAGACCACATATAGAACCACCGTTGTCATTGCATGTGTGTTCTTTTCATTAACCACAGCTAGAGTCATTGAAATGTTTGTTCTTTTCACATACCACATATGGATCAACCAGTGTCATTGCATGTGTGTTCTTTTCATGCACTACATATGGATCCACCAAGTGTCATTGCATGTGTGTTCTTTTTACGCACTACATATAGAACCACCAGTGTCATTCCATGTGTGTTCTTTTCATTCACCACATATGGATCCACCAGTGTCATTGTGTGTGTTCTTTTCACACACCATATATGGATCCACCAGTGTCATTGCATGTGTGTTCTTTCAACCACATATGGACCCACCAGTGTCATTGCATGTGTGTTCTTTTCACAAACCACATATGGATCCACCAAAGGTCATTGCATGTGTGTTCTTTTCACATACCACATATAGATCCACCAGTCATTGCATATGTGTTCTTTTCACTGACATATATGGATCCACAGTGTCATTGCATGTATGTTCTTTTCATAAACCACATATGGATCCACCAGTGTCATTGCATGTGTGTTCTTTTCAAACCACATATGGATCCACCAAGATCATTGCATGTGTGTTCTTTTCATAAACCACATATGGATCCACTAGAGTCATTGCATGTGTGTTCTTTTCATGCACCACATATGGATCCACTAGAGTCATTGCATGTGTGTTCTTTTCATAAACCACATATGGATCCACCAGTTCATTGCATGTGTGTTCTTTTCATAAACCACATATGGATCCACTAGTATCATTGCATGTGTGTTCTTTTCACACCACATATGGATCCACTAGAGTCATTACATGTGTGTTCTTTTCATAAAACACATATGGATCCACCAATGTCATTTCATGTGTGTTCTTGTCACAAACCACATATGGATCCACCAGAGTCATTGCATGTCTGTTCTTTTTCATAAACCACATATGGATCCACCAAAGTCATTGCATGTGTGTTCTTTTCATAAACCACATATGGATCCACCATTGTCATTGCATGTGTGTTCTTTTCACAAAACACATGGATCCACCAGTGTCCTTGCATGTTTTTTATTTTCATAAACCACATATGGATCCAGCAGAGTCATTGCATGTGTATTCTTTTCATTAACCATATGGATCCACCAGAGTCATTGCATGTGTGTTCTTTTAAAAAACCACATATGGATCCACCAGAGTCATTGCATGTCTGTTCTTTTCATAAACCACATGGATCCACCAGAGTCATTGCATGTGTGTTCTTTCATAAACCACAACTAGAGTCATTGCATATGTGTTCTTTTCATAAACACATATGGATCCAAGTCATTGCATGTGTGTTCTTTTCACCACATAGGACCACCATTGTCATTGCATGTGTGTTCTTTTCATAAACCACATATGGATCCACTAGAGTTCATTGCATGTGTGTTCTTTTACACATATAGAACCACCATTGTCATTGCATGTGTGTTCTTTCATATACCACAGCTAGAGTCATTGCATGTGTGTTCTTTTCATAAACCACATATGGATCCACTAGTGTCATTGCATTTGTGTTATTTTCACATACCACATATGGACACCAAGAGTCATTGCATGTGTGTTCTTTTGATAAACCACATGGATCCACCAGTGTCATTGCATTTGTGTTCTTTTCATAAACCAAATATGGATCCACTAGTGTCATTGCATGTGTATTCTTTTCATTAACCACACTAGGGTCATTGCATGTGTGTTCTTTTCATAAACCACAACTAGAGTCATTGCATGTGTGTTCTTTTCATGACCACATATGGATCCACCAAGTCATTCCATGTGTGTTCTTTTCATAAACCACATATGGATCTAGAGTCATTGCATGTGTGTTCTTTTCATAAACCACATGGATCCACCAAAGTCATTGCATGTGTTCTTTTCATAAACCACAACTAGAGTCATTGCATGTGTGTTCTTTTTACAGCACATATAGGACCACCATTGTCATTGCATGTGTGTTCTTTTCATAAACCACATATGGAACTAGAGTCATTGCATGTGTGTTCTTTTATAAACCACATATAGAGTTCATTGCATGTGTGTTCTTTTCATAAACCACATGGATCCACTAGAGTCATTGCATGTGTGTTCTTTTCATAAACCACGTGGATCCACTAGAGTCGTTGCATGTGTGTTCTTTTTCAAACCACATATGGAGTCATTGCATGTGTGTTCTTTTCATAAACCACATAGATCCACCAAAGTGTCATTGCATGTGTGTTCTTTTCATAAACCACATAATCCAGAGTCATTGCATGTGTGTTATTTTCATAAACCACATGGATCCTCTAGAGTCATTGCATGTGTGTTCTTTTCATAAACCACATATGGATCCACCGTGTCATTGCATGTGTGTTCTTTTCATAAACCACATATGGATCCACCTAGTGTCATTACATGTGTGTTCTTTCATAAACCACATATGGATCCACTAGAGTCATTGCATGTGTGTTCTTTTCATAAACCAAATGGATCCACCAGTCATTGCATGTGTGTTCTTTCATCACATATGGATCCACCTAAGTCATTGCATGTGTGTTCTTTTCAAACCACATATGGATCCACTAGAGTCATTGCATGTGTGTTCTTTTCACACACCACATATGGATCCACTAGAGTTATTTCATGTGTGTTCTTTTCATAAACCACATGGATCCACTAGAGTCATTGCATGTGTGTTCTTTTCACACCACATATGGATCCACTAGTGTCATTGCATGTGTGTTCTTTTCATAAACCACATATGGATCCACTAGAGTCATTACATGTGTGTTATTTTCATAAACCACATATGGATCCACCAGAGTCATTGCATGTGTGTTCTTTTCATAAACCACATATGGATCCACCAGAGTCATTGCATGTGTGTTCTTATCATAGACCACAACTAGAGTCATTGCATGTGTGTTCTTTTCATAAACCACAACTAGAGTTCATAGCATGTGTGTTCTTTCATATACCACATATGGATCCACTAGATTCATTGCATGTGTGTTCTTTTCAAAAACCACATATGGATCCACTAACGTCATTGCATGTGTGTTCTTTTTATAAACCACATATAGAACCACCATTGTCATTGCATGTGTGTTCTTTTTATAACCACAACTAGAGTCATTGCATGTGTGTTCTTTTCATTAACCACATATGGATCCTCTAGATTCATTGCATGTGTGTTCTTTTCATAAACCACATATGGATCCACTAGAGTCATTGCATGTGTGTTCTTTTCATAAACCACATATGGATCCACCAGAGTCATTGCATGTGTGTTCTTTTCATAAACCACAACTAGAGTCATTGCATGTGTGTTCTTTTCATAAACAACAACTAGAGTCATTGCATGTGTGTTCTTTTCATAAACCACAACTAGAGTTCATTGCATGTGTGTTCTTTTCATAAACCACATGGATCAACTAGAGTCATTGCACGTGTGTTCTTTTCATAAACTACGTGGATCCACTAGAGTCGTTGCATTCGTGTTCTTTTCATAAACCACATAATCCACCAGTCATTGCATGTGTTCTTTTCATCAACCACATGGATCCACCAGAGTCATTTCATGTGTGTTCTTTTCATAAACCACAACTAGAGTCTTTGCATGTGTGTTCTTTTCATAAACCACATGGATCCTCTAGAGTCATTGCATGTGTGTTATTTTCATCAACCATAGCTAGAGTCATTGCATGTGTGTTCTTTTCATAAACCACATGGATCCACCAGAGTCATTGCATGTGTGTTCTTTTCATAAACCACAACTAGAGTCATTGCATTTGTGTTCTTTTCATAAACCAAAACTAGAGTCATTGCATGTGTGTTCTTTTCATAAACCAGAACTAGAGTCATTGCATGTGTGTTCTTTTCATAAACCACAACTAGAGTCATTACATGTGTGTTCTTTTCATAAACCACAACTAGAGTTTATTGCATGTATGTTCTTTTCATAAACCACATGGATCCACTAGAGTCATTGCATGTGTGTTCTTTTTATAAACCACGTGGATCCACTAATGTCATTGCATTCGTGTTCTTTTCATAAACCACATGGATCCTCTAGAGTCATTACATGTGTGTTCTTTTCATAAACCACAACTAGAGTCATTGCATGTGTGTTCTTTTCATAAACCACATAGATCCAACAGTGTCATTGCATGTGTGTTCTTTTCATAAACCACAACTAGAGTCATTGCATGTGTGTTATTTTCATAAACCACATGGATCCTCTAGAGTCATTGCATGTGTGTTCTTTTCATAAACCACATGGATCCAACAGAGTCATTGCATGTGTGTTCTTTTCAGAAACGATAACTAGTGTCATTACATGTGTGTTCTTTTCATAAACCACAACTAGAGTCATTGCATGTGTGTTCTTTTCATAAACCAAATGGATCCACCAGAGTCATTGCATGTGTGTTCTTCTCATAGACCACAACTAGAGTCATTGCATGTGTGTTCTTTTGATAAACCACAGCTAGAGTCATTACATGTGTGTTCTTTTCACATACCACACAACTAGAGTTTATTGCATGTATGTTCTTTTCATAAACCACATGGATCCACTAGAGTCATTGCATGTGTGTTCTTTTTATAAACCACGTGGATCCACTAATGTCATTGCATTCGTGTTCTTTTCATAAACCACATGGATCCTCTAGAGTCATTACATGTGTTCTTTTCATAAACCACAAGTCATTGCATGTGTGTTCTTTTCATAAACCAAATGGATCCACCAGAGTCATTGCATGTGTGTTCTTCTCATAGACCACAGCTAGAGTCATTGCATGTGTGTTCTTTTCATAAACCACAGCTAGAGTCATTACATGTGTGTTCTTTTCATAAACCACAACTAGAGTTTATTGCATGTGTGTTCTTTTCATAAACCACATGGATCCACTAGAGTCATTGCATGTGTGTTCTTTTCATAAACTACGTGGATCCACTAATGTCATTGCATTCGTGTTCTTTTTATAAACCACAACTAGAGTCATTGCATGTGTTATCTTTTTATAAACCACATGGATCCACCAGTGTCATTGCATGTGTGTTCTTTTCATAAACCACAACTAGAGTCATTGCATGTGTGTTCTTTTCATAAACCACAACTAGAGTTCATTGCATGTGTGTTCTTTTCATAAACCACATGGATCCACTAGAGTCATTGCATGTCACATCCCAAGATTTTCCAAATCTTGTAATGTGAAAAATAAATTAAACAAAATAAAATTTTGTTGAAAATCAGGGTGAAAAGAAACTTTTGTTTCTAAAAGGAGACTTGAAATCCCGTCTTGAACAAACTTTGGCTAAAGTTTGAATTCAACCAAAAATCCAAATCAAGGGAAATGCATTCCTCAATGAATGTATCTGGAAATTTAAACATTTGGAAAATAAATCCAAATCCTAAAACCTTAGTGGAAGGAAATCATTTCCAAAGTATCTCCAAATCTATGGATTTGATCCATACCAAATCTGATCAACAAATGTTCACAAAGGATCAAGAAAGACCATAGAGATTGGTTTCACTTAGTTTGGAACCATGGACAAAACCTTATGAATATAAAAAGATAAGGAAATTGAATTTCCAAAGCTAATAAAGCCCTTACCCAAAAAGCCCATACCATTTGGTGAACAATAAATCCTAAAGGGATTTATAAAGATAAACATTTATCAAAGGAAAATAAATTGTTTTGGAAATAATAATTTAGATCTTTTAATAAAAGACTTTGTTTTCAAATGAAAAGGTGAGCCAAATTAATTTTGGCCAAGCTTTTGTAATAAAATATTTTGTTTTGATAAAATGAGTAAAGGTTTATTTAAATAAAATAATGAGGATTTAAATATCCAATTTTATTTAAGTAAAGGCTTTTCCCATTTTAAATGAACACCAAGTATTTTATTACTACTTTGAAATCTTTTATTAAAAAGGTTTTGCTTTGATTAAAATGAGTAAAGGATTATTTATATAAAATAATAAGGATTTAAATATCCAATTTTATTTAAGTAAAGGCTTTCCCATTTTAATTAAACACCAAAACTTATTTATTTATTTAAATAAGTTTCCAAGTATTCCTTATTTTCAAATAAAACCTTCTGGTTTGGTTTTGAAAATAATTGGATTTCAAATGGAAATTTTATTAAATAAATCAAAACCCTATTTTATTAAATAAAGATCCATTTTTAATTATTAAATGGATCCTAAAATAAATAAAAATATTATTTCATTTTGGATTTGGATTATGTTGACAAACAGAACCAAATTCAAATGAAAAGTTTGTTGTTTGTTTGAATTGATTTGAACCTTGTTTGATTGCTTGAATATTTGTTTGAAATTAAAAACAGAAAATAGAATTAGAAAAGAATAAAACAAACAGACAGAAAAAAAAAGGGAAAAGAAACCAGCCCAGTGGCCCATTACTAAGGCCCAAAGCAGCCCAAATATCCACACCTCAAGAAAAAAGCGGTTGACACCAATTAGTTAACCCACACCCTCAATGACCAGTGGACCCCACTCCGCACTCTCTCTCACAGACAACGGACCCACTTTCCCAGCCATCGTCTTCAACGAGACCCGTCATGCCCACCGAATTTGTGAGGTTACTCCGGCGTTGATTGCGCATGAAGGAGGCATTGAAACCTCGCAATAACCCTGCCCCTTTAAACGCCAGTGATTCCTCTCTCGTTCCCCTCTGACACCTCGCGCTCGCATGCCCCAGACCGCCTCCAATTTCTTTCCGAGCACCCTCTGCTCCGACGTGGTCCGGTGACAATTCCGACGAAACCTCACCTCCCCGAGCCTCCCTGAGTACGCTGGCAGCTTCACCACTCTCGGCGCTTTCGGTAGCCTCGCTTCGCCCGGTGCACGAACCTCGCCTCCGTGTCGACGTGATGAGCACCACCGTCTGTCTTCAACTCCGGCGAGCCCCACAGGTAGATTCCGACCGCCCCGCGCCTTCTCTTTCATGCACGCGTCACCGCACTGACCTTGCGCAACTAACCTTGCCCTATGTTCGCCTCCGGGTGATCTGCAGCGTTGTCCTCGACCTCAACCAGAGCAAACCGCCGTCTGTCTCGTCTCCGGCGAGCGATTACCGTCCACCCAGAGCGCCCCTCCGACGGAAATGACCACGTTGAGCACCAGCGTTCCTCGGCGATCACTGTGAGCTACTCCTCCCTCTCTCTTGTTTCCTGTGTTAGCCGGAACTCCACCGCCAGAGCGCCGTAAATGCGCCTGCCGCCATCCTTAGCAAGCATCTTTGGCGACCGAGGATTCGATCGGCGAACACGATAGATTGACTAAGCGAACCGTGCGCGTTGATCTGAGCCACACCTACCCCTTTAGATCTAGCGCCCACGTGGCTCGATCTGGCGGCGGTATCGACGAATAGAATTACGCCGTGTGCCTTGTTAGGTTTAAAACAGAATTTGAAAACAGAATTTCTTGCAAACTTCAAACCCATGTATCTTTTGATCCACACGTCCAAATTTTACAAATTTGATGTCGTTGGAATCAGCAAGACAAGCTCTAACCAACCCTGCCCTTAGTTTAGCATATAGTAACTGTTAGCTTGCTTAACTTTGCAGAAACTTTTGATTGCTGGTTTAGATTAGAAAAATCATTTAAAAATGATATTTAGGTTAAAACCTTTGCAATTTAGTTTGTTGTGACCTTACTGACCCTAGGAACCAACCCATAGTTTGGAAAGTGATTTTGGAAAAGAATAGGATGGATTAATTAGTTTAGTCCATTTCTAGCTAACTAAAACTATTTGTTTTGTTTATGAAAATGCTTTCATAAAGAAGACTTTGAGAAAATGTTTTGAACCAAACCTACTGACCCAAGACACCAAGTTTTGCAATAGCAACTCATTTGGTGAAAAACATAAAGTTTTGCCTTGATAGAATTATTTTCCACCACATAAAATGATGGATGGATTTAAAAATAGTTTTTGAGCAAAACCCTCTAACCAATGACTTTGCCATTTTGGTAAATGACCAATTTGGAACTTACAAAGTTTAGAAGCCTAGTGGAGACCATCCTTACAATAGAACCAACCTTTGCATGCTCATGCATGACTTAGATTCCATTGCTTTGTCTTGTGAGTGAATTTGTTTGAGTGATTCTTTGTATGGAATGTTAGTTGATTTTGTGTTTGCTTGATTGACTTGTAGTGAAGTTAGAGAAGTGTGAGACTAGCAAGATCAAGGAGTGAACCATCATTCCCTACCCAAAAAGGCAAGTTGCACTATCATACAAAAGTCCTACTATTTTCATTATACTTAGTGGATTTTGAAAACATGCATGAAAACTATTTTTATACTTATGCTATGCTAAATCCTAATAGGATTCCCTTACATTACTTAGTGAAAACCTTGTAGTTGTACATGCTTAGCCATGCTATATTTTGAAAAGAGATACATGTTGAGATTTTACAAAGTTGAGAAAAGGACTTGTGTTTTATATAATAAAACAAGGACTCAATGAACCACCTAGGTGGAGGATACTTTAAGTTTTGGAGAAGGTGGCAACAAAAGGAACCATTCTATGGCAATCTCTTTGTGTTGTGCTCCAAAAGAAAACCCACCTAGGAAACTTAGAGATTGAACATGCTTCTCCAATTGTGGCTTTCGTGTGCAACCACATGCTATTATGGCTCTGGCTTAGTCAATTACATTAGGAAGACCCATACATTGTCTTTAGTTACCAGACATGAGGATCTGGAATGCTTCATGGGGGCTAAAGACAAGCTAGCAATGGTGTATGGGAGGACCTTTTGGAAAGACTTCGTCATATTCTCAATCTGCCAGTATTCCATCTTGGTGAGTACTAATCCAGCGGCCACTGGTGGCAACAAGATGAGAGTGTGACATGTGGGTAAAGTGTACAACTTCTGCAGAAGATAATAAAATCTAAGTACTTAGCCGTGTCCCCAGTTATGGACAATACTGAGCAACTAAAGGCCTGAAGCTATGGAAGATCTCGACATTCTAATTTCTAAAAGAAAACTTTTAAAACTTGATGCACTTGGAGTTACCAAGGAACTCAAGAGATTTTGACAAAACTTGAAGCACTTGGAGTTACCAAGAAGCTCAAGAGATTTTGACAAAACTTGATGCACTTGGAGTTACCAAGAAGCTCAAGAGATTTTGACAAAACTTGAAGCACTTGGAGTTACCAAGAAGCTCAAGAGATTTTGACAAAACTTGATGCACTTGGAGTTACTAAGGTGCTCAAGAGATTTTTGACAAGGACTTGAACACTTGGGTTTTTACCAAGGAGTTCAAGAGATTTTTGAAAGGAGATTGGACAAAGGACCAAAAACCATTTTTGAAAAGATAGGATAAAATATTGCTTTATGCAAATGAGCCTGAAACTCCACTTAGCCAAATTTGCATGTATTGATAGGATCCACCTATATTATTCATAAAAATGAAACTTGCCAATACAATTCAAATGTATTGACCCTTGTGGCTGTAACTTATTATGTTGCAGGTTTGATTGTTTTTAGTGAAGATTGATTGATTAGGATTACAAAGTCTACAACCAACATCTGCCTGTGGCACTTTGAAGATGAAGGACCTATGACTATAGTTATTCCGCTGCAATGTAATGAAAATAGCCATTGAGCTATCTTTGATGTAATAAAACTATTTTATTCCTGGTTATAAAGATGTATTATGACCTTTGTTTCTTGATATTACATCTGAACTGTGGATGCTAGCTATTGATCCAGGGACTAGCATTGTAAACACAGGGGACTCAATCTTATTAAAGGTTGGGGACGCTACAGATGGTATCAGAGCATTGTGTTGCCTGTAGGATTTGTAACCCTAGGATTGGACAAAAACCCTTAGAAAAATAGGAGTTGTTTTGTTCCAAAACTTATTTACAAAAACAATCTTATAAACTCTTTCCTCAATCATTTTGGTTTCAACTCTACTTCTCTTCTACTTCAAAACTTAATGGAAAGCCTACCCCATGACCAAAGACTTCATCATGTGCAAGGGACTTCATCAACTCTAATGACTTCAACTTCTTCAACTCCAATGACTTCAACATCTTCAAGTGATTTCAACCTTATTCTCAACAAGGACTCCCAACTTAGATGTCACTAAGGACTACAAGAGAGACAAGAAATTTTGCTCAAGAATTGAAGACTAAGGAAACACAACTTGGAAGGAGCCATCAACATCTTTGAAGTATTTGTGACCAAGACACAAGAATTTTCCCAAGGGAACCATGATCTCATTCAAGAAGAATCAACCAAGAAGGATGGAAAGATTTCAAGTGAACCATATAGATGGACCACCATATTTAGTTTAAGTCAAACCCACCAACTTATGTGGTGTAACAAAAATATTTTGGTTGCCTAAAAATATGCTTGAAACTTGTTGTTTACTTCAACTCATGAGTTAAGCTCATAAGTTGTTAAGTGATTGATTGCTTGTTGAATGTTTGATGATTTGATTGTTTGATTGAACTTGATTGTTTTGAGTTGAGTGTTAGGACTTCTTAAAAACCTATCCACCAATACTTATCCCTATCAAACCAACAGATGCCTCCCCGTCGTGCCAACCCCAACCGAAACAACAACATCACTCCTGAGATGCAGCAGATGATGACAGCTCAGACGCAACTGATGCAGATGATGACAACGTTCATACAGAATCAGAACAACAACAACAACAACAACAATCAGAATAATCCTCCAGCCCTAGACATGCTCACCAAGTTTCTGAAACTTAGGCCTGCAAGGTTCTCTAGAACAACTGATCCAATGGAAGCTGATGATTGGTTACGTTCAGTAAACAAAGACTTAGTGACTGTTGGCTGCACCGATGGAGAAAAGTTAGGTTTGCAGCATTTTTACTTGAAGGACCAGCAGCAACATGGTGGGACAACTTTCAAATCACCACTCCCCTTGAAGATGTAACTTGGGCTATTTTTGAGGATGGATTCAGAACCACTCACATCTCACCTGGAGTAATGTACTTGAAGAAAAAGGAGTTTCACAATCTGAAACAACATCACCTCAGTGTGGCTGAGTATATTGAAGAATTCAACAATCTGGCACGCTATGCACCAGATGAAGTTGATACAGATGCTAAGAGAAAAGAAAAATTTCTTGAAGGACTTAATGATGAGTTGAACCTACAGCTAGTTGTTGCCTATGTCCCAACTTATCAATCACTCTGTGACAAAGCCATCATTTTGGAAAACAAGATGAATCAAGTTGAGAACAGAAAGAGGAAGCGTAAACTCAAGAACTATTCAGGATCATCAAAGAAGAGACAATCATTCAAAAGGAACAAAGAAGATTCTGAATCACATCAGTATCACCACAACAACAATGGAAGTGATAATAATGGAGATGATATTGACAATGGAGATGACCTTGGTCAGAATCAACAAGACAAATTCAGGAAGAAGGACATTAGCCAGTTGCAGTGCTATACCTGCAAGGAACTTGGACACTATGCATCAAAGCGTCACGAGAAGAAAAAGAAAAAGGCTGCTAGAAGAGCCAATGGAAATGACTCCAATGTGACCCAGAAAGGACATGTGAACCACATTGACATGGATGGAAACGTTGAAGAGATAGAAGAAGTGGATTAGATAACTCAGTTGAGTCAAATAAGGATTCCTTGTCTGAATATCAAGTGTTGAACCTATAGACAAGAGAACCATCAATGTAACCCTTTGAGACTTTATTTTAAGGGTGGTAGTACCCTAGTTGCCTTGAAGCCAACTTGTAACCCTAGCCTTCCCAAAATCTCGGGACGAGATTTCTTTTAAGGGTGGTAGCCTGTCACATCCCAAGATTTTCCAAATCTTGTAATGTGAAAAATAAATAAACAAAATAAATTTTTGTTGAAAATCAGGGTGAAAAGAAACTTTTGTTTCTAAAAGGAGACTTGAAATCCCGTCTTGAACAAACTTTGGCTAAAGTTTGAATTCAACCAAAAATCCAAATCAAGGGAAATGCATTCCTCAATGAATGTATCTGGAAATTTAAACATTTGGAAAATAAATCCAAATCCTAAAACCTTAGTGGAAGGAAATCATTTCCAAAGTATCTCCAAATCTATGGATTTGATCCATACCAAATCTGATCAACAAATGTTCACAAAGGATCAAGAAAGACCATAGAGATTGGTTTCACTTAGTTTGGAACCATGGACAAAACCTTATGAATATAAAAAGATAAGGAAATTGAATTTCCAAAGCTAATAAAGCCCTTACCCAAAAAGCCCATACCATTTGGTGAACAATAAATCCTAAAGGGATTTATAAAGATAAACATTTATCAAAGGAAAATAAATTGTTTTGGAAATACTAATTTAGATCTTTTAATAAAAGACTTTGTTTTCAAATGAAAAGGTGAGCCAAATTAATTTTGGCCAAGCTTTTGTAATAAAATATTTTGTTTTGATAAAATGAGTAAAGGTTTATTTAAATAAAATAATGAGGATTTAAATATCCAATTTTATTTAAGTAAAGGCTTTTCCCATTTTAAATGAACACCAAGTATTTTATTACTACTTTGAAATCTTTTATTAAAAAGTTTTTGCTTTGATTAAAATGAGTAAAGGATTATTTAAATAAAATAATAAGGATTTAAATATCCAATTTTATTTAAGTAAAGGCTTTCCCATTTTAATTAAACACCAAAACTTATTTATTTATTTAAATAAGTTTCCAAGTATTCTTTTATTTTTCAAATAAAACCTTCTGGTTTGGTTTTGAAAATAATTGGATTTCAAATGGAAATTTTATTAAATAAATAAAAACCCTATTTTATTAAATAAAGATCCATTTTTAATTATTAAATGGATCCTAAAATAAATAAAAATATTATTTCATTTTGGATTTGGATTATGTTGACAAACAGAACCAAATTCAAATGAAAAGTTTGTTGTTTGTTTGAATTGATTTGAACCTTGTTTGATTGCTTGAATATTTGTTTGAAATTAAAAACAGAAAATAGAATTAGAAAAGAATAAAACAAACAGACAGAAAAAAAAGGGAAAAGAAACCAGCCCAGCCGGCCAGCCCACTAAGGCCCAAAGAGCCCGAGATCCACACTCAAGAAAAACGGTTGACACCAATTAGTTAACCCACACCTCAATGACCAGTGGACCCACTCTCTCTCTCACAGACAACCTGGACCCACTTTCCCAGCCATCGTCTTCAACGAGACCCCGTCGCCCTGACCGTTGCTGTGAGGTTACTCCGGCGTTGATTGCGCATGAAGGAGGCATTGGATCCTCGCAATAACCCTGCCCCTTTAAACGCCAGTGATTCCTCTCTCGTTCCCCTCTGACACCTCGCGCTCGCATGCCCCAGACCGCCTCCAATTTCTTTCCGAGCACCCTCTGCTCCGACGTGGTCCGGTGACAATTCCGACGAAACCTCACCTCCCCGAGCCTCCCCGAGTACGCTGGCAGCTTCACCACTCTCGGCGCACTTCGCCAAGCTTCGCCGCGGGTGCACCAGAACCTCGCCTCCGTCGTCGACAGTGAGCACCACCGTCTGTCTTCAACTCCGGCGAGCCCCACAGGTAGATTCCGACCGCCCCGCGCCTTCTCTTTCATGCACGCGTCACCGCACTGACCTTGCGCAACTAACCTTGCCCTCTGTTCGCCTCCGGGTGATCTGCAGCGTTGTCCTCGACCTCAACCAGAGCAAACCGCCGTCTGCGTCTCCGCGAAGCGATTACCCACCCAGCGCCCGACGGAAATGACCACGTTGAGCACCAGCGTTCCTCGGCGATCACTGTGAGCTACTCCTCCCTCTCTCTTGTTTCCTGTGTTAGCCGGAACTCCACCGCCAGAGCGCCGCCGTCGTCTGCCACCACGCAGCGCCGCCGATCCTTGGCAAGCATCTTGTCACATCAGGATTTCGATCTGACGAACACGATAGATTGACTAAACGAACCGGTACGCGTTGATCTGAGCCACACCTACCCCTTTAGATCTAGCGGCCCACGTAGCTCGATCCTGGCGAAGCGGTATCGACGAATAGAATTACGCCGCGTGTCGCCTGTTAGGTTTAAAACAGAATTTGAAAACAGAATTTCTTGCAAACTTCAAACCCATGTATCTTTTGATCCACACGTCCAAATTTTACAAATTTGATGTCGTTGGAATCAGCAAGACAAGCTCTAACCAACCCTGCCCTTAGTTTAGCATATAGTAACTGTTAGCTTGTTTAACTTTGCAGAAACTTTTGATTGCTGGTTTAGATTAGAAAAATCATTTAAAAATGATATTTAGGTTAAAACCTTTGCAATTTAGTTTGTTGTGACCTTACTGACCCTAGGAACCAACCCATAGTTTGGAAAGTGATTTTGGAAAAGAATAGGATGGATTAATTAGTTTAGTCCATTTCTAGCTAACTAAAACTATTTGTTTTGTTTATGAAAATGCTTTCATAAAGAAGACTTTGGAGAAAATGTTTTGAACCAAACCTACTGACCCAAGACACCAAGTTTTGCAATAGCAACTCATTTGGTGAAAAACATAAAGTTTTTGCCTTGATAGAATTATTTTCCACCACATAAAATGATGGATGGATTTAAAAATAGTTTTTGAGCAAAACCCTCTAACCAATGACTTTGCCATTTTGGTAAATGACCAATTTGGAACTTACAAAGTTTAGAAGCCTAGTGGAGACCATCCTTACAATAGAACCAACCTTTGCATGCTCATGCATGACTTAGATTCCATTGCTTTGTCTTGTGAGTGAATTTGTTTGAGTGATTCTTTGTATGGAATGTTAGTTGATTTTGTGTTTGCTTGATTGACTTGTAGTGAAGTTAGAGAAGTGTGAGACTAGCAAGATCAAGGAGTGAACCATCATTCCCTACCCAAAAAGGCAAGTTGCACTATCATACAAAAGTCCTACTATTTTCATTATACTTAGTGGATTTTGAAAACATGCATGAAAACTATTTTTATACTTATGCTATGCTAAATCCTAATAGGATTCCCTTACATTACTTAGTGAAAACCTTGTAGTTGTACATGCTTAGCCATGCTATATTTTGAAAAGAGATACATGTTGAGATTTTACAAAGTTGAGAAAAGGACTTGTGTTTTATATAATAAAACAAGGACTCAATGAACCACCTAGGTGGAGGATACTTTAAGTTTTGGAGAAGGTGGCAACAAAAGGAACCATTCTATGGCAATCTCTTTGTGTTGTGCTCCAAAAGAAAACCCACCTAGGAAACTTAGAGATTGAACATGCTTCTCCAATTGTGGCTTTCGTGTGCAACCACATGCTATTATGGCTCTGGCTTAGTCAATTACATTAGGAAGACCCATACATTGTCTTTAGTTACCAGACATGAGGATCTGGAATGCTTCATGGGGGCTAAAGACAAGCTAGCAATGGTGTATGGGAGGACCTTTTGGAAAGACTTCGTCATATTCTCAATCTGCCAGTATTCCATCTTGGTGAGTACTAATCCAGCGGCCACTGGTGGCAACAAGATGAGAGTGTGACATGTGGGTAAAGTGTACAACTTCTGCAGAAGAAAATAAAATCTAAGTACTTAGCCGTGTCCCCGGTTATGGACAATACTGAGCAACTAAAGGCCTGAAGCTATGGAAGATCTCGACATTCTAATTTCTAAAAGAAAACTTTTAAAACTTGATGCACTTGGAGTTACCAAGGAACTCAAGAGATTTTGACAAAACTTGAAGCACTTGGAGTTACCAAGAAGCTCAAGAGATTTTGACAAAACTTGATGCACTTGGAGTTACCAAGAAGCTCAAGAGATTTTGACAAAACATGAAGCACTTGGAGTTACCAAGAAGCTCAAGAGATTTTGACAAAACTTGATGCACTTGGAGTTACTAAGGTGCTCAAGAGATTTTTTGACAAGGACTTGAACACTTGGGTTTTTACCAAGGAGTTCAAGAGATTTTTGAAAGGAGATTGGACAAAGGACCAAAAACCATTTTTGAAAAGATAGGATAAAATATTGCTTTATGCAAATGAGCCTGAAACTCCACTTAGCCAAATTTGCATGTATTGATAGGATCCACCTATATTATTCATAAAAATGAAACTTGCCAATACAATTCAAATGTATTGACCCTTGTGGCTGTAACTTATTATGTTGCAGGTTTGATTGTTTTTAGTGAAGATTGATTGATTAGGATTACAAAGTCTACAACCAACATCTGCCTGTGGCACTTTGAAGATGAAGGACCTATGACTATAGTTATTCCGCTGCAATGTAATGAAAATAGCCATTGAGCTATGTTTGATGTAATAAAACTATTTTATTCCTGGTTATAAAGATGTATTATGACCTTTGTTTCTTGATATTACATCTGAACTGTGGATGCTAGCTATTGATCCAGGGACTAGCATTGTAAACACAGGGGACTCAATCTTATTAAAGGTTGGGGACGCTACATTGCATGTGTGTTCTTTTCATATACCACGTGGATCCACTAGAGTCGTTGCATTCATGTTCTTTTCATAAACCACAACTAGAGTCATTGCATGTGTGTTCTTTTCATAAACCACATAGATCCAACAGTGTCATTGCATGTGTTTTCTTTTCATAAACCACAACTAGAGTAATTGCATGTGTGTTATTGTCATAAACCACATGGATCCTCTAGAGTCATTGCATGTGTGTTCTTTTCATAAACCACATGGATCCACCAGAGTCGTTGCATGTGTGTTCTTTTCAGAAACGATAACTAGTGTCATTAGATGTGTGTTCTTTTCATAAACCATAACTAGAGTCATTGCATGTGTGTTCTTTTCATAAACCAAATGGATCCACCAGAGTCATTGCATGTGTGTTCTTCTCAAAGACCACAACTAGAGTCATTGCATGTGTGTTCTTTTGATAAACCACAGCTAGAGTCATTACATGTGTGTTCTTTTCATAAACCACAACTAGAGTTTATTGCATGTATGTTCTTTTCATAAACCACATGGATCCACTAGAGTCATTGCATGTGTGTTCTTTTTATAAACCACGTGGATCCACTAATGTCATTGCATTCGTGTTCTTTTTATAAACCACATGGATCCTCTAGAGTCATTACATGTGTGTTCTTTTCATAAACCACAACTAGAGTCATTGCATGTGTGTTCTTTTCATAAACCAAATGGATCCACCAGAGTCATTGCATGTGTGTTCTTCTCATAGACCACAACTAGAGTCATTGCATGTGTGTTCTTTTCACAAACCACAGCTAGAGTCATTACATGTGTGTTCTTTTCATAAACCACAACTAGAGTTTATTGCATGTGTGTTCTTTTCATAAACCACATGGATCCACTAGAGTCATTGCATGTGTGTTCTTTTTATAAACCACGTGGATCTACTAATGTCATTGCATTCGTGTTCTTTTTATAAACCACAACTAGAGTCAATGCATGTGTGTTCTTTTTATAAACCACATGGATCCACCAGTGTCATTACATGTGTGTTCTTTTCATAAACCACAACTAGAGTCATTGCATGTGTGTTATTTTCATAAACCACATGGATCCTCTAGAGTCATTGCATATGTGTTCTTTTCATAAACCACAGCTACAGTCATTGCGTGTGTGTTCTTTTCATAAACCACATGGATCCACCAGAGTCATTGCATGTGTGTTCTTTTCATAAACCACAACTAGAGTCATTGCATGTGTGTTCTTTTCATAAACCACAACTAGAGTCATTGCATGTGTGTTCTTTTCATAAACAACAACTAGAGTCATTGCATGTGTGTTCTTTTCATAAACCACAACTAGAGTTCATTGCATGTGTGTTCTTTTCATAAACCACATGGATCCACTAGAGTCATTGCACGTGTGTTCTTTTCATAAACTACGTGGATCTACTAGAGTCAGTGCATTCGTGTTCTTTTCATAAACCACAACTAGCGTCATTGCATGTGTGTTCTTTTCATAAATCACATGGATCCACTAGAGTCATTTCATGTGTGTTCTTTTCATAAACCACAAATAGAGTCATTGCATGTGTGTTCTTTTCATAAACCACATGGATCCTCTAGAGTCATTGCGTGTGTGTTCTTTTCATAAACCACATGGATCCACCAGAGTCATTGCATGTGTGTTCTTTTCATAATCCACATGGATCCACCAAAGTCATTGCATGTGTGTTCTTTTCATAAACCACATGGATCCACCAAAGTCATTGCATGTGTGTTCTTTTCATAAACCACAGCTAGAGTCATTGCATGTGTGTTCTTTTCATAAACCACATGGATCCTCTAGAGTCATTACATGTGTGTTCTTTTCATAAACCACAACTAGAGTCATTGCATGTGTGTTCTTTTCATAAACCAAATGGATCCACCAGAGTCATTGCATGTGTGTTCTTTTCCTAAACCACCACTAGTGTCATTACATGTGTGTTCTTTTCATAAATCACAACTAGAGTTCATTGCATGTGTGTTCTTTTAATAAACAACATGTATCCACTAGAGTCATTGCATGTGTGTTCGTTTTATAAACCACATTGATCCACTAGAGTTTATTGCATTTGTGTTATTTTCATAAACCACAACTATAGTCATTGCATGTGTGTTCTTTTCATAAACCACAACTAGAGTTTATTGCATGTGTGTTCTTTTCATAAACCACATGGATCCACCAGTGTCATTACATGTGTGTTCTTTTCATAAACCACATATGGATCCACCAGTGTCATTGCATGTGTGTTCTTCTCCTAAACCACCACTAGAGTCGTTGCATTCGTGTTCTTTTCATAAACCACAACTAGAGTCATTGCATGTGTGTTCTTTTCATAAACCACATAGATCCAACAGTGTCATTGCATGTGTGTTCTTTTCATAAACCATAACTAGAGTCATTGCATGTGTGTTATTTTCATAAACCACATGGATCCTCTAGAGTCATTGAATGTGTGTTCTTTTCATAAACCACATGGATCCACCAGAGTCATTGCATGTGTGTTCTTTTCAGAAACGATAACTAGTGTCATTACATGTGTGTTCTTTTTATAAACCACAACTAGAGTCATTGCATGTGTGTTCTTTTCATAAACCAAATGGATCCACTAGAGTCATTGCATGTGTGTTCTTCTCATAGACCACAACTAGAGTCATTGCATGTGTGTTCTTTTGATAAACCACAGCTAGAGTCATTACATGTGTGTTCTTTTCATAAACCACAACTCGAGTTTATTGCATGTATGTTCTTTTCATAAACCACATGGATCCACTAGAGTCATTGCATGTGTGTTCTTTTTATAAACCACGTGGATCCACTAATGTCATTGCATTCGTGTTCTTTTCATAAACCACATGGATCCTCTAGAGTCACTACGTGTGTGTTCTTTTCATAAACCACAACTAGAGTCATTGCATGTCTGTTCTTTTCATAAACCAAATGGATCCACCAGAGTCATTGCATGTGTGTTCTTCTCATAGACCACAACTAGAGTCATTGCATGTGTGTTATTTTCATAAACCACAGCTAGAGTCATTACATGTGTGTTCTTTTCATAAACCACAACTAGAGTTTATTGCATGTGTGTTCTTTTCATAAACCACATGGATCCACTAGAGTCATTGCATGTGTGTTCTTTTTATAAACTACGTGGATCCACTAATGTCATTGCATTCGTGTTCTTTTTATAAACCACAACTAGAGTCATTGCATGTGTTATCTTTTTATAAACCACATGGATCCACCAGTGTCATTGCATGTGTGTTCTTTTCATAAACCACAACTAGAGTCATTGCATGTGTGTTCCTTTCATAAACCACAACTAGAGTTCATTGCATGTGTGTTCTTTTCATAAACCACATGGATCCACTAGAGTCATTGCATGTGTGTTCTTTTCATATACCACGTGGATCCACTAGAGTCATTGCATTCATGTTATTTTCATAAACCACAACTAGAGTCATTGCATGTGTGTTCTTTTCATAAACCACATAGATCCAACAGTGTCATTGCATGTGTGTTCTTTTCATAAACCACAACTAGAGTCATTGCATGTGTGTTATTTTCATAAACCACATGGATCCTCTAGAGTCATTGCATGTGTGTTCTTTTGATAAAACACATGGATCCACCAATGTCATTGCATTAGTGTTCTATTCAGAAACGATAACTAGTGTCATTAGATGTGTGTTCTTTTCATAAACCACAACTAGAGTCATTGCATGTGTGTTCTTTTCATAAACCAAATGGATCCACCAGAGTCATTGCATGTGTGTTCTTCTCAAAGACCACAACTAGAGTCATTGCATGTGTGTTCTTTTGCTAAACCACAGCTAGAGTCATTACATGTGTGTTCTTTTCATAAACCACAACTAGAGTTTATTGCATGTATGTTCTTTTCATAAACCACATGGATCCACTAGAGTCATTGCATGTGTGTTCTTTTTATAAACCACGTGGATCCACTAATGTCATTGCATTCGTGTTCTTTTTATAAACCACATGGATCCTCTAGAGTCATTACATGTGTGTTCTTTTCATAAACCACAACTAGAGTCATTGCATGTGTGTTCTTTTCATAAACCAAATGGATCCACCAGAGTCATTGCATGTGTGTTCTTCTCATAGACCACAACTAGAGTCATTGCATGTGTGTTTTTTTCACAAACCACAGCTAGAGTCATTACATGTGTGTTCTTTTCATAAACCACAACTAGAGTTTATTGCATGTGTGTTCTTTTCATAAACCACATGGATCCACTACAGTCATTGCATGTGTGTTCTTTTTATAAATCACGTGGATCCACTAATGTCATTGCATTCGTGTTCTTTTTATAAACCACAACTAGAGTCATTGCATGTGTGTTCTTTTTATAAACCACATGGATCCACCAGTGTCATTGCATGTGTGTTCTTTTCATAAACCACAACTAGAGTCATTGCATGTGTGTTATTTTCATAAACCACATGGATCCTCTAGAGTCATTGCATATGTGTTCTTTTCATAAACCACAGCTACAGTCATTGCGTGTGTGTTCTTTTCATAAACCACATGGATCCACCAGAGTCATTGCATGTGTGTTCTTTTCATAAACCACAACTAGAGTCATTGCATGTGTGTTCTTTTCATAAACCACAACTAGAGTCATTGCATGTGTGTTCTTTTCATAAACAACAACTAGAGTCATTGCATGTGTGTTCTTTTCATAAACCACAACTAGAGTTCATTGCATGTGTGTCCTTTTCATAAACCACATGGATCCACTAGAGTCATTGCACGTGTGTTCTTTTGATAAACTACGTGGATCTACTAGAGTCAGTGCATTCGTGTTCTTTTCATAAACCACAACTAGCGTCATTGCATGTGTGTTCTTTTCATAAATCACATGGATCCACTAGAGTCATTTCATGTGTGTTCTTTTCATAAACCACAAATAGAGTCATTGCATGTGTGTTCTTTTCATAAACCACATGGATCCTCTAGAGTCATTGCGTGTGTGTTCTTTTCATAAACCACATGGATCGACCAGAGTCATTGCATGTGTGTTCTTTTCATAATCCACATGGATCCACCAAAGTCATTACATGTGTGTTCTTTTCATAAACCACATGGATCCACCAAAGTCATTGCATGTGTGTTCTTTTCATAAACCACAGCTAGAGTCATTGCATGTGTGTTCTTTTCATAAACCACATGGATCCTCTAGAGTCATTGCATGTGTGTTCTTTTCATAAACCCCATGGATCCACCAGAGTCATTGCATGTGTGTTCTTTTCACAAACCACGACTAGTGTCATTACATGTGTGTTCTTTTCATAAATCACAACTAGAGTTCATTGCATGTGTGTTCTTTTAATAAACAACATGTATCCACTAGAGTCATTGCATGTGTGTTCGTTTTATAAACCACATTGATCCACTAGAGTTTATTGCATTTGTGTTATTTTCATAAACCACAACTATAGTCATTGCATGTGTGTTCTTTTCATAAACCACAATTAGAGTTTATTGCATGTGTGTTCTTTTCATAAACCACATGGATCCACCAGTGTCATTACATGTGTGTTCTTTTCATAAACCACATATGGATCCACCAGTGTCATTGCATGTGTGTTCTTCTCCTAAACCACCACTAGAGTCGTTGCATTCGTGTTCTTTTCATAAACCACAACTAGAGTCATTGCATGTGTGTTCTTTTCATAAACCACATAGATCCAACAGTGTCATTGCATGTGTGTTCTTTTCATAAACCACAACTAGAGTCATTGCATGTGTGTTATTTTCATAAACCACATGGATCCTCTAGAGTCATTGAATGTGTGTTCTTTTCATAAACCACATGGATCCACCAAAGTCATTGCATGTGTGTTCTTTTCAGAAACGATAACTAGTGTCATTACATGTGTGTTCTTTTTATAAACCACAACTAGATTCATTGCATGTGTGTTCTTTTCATAAACCAAATGGATCCAATAGAGTCATTGCATGTGTGTTCTTCTCATAGACCACAACTAGAGTCCTTGCATGTGTGTTCTTTTGATAAACCACAGCTAGAGTCATTACATGTGTGTTCTTTTCATTAACCACAACTAGAGTTTATTGCATGTATGTTCTTTTCATAAAAAACATGGATCCACTAGAGTCATTGCATGTGTGTTCTTTTTATAAACCACGTGGATCCACTAATGTCATTGCATTCGTGTTCTTTTCATAAACCACATGGATCCTCTAGAGTCACTACGTGTGTGTTCTTTTCATAAATCACAACTAGAGTCATTGCATGTCTGTTCTTTTCATAAACCAAATGGATCCACCAGAGTCATTGCATGTGTGTTCTTCTCATAGACCACAACTAGAGTCATTGCATGTGTGTTCTTTTCATAAACCACAGCTAGAGTCATTACATGTGTGTTCTTTTCATAAACCACAACTAGAGTTTATTGCATGTGTGTTCTTTTCATAAACCACATGGATCCACTAGAGTCATTGCATGTGTGTTCTTTTTATAAACTACGTGGATCCACTAATGTCATTGCATTCGTGTTCTTTTTATAAACCACAACTAGAGTCATTGCATGTGTGTTCTTTTTATAAACCACATGGATCCACCAGTGTCATTGCATGTGTGTTCTTTTCATAAACCACAACTAGAGTCATTGCATGTGTGTTCTTTTCATAAACCACAACTAGAGTTCATTGCATGTGTGTTCTTTTCATAAACCACATGGATCCACTAGAGTCATTGCATGTGTGTTCTTTTCATAAACCACGTGGATCCACTAGAGTCGTTGCATTCGTGTTCTTTTCATAAACCACAACTAGAGTCATTGCATGTGTGTTCTTTTCATAAACCACATAGATCCAACAGTGTCATTGCATGTGTGTTCTTTTCATAAACCACAACTAGAGTCATTGCATGTGTGTTATTTTCATAAACCACATGGATCCTCTAGAGTCATTGCATGTGTGTTCTTTTCATAAACCACATGGATCCACCAGAGTCATTGCATGTGTGTTCTTTTCAGAAACGATAACTAGTGTCATTACATGTGTGTTCTTTTCATAAACCACAACTAGAGTCATTGCATGTGTGTTCTTTTCATAAACCAAATGGATCCACCAGAGTCATTGCATGTGTGTTCTTCTCATAGACCACAACTAGAGTCATTGCATGTGTGTTCTTTTGATAAACCACAGCTAGAGTCATTACATGTGTGTTCTTTTCATAAACCACAACTAGAGTTTATTGCATGTATGTTCTTTTCATAAACCACATGGATCCACTAGAGTCATTGCATGTGTGTTCTTTTTATAAACCACGTGGATCCACTAATGTCATTGCATTCGTGTTCTTTTCATAAACCACATGGATCCTCTAGAGTCATTACATGTGTGTTCTTTTCATAAACCACAACTAGAGTCATTGCATGTGTGTTCTTTTCATAAACCAAATGGATCCACCAGAGTCATTGCATGTGTGTTCTTCTCATAGACCACAACTAGAGTCATTGCATGTGTGTTCTTTTCACAAACCACAGCTAGAGTCATTACATGTGTGTTCTTTTCATAAACCACAACTAGAGTTTATTGCATGTGTGTTCTTTTCATAAACCACATGGATCCACTAGAGTCATTGCATGTGTGTTCTTTTTATAAATCACGTGGATCCACTAATGTCATTGCATTCGTGTTCTTTTTATAAACCACAACTAGAGTCATTGCATGTGTGTTCTTTTTATAAACCACATGGATCCACCAGTATTATTGCATGTGTGTTCTTTTCATAAACCACAACTAGAGTCATTGCATGTGTGTTATTTTCATAAACCACATGGATCCTCTAGAGTCATTGCATGTGTTCTTTTCATAAACCATGCTAGAGTCATTGCGTGTGTTCTTTTCATAAACCACATGGATCCACCAGTCATTGCATGTGTGTTCTTTTCATAAACCACAACTAGAGTCATTGTATGTGTGTTCTTTTCATAAACCACAACTAGAGTCAATGGATGTGTGTTCTTTTCATAAACAACTAGAGTCATTGCATGTGTGTTCTTTTCATAAACCACAACTAGAGTTCATTGCATGTGTGTTCTTTTCATCAACCACATGGATCCACTAGAGTCATTGCACGTGTGTTCTTTTCATAAACTACGTGGATCTACTAGAGTCATTGCATTCGTGTTCTTTTCATAAACCACAACTAGCGTCATTGCATGTGTGTTCTTTTCATAAATCACAAATAGAGTCATTGCATGTGTTTTTTTCATAAACCACATGGATCCTCTAGAGTCATTGCGTGTGTGTTCTTTTCATAAACCACATGGATCCACCAGAGTCATTGCATGTGTGTTCTTTTCATAATCCACATGGATCCACCAAAGTCATTGCATGTGTGTTCTTTTCATAAACCACATGGATCCACCAAAGTCATTGCATGTGTTCTTTTCATAAACCACAGCTAGAGTCATTGCATGTGTGTTCTTTTCATAAACCACATGGATCCTCTAGAGTCATTGCATGTGTGTTCTTTTCATAAACCCCATGGATCCACCAGAGTCATTGCATGTGTGTTCTTTTCACAAACCACGACTAGTGTCATTACATGTGTGTTCTTTTAATAAATCACAACTAGAGTTCATTGCATGTGTTCTTTTAATAAACAACATGTATCCACTAGAGTCATTGCATGTGTGTTCGTTTTATAAACCACATTGATCCACTAGAGTTTATTGCATTTGTGTTATTTTCATAAACCACAACTATAGTCATTGCATGTGTGTTCTTTTCATAAACCACAACTAGAGTTTATTGCATGTGTGTTCTTTTCATAAACCACATGGATCCACCAGTGTCATTACATGTGTGTTCTTTTCATAAACCACATATGGATCCACCAGTGTCATTGCATGTGTGTTCTTCTCCTAAACCACCACTAGAGTCGTTGCATTCGTGTTCTTTTCATAAACCACAACTAGAGTCATTGCATGTGTGTTCTTTTCATAAACCACATAGATCCAACAGTGTCATTGCATGTGTGTTCTTTTCATAAACCATAACTAGAGTCATTGCATGTGTGTTATTTTCATAAACCACATGGATCCTCTAGAGTCATTGAATGTGTGTTCTTTTCATAAACCACATGGATCCACCAAAGTCATTGCATGTGTGTTCTTTTAAAACGATAACTAGTGTCATTACATGTGTGTTCTTTTTATAAACCACAACTAGATTCATTGCATGTGTGTTCTTTTCATAAACCAAATGGATCCACTAGAGTCATTGCATGTGTGTTCTTCTCATAGACCACAACTAGAGTCATTGCATGTGTGTTCTTTTGATAAACCACAGCTAGAGTCATTACATGTGTGTTCTTTTCATAAACCACAACTAGAGTTTATTGCATGTATGTTCTTTTCATAAACCACATGGATCCACTAGAGTCATTGCATGTGTGTTCTTTTTATAAACCACGTGGATCCACTAATGTCATTGCATTCGTGTTCTTTTCATAAACCACATGGATCCTCTAGAGTCACTACGTGTGTGTTCTTTTCATAAATCACAACTAGAGTCATTGCATGTCTGTTCTTTTCATAAACCAAATGGATCCACCAGAGTCATTGCATGTGTGTTCTTCTCATAGACCACAACTAGAGTCATTGCATGTGTGTTCTTTTCATAAACCACAGCTAGAGTCATTACATGTGTGTTCTTTTCATAAACCACAACTAGAGTTTATTGCATGTGTGTTCTTTTCATAAACCACATGGATCCACTAGAGTCATTGCATGTGTGTTCTTTTTATAAACCACGTGGATCCACTAATGTCATTGCATTCGTGTTCTTTTTATAAACCACAACTAGAGTCATTGCATGTGTTATCTTTTTATAAACCACATGGATCCACCAGTGTCATTGCATGTGTGTTCTTTTCATAAACCACAACTAGAGTCATTGCATGTGTGTTCTTTTCATAAACCACAACTAGAGTTCATTGCATGTGTGTTCTTTTCATAAACCACATGGATCCACTAGAGTCATTGCATGTGTGTTCTTTTCATATACCACGTGGATCCACTAGAGTCATTGCATTCCTGTTCTTTTCATAAACCACAACTAGAGTCATTGCATGTGTGTTCTTTTCATAAACCACATAGATCCAACAGTGTCATTGCATGTGTGTTCTTTTCATAAACCACAACTAGAGTCATTGCATGTGTGTTATTTTCATAAACCACATGGATCCTCTAGAGTCATTGCATGTGTGTTCTTTTCATAAACCACATGGATCCACCAGAGTCATTGCATGTGTGTTCTTTTCAGAAACGATAACTAGTGTCATTAGATGTGTGTTCTTTTCATAAACCACAACTAGAGTCATTGCATGTGTGTTCTTTTCATAAACCAAATGGATCCACCAGAGTCATTGCATGTGTGTTCTTCTCAAAGACCACAACTAGAGTCATTGCATGTGTGTTCTTTTGATAAACCACAGCTAGAGTCATTACATGTGTGTTCTTTTCATAAACCACAACTAGAGTTTATTGCATGTATGTTCTTTTCATAAACCACATGGATCCACTAGAGTCATTGCATGTGTGTTCTTTTTATAAACCACGTGGATCCACTAATGTCATTGCATTCGTGTTCTTTTTATAAACCACATGGATCCTCTAGAGTCATTACATGTGTGTTCTTTTCATAAACCACAACTAGAGTCATTGCATGTGTGTTCTTTTCATAAACCAAATGGATCCACCAGAGTCATTGCATGTGTGTTCTTCTCATAGACCACAACTAGAGTCATTGCATGTGTGTTCTTTTCACAAACCACAGCTAGAGTCATTACATGTGTGTTCTTTTCATAAACCACAACTAGAGTTTATTGCATGTGTGTTCTTTTCATAAACCACATGGATCCACTAGAGTCATTGCATGTGTGTTCTTTTTATAAATCACGTGGATCCACTAATGTCATTGCATTCGTGTTCTTTTATAATCCACAACTAGAGTCATTGCATGTGTGTTCTTTTTATAAACCACATGGATCCACCAGTATTATTGCATGTGTGTTCTTTTCATAAACCACAACTAGAGTCATTGCATGTGTGTTATTTTCATAAACCACATGGATCCTCTAGAGTCATTGCATATGTGTTCTTTTCATAAACCATGCCTACGTCATTGCGTGTGTGTTCTTTTCATAAACCACATGGATCCACCAGAGTCATTGCATGTGTGTTCTTTTCATAAACCACAACTAGAGTCATTGTATGTGTGTTCTTTTCATAAACCACAACTAGAGTCATTGCATGTGTGTTCTTTTCATAAACAACAACTAGAGTCATTGCATGTGTGTTCTTTTCATAAACCACAACTAGAGTTCATTGCATGTGTGTTCTTTTCATCAACCACATGGATCCACTAGAGTCATTGCACGTGTGTTCTTTTCATAAACCATTGGATCTACTAGAGTCATTGCATTCGTGTTCTTTTCATAAACCACAACTAGCGTCATTGCATGTGTGTTCTTTTCATAAATCACAAATAGAGTCATTGCATGTGTTTTTTTCATAAACCACATGGATCCTCTAGAGTCATTGCGTGTGTGTTCTTTTCATAAACCACATGGATCCACCAGAGTCATTGCATGTGTGTTCTTTTCATAATCCACATGGATCCACCAAAGTCATTGCATGTGTGTTCTTTTCATAAACCACATGGATCCACCAAAGTCATTGCATGTGTGTTCTTTTCATAAACCACAGCTAGAGTCATTGCATGTGTGTTCTTTTCATAAACCACATGGATCCTCTAGAGTCATTGCATGTGTGTTCTTTTCATAAACCCCATGGATCCACCAGAGTCATTGCATGTGTGTTCTTTTCACAAACCACGACTAGTGTCATTACATGTGTGTTCTTTTAATAAATCACAACTAGAGTTCATTGCATGTGTGTTCTTTTAATAAACAACATGTATCCACTAGAGTCATTGCATGTGTGTTTGTTTTATAAACCACATTGATCCACTAGAGTTTATTGCATTTGTGTTATTTTCATAAACCACAACTATAGTCATTGCATGTGTGTTCTTTTCATAAACCACAACTAGAGTTTATTGCATGTGTGTTCTTTTCATAAACCACATGGATCCACCAGTGTCATTACATGTGTGTTCTTTTCATAAACCACATATGGATCCACCAGTGTCATTGCATGTGTGTTCTTCTCCTAAACCACCACTAGAGTCGTTGCATTCGTGTTCTTTTCATAAACCACAACTAGAGTCATTGCATGTGTGTTCTTTTCATAAACCACATAGATCCAACAGTGTCATTGCATGTGTGTTCTTTTCATAAACCACAACTAGAGTCATTGCATGTGTTATTTTCATAAACCACATGGATCCTCTAGAGTCATTGAATGTGTGTTCTTTTCATAAACCACATGGATCCACCAGAGTCATTGCATGTGTGTTCTTTTCAGAAACGATAACTAGTGTCATTACATGTGTGTTCTTTTTATAAACCACAACTAGAGTCATTGCATGTGTGTTCTTTTCATAAACCAAATGGATCCACTAGAGTCATTGCATGTGTGTTCTTCTCATAGACCACAACTAGAGTCATTGCATGTGTGTTCTTTTGATAAACCACAGCTAGAGTCATTACATGTGTGTTCTTTTCATAAACCACAACTAGAGTTTATTGCATGTATGTTCTTTTCATAAACCACATGGATCCACTAGAGTCATTGCATGTGTGTTCTTTTTATAAACCACGTGGATCCACTAATGTAATTGCATTCGTGTTCTTTTCATAAACCACACGGATCCTCTAGAGTCACTACATGTGTGTTCTTTTCATACACCACAACTAGAGTCATTGAATGTGTGTTCTTTTCATAAACCAAATGGATCCACCAGAGTCATTGCATGTGTGTTCTTCTCATAGACCACAACTAGAGTCATTGCATGTGTGTTCTTTTCATAAACCATAGCTAGAGTCATTACATGTGTGTTCTTTTCATAAACCACAACTAGAGTTTATTGCATGTGTGTTCTTTTCACAAACCACATGGATCCACTAGAGTCATTGCATGTGTGTTCTTTTTATAAACCACGTGGATCCACTAATGTCATTGCATTTGTGTTCTTTTTATAAACCACAACTAGAGTCATTGCATGTGTGTTCTTTTTATAAACCACATGGATCCACCAGTGTCATTGCATGTGTGTTCTTTTCATAAACCACAACTAGAGTCATTGCATGTGTGTTATTTTCATAAACCACATGGATCCTCTAGAGTCATTGCATATGTGTTCTTTTCATAAACCACATTCTGATCATTGCATGTGCATTCTTTTCATAAACCACATGGATCCACCAGAGTCATTGCATGTGTGTTATTTTCATAAACCACAACTAGAGTCATTGCATGTGTGTTCTTTTCATAAACCACAACTAGAGTCATTGCATGTGTGTTCTTTTCATAAACAACAACTAGAGTCATTGCATGTGTGTTATTTTCATAAACCACAACTAGAGTCATTGCATGTGTGTTCTTTTCATAAACCACATGGATCCACTAGAGTCATTGCACATGTGTTCTTTTCATAAACTATGTGGATCTACTAGAGTCATTGCATTCGTGTTATTTTCATAAACCACAACTAGAGTCATTGCATGTGTGTTCTTTTCATAAACCACATGGATCAACCAGAGTCATTTCATGTGTGTTCTTTTCATAAACCACAAATAGAGTCATTGCATGTGTGTTCTTTTCATAAACCACATGGATCCTCTAGAGTCATTGCATGTGTGTTCTTTTCATAAACCACATGGATCCACCAAATTCATTGCATGTGTGTTCTTTTCATAAACCACAAGTAGAGTCATTGCATTTGTGTTCTTTTCATACACCACAACTAGAGTCATTGCATGTGTGTTCTTTTCATAAACCACAACTATAGTCATTGCATGTGTGTTCTTTTCATAAACCACAACTAGAGTTCATTGCATGTGTGTTCTTTTCATAAACCACATGGATCCACTAGATTAATTGCATGTGTGTTCTTTTCATAAACCACGTGGATCCACTAGAGTCGTTGCATTCGTGTTCTTTTCATAAACCACAATTAGAGTCATTGCATGTGTGTTCTTTTCATAAACCACATGGATCTACCAGTGTCATTGCATGTGTGTTCTTTTCATAAACCACATGGATCCACCAAAGTCATTGCATGTGTGTTCTTTTCATAAACCACAGCTAGTGTCATTGCATGTGTGTTCTTTTCATAAACCACATGGATCCTCTAGAGTCATTGCATGTGTGTTCTTTTCATAAACCAAATGGATCCACCAGAGTCATTGCATGTGTGTTCTTCTCATAGACCACAACTAGAGTCATTGCATGTGTGTTCTTTTCACAAACCACAGCTAGAGTCATTACATGTGTGTTCTTTTCATAAACCACAACTAGAGTTTATTGCATGTGTGTTCTTTTCATAAACCACATGGATCCACTAGAGTCATTGCATGTGTGTTCTTTTTATAAATCACGTGGATCCACTAATGTCATTGCATTCGTGTTCTTTTTATAAACCACAACTAGAGTCATTGCATGTGTGTTCTTTTTATAAACCACATGGATCCACCAGTATTATTGCATGTGTGTTCTTTTCATAAACCACAACTAGAGTCATTGCATGTGTGTTATTTTCATAAACCACATGGATCCTCTAGAGTCATTGCATATGTGTTCTTTTCATAAACCACAGCTACAGTCATTGCGTGTGTGTTCTTTTCATAAACCACATGGATCCACCAGAGTCATTGCATGTGTGTTCTTTTCATAAACCACAACTAGAGTCATTGTATGTGTGTTCTTTTCATAAACCACAACTAGAGTCATTGCATGTGTGTTCTTTTCATAAACAACAACTAGAGTCATTGCATGTGTGTTCTTTTCATAAACCACAACTAGAGTTCATTGCATGTGTGTTCTTTTCATCAACCACATGGATCCACTAGAGTCATTGCACGTGTGTTCTTTTCATAAACTACGTGGATCTACTAGAGTCATTGCATTCGTGTTCTTTTCATAAACCACAACTAGCGTCATTGCATGTGTGTTCTTTTCATAAATCACAAATAGAGTCATTGCATGTGTTTTTTTCATAAACCACATGGATCCTCTAGAGTCATTGCGTGTGTGTTCTTTTCATAAACCACATGGATCCACCAGAGTCATTGCATGTGTGTTCTTTTCATAATCCACATGGATCCACCAAAGTCATTGCATGTGTGTTCTTTTCATAAACCACATGGATCCACCAAAGTCATTGCATGTGTGTTCTTTTCATAAACCACAGCTAGAGTCATTGCATGTGTGTTCTTTTCATAAACCACATGGATCCTCTAGAGTCATTGCATGTGTGTTCTTTTCATAAACCCCATGGATCCACCAGAGTCATTGCATGTGTGTTCTTTTCACAAACCACGACTAGTGTCATTACATGTGTGTTCTTTTAATAAATCACAACTAGAGTTCATTGCATGTGTGTTCTTTTAATAAACAACATGTATCCACTAGAGTCATTGCATGTGTGTTCGTTTTATAAACCACATTGATCCACTAGAGTTTATTGCATTTGTGTTATTTTCATAAACCACAACTATAGTCATTGCATGTGTGTTCTTTTCATAAACCACAACTAGAGTTTATTGCATGTGTGTTCTTTTCATAAACCACATGGATCCACCAGTGTCATTACATGTGTGTTCTTTTCATAAACCACATATGGATCCACCAGTGTCATTGCATGTGTGTTCTTCTCCTAAACCACCACTAGAGTCGTTGCATTCGTGTTCTTTTCATAAACCACAACTAGAGTCATTGCATGTGTGTTCTTTTCATAAACCACATAGATCCAACAGTGTCATTGCATGTGTGTTCTTTTCATAAACCACAACTAGAGTCATTGCATGTGTGTTATTTTCATAAACCACATGGATCCTCTAGAGTCATTGAATGTGTGTTCTTTTCATAAACCACATGGATCCACCAGAGTCATTGCATGTGTGTTCTTTTCAGAAACGATAACTAGTGTCATTACATGTGTGTTTTTTTATAAACCACAACTAGAGTCATTGCATGTGTGTTCTTTTCATAAACCAAATGGATCCACTAGAGTCATTGCATGTGTGTTCTTCTCATAGACCACAACTAGAGTCATTGCATGTGTGTTCTTTTGATAAACCACAGCTAGAGTCATTACATGTGTGTTCTTTTCATAAACCACAACTAGAGTTTATTGCATGTATGTTCTTTTCATAAACCACATGGATCCACTAGAGTCATTGCATGTGTGTTCTTTTTATAAACCACGTGGATCCACTAATGTAATTGCATTAGTGTTCTTTTCATAAACCACACGGATCCTCTAGAGTCACTACATGTGTGTTCTTTTCATACACCACAACTAGAGTCATTGAATGTGTGTTCTTTTCATAAACCAAATGGATCCACCAGAGTCATTGCATGTGTGTTCTTCTCATAGACCACAACTAGAGTCATTGCATGTGTGTTCTTTTCATAAACCATAGCTAGAGTCATTACATGTGTGTTCTTTTCATAAACCACAACTAGAGTTTATTGCATGTGTGTTCTTTTCACAAACCACATGGATCCACTAGAGTCATTGCATGTGTGTTCTTTTTATAAACCACGTGGATCCACTAATGTCATTGCATTTGTGTTCTTTTTATAAACCACAACTAGAGTCATTGCATGTGTGTTCTTTTTATAAACCACATGGATCCACCAGTGTCATTGCATGTGTGTTCTTTTCATAAACCACAACTAGAGTCATTGCATGTGTGTTATTTTCATAAACCACATGGATCCTCTAGAGTCATTGCATATGTGTTCTTTTCATAAACCACAGCTACAGTCATTGCATGTGCATTCTTTTCATAAACCACATGGATCCACCAGAGTCATTGCATGTGTGTTATTTTCATAAACCACAACTAGAGTCATTGCATGTGTGTTCTTTTCATAAACCACAACTAGAGTCATTGCATGTGTGTTCTTTTCATAAACAACAACTAGAGTCATTGCATGTGTGTTATTTTCATAAACCACAACTAGAGTCATTGCATGTGTGTTCTTTTCATAAACCACATGGATCCACTAGAGTCATTGCACATGTGTTCTTTTCATAAACTATGTGGATCTACTAGAGTCATTGCATTCGTGTTATTTTCATAAACCACAACTAGAGTCATTGCATGTGTGTTCTTTTCATAAACCACATGGATCAACCAGAGTCATTTCATGTGTGTTCTTTTCATAAACCACAAATAGAGTCATTGCATGTGTGTTCTTTTCATAAACCACATGGATCCTCTAGAGTCATTGCATGTGTGTTCTTTTCATAAACCACATGGATCCACCAAATTCATTGCATGTGTGTTCTTTTCATAAACCACAAGTAGAGTCATTGCATTTGTGTTCTTTTCATACACCACAACTAGAGTCATTGCATGTGTGTTCTTTTCATAAACCACAACTATAGTCATTGCATGTGTGTTCTTTTCATAAACCACAACTAGAGTTCATTGCATGTGTGTTCTTTTCATAAACCACATGGATCCACTAGATTAATTGCATGTGTGTTCTTTTCATAAACCACGTGGATCCACTAGAGTCGTTGCATTCGTGTTCTTTTCATAAACCACAATTAGAGTCATTGCATGTGTGTTCTTTTCATAAACCACATGGATCTACCAGTGTCATTGCATGTGTGTTCTTTTCATAAACCACATGGATCCACCAAAGTCATTGCATGTGTGTTCTTTTCATAAACCACAGCTAGTGTCATTGCATGTGTGTTCTTTTCATAAACCACATGGATCCTCTAGAGTCATTGCATGTGTGTTCTTTTCATAAACCAAATGGATCCACCAGAGTCATTGCATGTGTGTTCTTCTCATAGACCACAACTAGAGTCATTGCATGTGTGTTCTTTTCACAAACCACAGCTAGAGTCATTACATGTGTGTTCTTTTCATAAACCACAACTAGAGTTTATTGCATGTGTGTTCTTTTCATAAACCACATGGATCCACTAGAGTCATTGCATGTGTGTTCTTTTTATAAATCACGTGGATCCACTAATGTCATTGCATTCGTGTTCTTTTTATAAACCACAACTAGAGTCATTGCATGTGTGTTCTTTTTATAAACCACATGGATCCACCAGTATTATTGCATGTGTGTTCTTTTCATAAACCACAACTAGAGTCATTGCATGTGTGTTATTTTCATAAACCACATGGATCCTCTAGAGTCATTGCATATGTGTTCTTTTCATAAACCACAGCTACAGTCATTGCATGTGTGTTCTTTTCATAAACCACATGGATCCACCAGAGTCATTGCATGTGTGTTCTTTTCATAAACCACAACTAGAGTCATTGTATGTGTGTTCTTTTCATAAACCACAACTAGAGTCATTGCATGTGTGTTCTTTTCATAAACAACAACTAGAGTCATTGCATGTGTGTTCTTTTCATAAACCACAACTAGAGTTCATTGCATGTGTGTTCTTTTCATCAACCACATGGATCCACTAGAGTCATTGCACGTGTGTTCTTTTCATAAACTACGTGGATCTACTAGAGTCATTGCATTCGTGTTCTTTTCATAAACCACAACTAGCGTCATTGCATGTGTGTTCTTTTCATAAATCACAAATAGAGTCATTGCATGTGTTTTTTTCATAAACCACATGGATCCTCTAGAGTCATTGCGTGTGTGTTCTTTTCATAAACCACATGGATCCACCAGAGTCATTGCATGTGTGTTCTTTTCATAATCCACATGGATCCACCAAAGTCATTGCATGTGTGTTCTTTTCATAAACCACATGGATCCACCAAAGTCATTGCATGTGTGTTCTTTTCATAAACCACAGCTAGAGTCATTGCATGTGTGTTCTTTTCATAAACCACATGGATCCTCTAGAGTCATTGCATGTGTGTTCTTTTCATAAACCCCATGGATCCACCAGAGTCATTGCATGTGTGTTCTTTTCACAAACCACGACTAGTGTCATTACATGTGTGTTCTTTTAATAAATCACAACTAGAGTTCATTGCATGTGTGTTCTTTTAATAAACAACATGTATCCACTAGAGTCATTGCATGTGTGTTCGTTTTATAAACCACATTGATCCACTAGAGTTTATTGCATTTGTGTTATTTTCATAAACCACAACTATAGTCATTGCATGTGTGTTCTTTTCATAAACCACAACTAGAGTTTATTGCATGTGTGTTCTTTTCATAAACCACATGGATCCACCAGTGTCATTACATGTGTGTTCTTTTCATAAACCACATATGGATCCACCAGTGTCATTGCATGTGTGTTCTTCTCCTAAACCACCACTAGAGTCGTTGCATTCGTGTTCTTTTCATAAACCACAACTAGAGTCATTGCATGTGTGTTCTTTTCATAAACCACATAGATCCAACAGTGTCATTGCATGTGTGTTCTTTTCATAAACCACAACTAGAGTCATTGCATGTGTGTTATTTTCATAAACCACATGGATCCTCTAGAGTCATTGAATGTGTGTTCTTTTCATAAACCACATGGATCCACCAGAGTCATTGCATGTGTGTTCTTTTCAGAAAGGATAACTAGTGTGATTACATGTGTGTTCTTTTCATAAACAACAACTAAAGTCATTGCATGTGTGTTCTTTTCATAAACCACAACTAGGGTCATTGCATGTGTGTTCTTCTCATAGACCACAACTAGAGTCATTGCATGTGTGTTCTTTTGATAAACCACAGCTAGAGTCATTACATGTGTGTTCTTTTCATAAACCACAACTAGAGTTTATTGCATGTATGTTCTTTTCATAAACCACATGGATCCACTAGAGTCATTGCATGTGTGTTCTTTTTATAAACCACGTGGATCCACTAATGTAATTGCATTCGTGTTCTTTTCATAAACCACACGGATCCTCTAGAGTCACTACATGTGTGTTCTTTTCATACACCACAACTAGAGTCATTGAATGTGTGTTCTTTTCATAAACCAAATGGATCCACCAGAGTCATTGCATGTGTGTTCTTCTCATAGACCACAACTAGAGTCATTGCATGTGTGTTCTTTTCATAAACCATAGCTAGAGTCATTACATGTGTGTTCTTTTCATAAACCACAACTAGAGTTTATTGCATGTGTGTTCTTTTCACAAACCACATGGATCCACTAGAGTCATTGCATGTGTGTTCTTTTTATAAACCACGTGGATCCACTAATGTCATTGCATTTGTGTTCTTTTTATAAACCACAACTAGAGTCATTGCATGTGTGTTCTTTTTATAAACCACATGGATCCACCAGTGTCATTGCATGTGTGTTCTTTTCATAAACCACAACTAGAGTCATTGCATGTGTGTTATTTTCATAAACCACATGGATCCTCTAGAGTCATTGCATATGTGTTCTTTTCATAAACCACAGCTACAGTCATTGCATGTGCATTCTTTTCATAAACCACATGGATCCACCAGAGTCATTGCATGTGTGTTATTTTCATAAACCACAACTAGAGTCATTGCATGTGTGTTCTTTTCATAAACCACAACTAGAGTCATTGCATGTGTGTTCTTTTCATAAACAACAACTAGAGTCATTGCATGTGTGTTCTTTTCATAAACCACAACTAGAGTCATTGCATGTGTGTTCTTTTCATAAACCACATGGATCCACTAGAGTCATTGCACATGTGTTCTTTTCATAAACTACGTGGATCTACTAGAGTCATTGCATTCGTGTTCTTTTCATAAACCACAACTAGAGTCATTGCATGTGTGTTCTTTTCATAAACCACATGGATCCACCAGAGTCATTTCATGTGTGTTCTTTTCATAAACCACAAATAGAGTCATTGCATGTGTGTTCTTTTCATCAACCACATGGATCCTCTAGAGTCATTGCATGTGTGTTCTTTTCATAAACCACATGGATCCACCAAATTCATTGCATGTGTGTTCTTTTCATAAACCACAACTAGAGTCATTGCATTTGTGTTCTTTTCATAAACCACAACTAGAGTCATTGCATGTGTGTTCTTTTCATAAACCACAACTATAGTCATTGCATGTGTGTTCTTTTCATAAACCACAACTAGAGTTCATTGCATGTGTGTTCTTTTCATAAACCACATGGATCCACTAGATTAATTGCATGTGTGTTCTTTTCATAAACCACGTGGATCCACTAGAGTCGTTGCATTCGTGTTCTTTTCATAAACCACAACTAGAGTCATTGCATGTGTGTTCTTTTCATAAACCACATGGATCCACCAGTGTCATTGCATGTGTGTTCTTTTCATAAACCACAACTAGAGTCATTGCATGTGTGTTCTTTTCATAAACCACATGGATCCTCTAGAGTCATTGCGTGTGTGTTATTTTCATAAACCACATGGATCCACCAGAGTCATTGCATGTGTGTTCTTTTCATAATCCACATGGATCCACCAAAGTCATTGCATGTGTGTTCTTTTCATAAACCACATGGATCCACCAAAGTCATTGCATGTGTGTTCTTTTCATAAACCACAGCTAGAGTCATTGCATGTGTGTTCTTTTCATAAACCACATGGATCCTCTAGAGTCATTGCATGTGTGTTCTTTTCATAAACCCCATGGATCCACCAGAGTCATTGCATGTGTGTTCTTTTCAGAAACCACGACTAGTGTCATTACATGTGTGTTCTTTTCATAAATCACAACTAGAGTTCATTGCATGTGTGTTCTTTTAATAAACAACATGTATCCACTAGAGTCATTGCATGTGTGTTCTTTTTATAAACCACATTGATCCACTAGAGTTTATTGCATTTGTGTTATTTTCATAAACCACAACTATAGTCATTGCATGTGTGTTCTTTTCATAAACTACATGGATCCACCAGTGTCATTACATGTGTGTTCTTTTCATAAACCACATATGGATCCACCAGTGTCATTGCATGTGTGTTCTTCTCCTAAACCACCACTAGAGTCGTTGCATTCGTGTTCTTTTCATAAACCACAACTAGAGTCATTGCATGTGTGTTCTTTTCATAAACCACATAGATCCAACAGTGTCATTGCATGTGTGTTCTTTTCATAAACCACAACTAGAGTCATTGCATGTGTGTTATTTTCATAAACCACATGGATCCTCTAGAGTCATTGCATGTGTGTTCTTTTCATAAACCACATGGATCCACCAGAGTCATTGCATGTGTGTTCTTTTCAGAAACGATAACTAGTGTCATTACATGTGTGTTCTTTTCATAAACCACAACTAGAGTCATTGCATGTGTGTTCTTTTCATAAACCAAATGGATCCACCAGAGTCATTGCATGTGTGTTCTTCTCATAGACCACAACTAGAGTCATTGCATGTGTGTTCTTTTGATAAACCACAGCTAGTGTCATTACATGTGTGTTCTTTTCATAAACCACAACTAGAGTTTATTGCATGTGTGTTCTTTTCATAAACCACATGGATCCACCAGTGTCATTACATGTGTGTTCTTTTCATAAACCACATATGGATCCACCAGTGTCATTGCATGTGTGTTCTTCTCCTAAACCACCACTAGATTCATTCCATATGTGTTCTTTTCATAAACCACAACAAGAGTCATTGCATGTGTGTTCTTTTCATAAACCACATGGATCCACCAGTGTAATTGCATGTGTCTTCTTTTCATAAACCACAGTTAGTGTCATTGCAGGTGTGTTCTTTTCATAAGCCACATGCATCCTCCAGAGTGATTACAGGTGTGTTCTTTTCATAAACCACATGGATCCACCAGAGTCATTGCATGTGTGTTCTTTTCATAGACCACAACTAGAGTCATTGCATGCATGTTCTTTTCATAAACCACAAGTAGAGTCATTGCATGTGTGTTCTTTTCATAAACCACATGGATCCACTAGAGTTCATTGCGTTTGTGTTCTTTTCATAATACACAACAAGAGTCATTGCATGTGTGTTCTTTTCATAAACCACATGGATCCACCAGTGTCATTGCATTTGTGTTCTTTTCATAAACCAAATATGGGTCCACTAGTGTCATTGCATGTATTCTTCTCCTAAACCAAATATGGGTCCACTAGTGTCATTGCATGTATTCTTCTCCTAAACCACCACTAGGGTCATTGCATGTGTGTTCTTTTCATAAACCACAACTAGATTCATTGCATGTGTGTTATTTCATTAAACCACATGGATCCACCAGTGTCATTGCATGTGTGTTCTTTTCATAAACCATAGCTAGAGTCCTTGCATGTGTGATCTTTTCATAAACCACAGCTAGAGTCATTGCATGTGTGTTCTTTACATAAACAACATGGATCCTCTAGAATCATTGCATGTGTGTTCTTTTCATAAACCACATGCATCCACCAGAGTCATTGCATGTGTGTTCTTTTCACAAACCACAACTAGAGTCATTGCATGTCTGTTCTTTTCATAAACCACAACTAGATTTATTGCATGTGTGTTCTTTTCATAAACCACAACTAGAGTTCATTACATGTGTGTTCTTTTCATAAACCACATGGATCCACTAGAGTCATTGCATGTGTGTTCTTTTCATAAACCACATGGATCCACTAGAGTCGTTGCATTCGTGTTCTTTTCATAAACCACAACTAGAGTCATTGCATGTGTGTTCTTTTAATAAACCACATGGATCCACCAGTGTCACTGCATGTGTGTTCTTTTCATAAACCGCAGCTAGTCATTGCATGTGTGTTCTTTTCATAAACCACATGGATCCTCTAGAGTCATTGCATGTGTGTTCTTTTCATAAACCACATGGATCCACCAGAGTCATTGCCTGTGTGTTCTTTTCAGAAACCACAACTAGTGTCATTACATGTGTGTTCTTTTCATAAATCACAACTACAGTTTATTGCATGTGTGTTCTTTTCATAAACAACATGTATCCACTTGAGTCATTGCATGTGTGTTCTTTTCATAAACCACATTGATCCACTAGAGTTCATTGCATTTGTGTTCTTTTCATAAACCACAACTAGAGACATTGCATGTGTGTTCTTTTCATAAACCATATGCATCCACCAGTGTCATTACATGGGTGTTCCTTTCATAAACCACATATGGATCCACCAGTGTCATTGCATGTGTGTTCTTCTCCTAAACCACCACTAGAGTCATTGCATATGTGTTCTTTTCATAAACTACAACTAGAATCATTGCACGTGTGTTCTTTTCATAAACCACATGGATCGACCTGTGTAATTGCATGTGTGTTGTTTTCATAAACTACAGCAAGTGTTATTGCATGTGTGTTCTTTTCATAAGCCACATCCATCCTCCAGAGTCATTGCATGTGTGTTCTTTTCATAAACCACAACTAGAGTCATTGCATGTGTGTTCTTTTCATAAACCAAATGGATCCACCAGAGTCATTGCATGTGTGTTCTTCTCATAGACCACAACTAGAGTCATTGCATGTGTGTTCTTTTGATAAACCACAGCTAGTGTCATTACATGTGTGTTCTTTTCATAACCCACAACTAGAGTTTATTGCATGTGTGTTCTTTTCATAAACCACATGGATCCACCAGTGTCATTACATGTGTGTTCTTTTCATAAACCACATATGGATCCACCAGTGTCATTGCATGTGTGTTATTCTCCTAAACCACCACTAGAGTCATTGCATATGTGTTCTTTTCATAAACCACAACTAGAGTCATTGCATGTGTGTTCTTTTCATAAACCACATGGATCCACCAGTGTAATTGCATGTGTCTTCTTTTCATAAACCACAGTTAGTGTCATTACAGATGTGTTCTTTTCATAAGCCACATGCATCCTCCAGAGTGATTACAGGTGTGTTCTTTTCATAAACCACATGGATCCATGTAGGATCCCCAACCTTTAATAAGATTGAGTCCCCTGTGTTTACAATGCTAGTCCCTGGATCAATAGCTAGCATCCACAGTTCAGATGTAATATCGAGAAACAAAGGTCATAATACAACTTTATAACCAGGAATAACATAATTTTATTACATCAAACATAGCTCATTAGGCTATTACATTATATTGCAGCGGAATAACTATAAGTATTGGGTCCTTCATCTTCAAAGTGCCACAGGCAGATGTTGGTTGTAGACTTTGTAATCCTAATCAATCAATCTTCACTAAAACAATCAAACCTGCAACATAATAAGTTACAGCCACAAGGGTCAATACATTTGAATTGTATTGGCAATGATACTTTGGTATTATAGTGGAGTCTATCATCTATATGCATTTGGCTAAGTGGAGTTGAGGCTTGCATTGCTCAAAATAGATTTTTTTTCCTATCATTTTTGAAAATAAGTTTTGTTTGGCAAAAACAAATTCCAAGGCATCTATCAATCAAAGACTGAAGATCCACTCAGGGCATCTATCAATCAAAGACTGAAGATTTACTTGGCAAAAACAATTTCCCAATCTAAGATTTTGAGATCCTTGTACCAAGCCATCTCTCCATCAAAGATTGAAGAATTTCACACAACCCTTGTTCACCCACAAGTTTTAATTTAGAAATTGGAATGATGAGATTCTTGATTGCTTCCATGTCTTGATGCTCAAATTGTCCTTTACCAGGGACATGGCTAAGTACTTAGGTTTTACACTCTGCAGAGGTGGTGCACTTTCCCCACAAGCCTTGGTTTCCCAAGAATGATCCTTCAGTAGCCTTTCCTTAGTCAAATGGACGCGTTCCAACCTATCAATCACTACCACCCACTGTCCAAAAGACTAAGTTCCAGCATCCTAAGATCATGGCAGAGCCCATAATGCCAAGTGGTTGCACTTGAAGCTTCTCAACATTTGACATCTCAAATCACTTTGTTTCCTGGGTGGCCATCCACAAGTGAGATACACAAGCCAAGTCCATGGCCTTGTGAACCACTCAACATAAACCATTCCTTCCATTTCCACCCAGGTGTTTCATTAATCTTAGTTGTTTTATTAAACAAAACACAAGTCCTCAGACTTAGAATATTTTTCATAGTGTGAATATATATCCCACCCAAGTTTTCTATTAGCTGGGCTAAGCTTGGTAGTAATAGGATTCTTAACTTAGTAAAATCCTACTAAGGATTCATCTACTAGATTTCCTATAGCAAGGTCTATACTTAGCAAAATAAAAACCATGCAAGATTTTACTTTAGCAAAAACACTAATGCATAGTGAAAATAATGGGACATAAGATATGAAGCATCACTTGCCTTTTTGGTAGAGGGTATAAGTTCACTCCTTGTCCTTGCAACACTCACACTCTTCAAGTCACTACAATCAATCAAGCAAGGCACAAACTCATCTACCAATCAAGCAAATCAACACACATAAAATAACAAAGTCAAAGAAATGCATGCAAGCATGCCAAGCTTTGCTTTGTTTGCAAAAGTGGTTCCTAGTGGGTCATAGACATTTGGGTACACCTAATGGTCATTTTTGTAAAGTGGTAAAGTCATGCATAGGCATGCAAAGGTTGGTTCTAATGTAGGGATGGTCCTCACTAGGCTTCTAAACTTTGTAAGTTCCAAATTGGTCATTTACCAAAATGGCAAAGTCATTTGCAAAAGGGTTTCTATTAGATTCCTAAACTTTGTAAGATCCAAATTGGTCATTTACCAAAGTGACAAAGTTGTTAGCAAAAGGTTTCACCTCAAAAACCAATTTCAAAACAAGGCACCTATTTGGTCATTTTATGTGGTGAAGAAATATGTCTACTAGGGTTTTAGTCTATAGGGTTCACCAAATAAGTTGCTATTGCAAAACTTGGTGCTTTTGGTCAGTAGGTTTGGTCCAAACATTTTCTCAAGGTTTTCTTTATGAAAGCATTTTCATAAACAAAACAAATAGTTTTAGTTAGCTAGAAATGGACTAAACTAATTAATCCATTCTATTCTTTTCCAAAATCACTTTCCAAACTATGGGTTGGTTCCTATGGTCAGCAAGGTCACAATAAACTAATTGGCAAAGGTTTTAACCTAAATATCATTTTTAAATGATTTTTCTAATGTTAGCAAGCATACAAAAGAATCTGCAAAGTTAAACAAGTTAACAGATACTATTTGCTAAACTAAGGGCAGGGTTGGCTAGGGCTTGTCTTGCTGATTCCAACGACATCAAATTTGTAAAATTTGGGCGTGTGGATCAAAAGATACATGGGTTTGAAGTTTGCAAAATATTACATTTTCAATTTCTGTTTTAAGCAGAATAACACGTGTCCTAATCTAATTAAATCGGTACCGTTTACGCTAGGATCGTGGCTGTGGGCGTTGGATCTAAAGTGGATCGTGCGGCACAGATTGCTCGATACCCCTTGTTAGTCATTCTCGTAACCGATGGATCGAGATCGGACGGTTGCGGCGAGATCGACCTAAAGCTAAGCGGCGGTAGCCACCGGCGGCGGAGTCGTCGTCGGAGGCGACGCTTCAGGATGAGGGAGAAGGAGGACTTGCTCACGGGCTCGAGGTCACGACGAAGCTCAAAATGCAGCAGTTCGACGAGGCGCCTGGTTCGTCTGCGATTGCTCGCCGGAGTAGAGGAGCGGCGTCGGCGGCTCATCCGGTTGAAAACGTTCTTGTGGTTCACCTCAGCGAAAAGACGACAGTTAGATGCGGGTCCAAGGCAAGGTCGTGTGCGTGAACAAGGAGTGAAAGGGCGGTCTGGTCTTACCGGTGGGGCTCGTCGGAGAGGAAGCGGATGGCGGCGGAAGTCGAGCTTGTCGAAGACGGTCTTTGTGGACCACGAGAGGACAAGCGAGTCTGGGTTAGATCAGGAGATCATGTCGAAGCTGTGGCGAAACGAGAGGCTCGGGGTGGTCTGTACCTCCGGAGAAACTTGACGAGCGGAGGCAGTGGCGCTGGCGCTTGGTGTCGTCGTTCTGGGCCGCGCTGGGTGAGCTGCGCCGCGAAGTCTGCGTTGAAATGCTGAGCACAGCTGCGTGATCGAGGAGTCGGAGAGGCGTGTGCTGGCTGGAATCGGCCGGAGGCGGTGGTCGGCAGTGAGGCGGCTTCGATTGAGGGCAGCCTGGAGGCTCTCGGCGTGGTCCTGGGAAATGTGAGGAGAGGAAGGCGTTTAAGTGGCGTCGTCGCGGGAGTAAAGTCCGTGGTTAACGCGAATTCAACGCCGAGTAAATCGGCGTGAGCGCCGTTGAGGAAGAAAGCAGCTGGCCTTGGTGAGAGAGAAAAACGATAGAGAGTGGGCCTACCGTCGGTGGGAAAAAGAGAAGGAGCAGGGTCCACGGGTCGGTGTCCTTTGGCTATTTAATCGGTGAAGAAAAAGCGGTTCGAGTGTGGGAGAATAAGAGGAGGTGGGGTCTGATGTCAGGTGAGAGAGGAGAAGTGGGTCCCGGTTGTGCAGTGGAGTGGGTCAGTTCAGTGAGAAAAGGTTTCTTGAGGGAGAATCTTGGGCTGGAATTGGACCTATTTGAAATTTTTGGGTGGGTCTATTTTTTTTGTCTAAGCCTTTTCTTTTCTAATTCTTTTCTGTTTTCAATTTCCAAACAATTATTCAAACAATCAAACAACACTCAAATCAATTCAAACAATCACTCAACTTCACTTTGAATTTGGTTCTGTTTGGGCAACATAATCCAAATCTCAAAATGAAATATTATTTTTATTTATTTTGGGATCCATTTAATAATTAATTTAAAATGGATCTTTAGTTATTAGGGTTTGATTTATTTAATAATATTTCCATTTGAATTCCAATTATTTTCAAAACCAAACCAGAAGGTTTAATTTGAAAATAAGGAATACTTGGAAACTTATTTAAATAAATAAATAAGTTTTGGTGTTTTAATTAAAATGGGAAAGCCTTTACTTAAATAAAATTGGATATTTAAATCCTTATTATTTTATTTAAATAATCCTTTACTCATTTTAATCAAAGCAAAACCTTTTAATAAAAGATTTCAAAGTAGAAATAAAATACTTGGTGTTTATTTAAAATGGGAAAAGCTTTTACTTAAATAAAATTGGATATTTAAATCCTTTTATTTTATTTAAATAAACCTTTACTCATTTTATCAAAACAAAATATTTTATTTCAAAAGTTTGGCCAAAATTAATTTGGCTTATCTTTTCACTTGAAACCAAAGTCTATTATTAAAAGATCTAAAACAGTGTTTCCAAAACAATTTATTTTCCTTTGATAAATGTTTTGTCTTTATAAATCCCTTTAGGATTATTGATCACCAATTGGTATGGCTTTTGGTAAGGGCTTTATTGACTTTGGAAATTCAATTTCCTTATCTTATCATATTTCTAAGATTTTGCTTATGGTTCCAAATTGAGTGAAACCAACTTCTAAGGTCTTTCTTGATCCTTTGTGAAAATTTGTTGATCAACTTGGTATGGATCAAATCCATGGATTTGGAGATACTTTGGAAAATAATTTCCTTCCATTAGGGTTTAGGGTTTTGGATTTCTTTCCAAATGTTCAAATTTCCAGATACATTCATTGAGGAATGCATTTCCCTTGATTTGAATTTTGTTGAATTCAAACTTCTGCCAAAGTTTGTTCAAGATGGGATTTTAAGTCTCCTTTTAGAAACAAAAGTTTCTTTTCACCCTGATTTTCAACAAAAGTTTATTTTGTTTATTTTATTTTCACATTACAAGATTTGGAAAATCTTGGGATGTGACAGTTCTCCCTTAAAATAAATCTCGTCCCGAGATTTGGGGAGGCTAGGGTTACAAGTTGGCTCAAACAGCTAGGGTACTACCACCCTTAAAAATTTTCCAACTAGACTACATCTTGGCTTGCTTGGAATCTTGGAAAACTTCTGCATTGTGTCCTTTATTTCCATGCTTGACTCATGGGCTAAGGTTGGGTTTCTCCTTTGGCTTGTTCATCTTGTTCTTCATCTTTTCTGGACAATTGCTTACATAGTGTCCTGGTTCCTTGCAATTGAAACAGTGGATATCTTGGAGTTCTTTACGTTGCTCTTGTGGACAAACTGCTACATAATGGCCTAGCTCTTTGCAGTTGTTGCACACTACTTGGTCCATCCTTTTATTCTTTATGGACTCTGGGCATCCACTGGGGTTGTGTCCCATTTCCTTACATTTACGACGTTGCACAAGGCTCATGTCTTGCTTTGGTTTCTTGGGCTTCTTTGATCCTTTGAATTGGGTTGTCTTGTTTGGAGGTATAAGTGGTCCTTTTCCTTTGTCATCATCATTCTTGGCATACTTGGATCCTTCTTGTTTCCTTTGTTCAACAATGGCATAGACGGGGCATTGGATAGGTACATGGTCGTTTCCTTCACAAAGGTAACAAGTAACTTGAGATGTGGGGCATTGGCCAACTGGATGTTCCTCTTCACAATTGGGGCATTGATCTTCATGCTCCTTGGAAGTATGATCCTTGTCTCCACAAATATTGCAAGCTGGTGCTCCATCTAGCATAATGTTCTTGTCATCCTTGTTGTCATACACTCTTTTGGGATAGTTTTCTTCCATGCTGATCATTTGATTAGTCACCTTAAGCATCAGTTGGGATTGTTCTTCCAAAAACTTTTGCAAGGTAGGGTCTTTATCACTATTGTTGGCTATGAACTGAGCTGTTAGTTGGCTCAATTGGTGTTGGGTTGCTATGAGTTCTCTCATGTTGACCTCTTGGTTGTTGTTGTTGTCACCATCCTTGATGTCGGAGTTTCTTGGAGAAGTCATCTGTTTGGGTTGGAGGGGATTAGAATAGGCAAAAGGTTTTTCTAAGGGGTCAATTCTATTTACACACTTCACATTTCACACAAGCAATGTGCAAGCAATCACAAACAAGCACTCCACTCAAACAACAAGTTTCAAGCACATACTTAGGCAACAAAATAATTTTTGTTACACCACTTAAGTTGGTGGGTTTGACTTAAGTAAAATATGGTGGTCCATCTATATGGTTCACTTGTGATCTTTCCATCCTTCTTGGTTGATTCTTTGAATGAGATCTTTGTTTCCTTGGAGAATTTTTGTGTCTTGGTCACAAATCTTCAAAGGTGATGATGGTTCTTTCTAAGTTGTGTTTCCTTAGTCTTCAATTCTTGAGCAAAATTTCTTGTCTCTCTTGTAGTCCTTAGTGGTATCCAAGTTGGAAGTCCTTGTTAAGAATAAGGTTGAAATCACTTGAACATGTTGAAGAAGTTGAAGTCATTAGAGTTGTTGAAGTCCTTTGCTCATGATGAAGTCTTTGGTCATGGGGTAGGCTTTCCATTAAGTTTTGAAGTAGAAGAGAAGTAGAGTTGAAACCAAAATGGTTGAGGAAAGAGTTTACAAGATTGTTTTTGTAAATAAGTTTTGGAATGAGACAACTCCTATTGTCTAAGGGTTTTTGTCCAATCCTAGGGTTACAAATCCTACAGGCAACACAATGCTCTGATACCATCTGTAGGATCCCCAACCTTTAATAAGATTGAGTCCCCTGTGTTTACAATGCTAGTCCCTGGATCAATAGCTAGCATCCACAGTTCAGATGTAATATCGAGAAACAAAGGTCATAATACAACTTTATAACCAGGAATAACATAATTTTATTACATCAAACATAGCTCATTAGGCTATTACATTACATTGCAGCGGAATAACTATAAGTATTGGGTCCTTCATCTTCAAAGTGCCACAGGCAGATGTTGGTTGTAGACTTTGTAATCCTAATCAATCAATCTTCACTAAAACAATCAAACCTGCAACATAATAAGTTACAGCCACAAGGGTCAATACATTTGAATTGTATTGGCAATGATACTTTGGTATTATAGTGGAGTCTATCATCTATATGCATTTGGCTAAGTGGAGTTGAGGCTTGCATTGCTCAAAATAGATTTTTTTCCTATCATTTTTGAAAATAAGTTTTGTTTGGCAAAAACAAATTCCAAGGCATCTATCAATCAAAGACTGAAGATCCACTCAGGGCATCTATCAATCAAAGACTGAAGATTTACTTGGCAAAAACAATTTCCCAATCTAAGATTTTGAGATCCTTGTACCAAGCCATCTCTCCATCAAAGATTGAAGAATTTCACACAACCCTTGTTCACCCACAAGTTTTAATTTAGAAATTGGAATGATGAGATTCTTGATTGCTTCCATGTCTTGATGCTCAAATTGTCCTTTACCAGGGACATGGCTAAGTACTTAGGTTTTACACTCTGCAGAGGTGGTGCACTTTCCCCACAAGCCTTGGTTTCCCAAGAATGATCCTTCAGTAGCCTTTCCTTAGTCAAATGGACGCGTTCCAACCTATCAATCACTACCACCCACTGTCCAAAAGACTAAGTTCCAGCATCCTAAGATCATGGCAGAGCCCATAATGCCAAGTGGTTGCACTTGAAGCTTCTCAACATTTGACATCTCAAATCACTTTGTTTCCTGGGTGGCCATCCACAAGTGAGATACACAAGCCAAGTCCATGGCCTTGTGAACCACTCAACATAAACCATTCCTTCCATTTCCACCAGGTGTTTCATTAATCTTAGTTGTTTTATTAAACAAAACACAAGTCCTCAGACTTAGAATATTTTTCATAGTGTGAATATATATCCCACCCAAGTTTTCTATTAGCTGGGCTAAGCTTGGTAGTAATAGGATTCTTAACTTAGGAAAATCCTACTAAGGATTCATCTACTAGATTTCCTATAGCAAGGTCTATACTTAGAAAAATAAAAACCATGCAAGATTTTACTTTAGCAAAAACACTAATGCATAGTGAAAATAATGGGACATAAGATATGAAGCATCACTTGCCTTTTTGGTAGAGGGTATAAGTTCACTCCTTGTCCTTGCAACACTCACACTCTTCAAGTCACTACAATCAATCAAGCAAGGCACAAACTCAATCTACCAATCAAGCAAATCAACACACATAAAATAACAAAGTCAAAGAAATGCATGCAAGCATGCCAAGCTTTGCTTTGTTTGCAAAAGTGGTTCCTAGTGGGTCATAGACATTTGGGTACACCTAATGGTCATTTTTGTAAAGTGGTAAAGTCATGCATAGGCATGCAAAGGTTGGTTCTAATGTAGGGATGGTCCTCACTAGGCTTCTAAACTTTGTAAGTTCCAAATTGGTCATTTACCAAAATGGCAAAGTCATTTGCAAAAGGGTTTCTATTAGATTCCTAAACTTTGTAAGATCCAAATTGGTCATTTACCAAAGTGGCAAAGTTGTTAGCAAAAGGTTTCACCTCAAAACCAATTTCAAAACAAGGCACCTATTTGGTCATTTTATGTGGTGAAGAAATATGTCTACTAGGGTTTTAGTCTATAGGGTTCACCAAATAAGTTGCTATTGCAAAACTTGGTGCTTTTGGTCAGTAGGTTTGGTCCAAACATTTTCTCAAGGTTTTCTTTATGAAAGCATTTTCATAAACAAAACAAATAGTTTTAGTTAGCTAGAAATGGACTAAACTAATTAATCCATTCTATTCTTTTCCAAAATCACTTTCCAAACTATGGGTTGGTTCCTATGGTCAGCAAGGTCACAATAAACTAATTGGCAAAGGTTTTAACCTAAATATCATTTTTAAATGATTTTTCTAATGTTAGCAAGCATACAAAAGAATCTGCAAAGTTAAACAAGTTAACAGATACTTTTTGCTAAACTAAGGGTAGGGTTGGCTAGGGCTTGTCTTGCTGATTCCAACGACATCAAATTTGTAAAATTTGGACGTGTGGATCAAAAGATACATGGGTTTGAAGTTTGCAAAATATTCTGTTTTCAATTTCTGTTTTTAAGCGAATAAATAACACGTGTCCTAATCTAATTAGTTACCGTTCGCTAGGATGATCGTGGCTGTGGAGCGTTGGATCTAGAGTGGATCGTGCGGCAGATTGCTCGATACCCTTCGGTTAGTCATTCTATCGTAACCGATGGATCGAGATCGACGGTTGCGGCGAGATCGACCTAAAGCTAGCGGCTACGGTAGCCGGCGGCGGAGGCGGTCGATCGTCGGCAGGCGGCGCTTCAGGAGTGAGGGAGAAGGAGGACTTGCTCACCGCTCGGGGTCACGCGAAGCTCAAAATGCAGCGGTTCGACGAGGCGCTCTGGTTCGTCTGCGATTGCTCGCCGGAGTAGAGGAGCGTCAGGCGGCTGTCGCGGTTGAAGACGTCGTGGTTCACCTCAAAGCGAAAAAGACGGCTACGATTAGATGCGCGGGTCAAGGCAAGGTCGTGTGCGTGAACAAGGAGTGAAGGGCGGTCTGGTCTTACCGGTGGGGCTCGTCGGAGAGAAGCGAGATGGCGGCGAGTCGAGCTTGTCAAAGACGGTGCTGTGGACCACGAGAGGACAAACGGAGGTCTGGGTTAGATGCAGGAGATCATGTCGAAGCTGTGAGCGTCAACGAGAGGGCTCGGGGTGGTCTGTACCTACCGGAGAAACTGACGGAGACGCAGGCGACGGGCGCTCGCTTGGTGTCGTCGTTGCGGCGCCTGGGTGCCCATGGTGAAGCTGTACTGCGAAGGTCTTGGAAATGCTGAGCACAGCTGCGTGATCGAGTCGGGAGAGGCGTGTGCTGGCTGGAATCGGCGCCGGAGGCGGTGGTCGGGCGAGGGTGAGCTCGATTGAGGGCCTGGAGGCTCTCGAGGCGTGAGGTCCGGGGAAATGATAGAGGAGAGGAAGGCGTTTAAGTAGGCGTCGTCGCAGGGGGAGTAAAGTCCGTGGTTAACGCGAATTCAACGCCGGAGTAAATCGGCAGAGCGACGTTGAGGGGAAGAACGGTGGCGGGTGAGAGAGAAGAACAGTAGAGAGTGGGCCTACCAGTCAGTGGGAAAAAGAGAAGGAACGGGGTCCACGGGTCAGTGTCACTGTGGGCTATTTAATCGGTGAAGAAAAACGGTTCGAGTGTGGGAGAATAAGAGGAGGTGGGGTCTGATGTCAGCGGGTGAGGGAGAGGGAGAAGTGGGTCCCGGTTGTCTGTGACTGAGTGGGTCAGTTTCTGGGTGAGAAAAGGTTTCTTCGGGGGAGAGAATACTGGGCTGGAATTGGACCTATTGGGCTGCTGGCTGGGCTGGTCTATTTTTTTCTGTCTAAGCCTTTTTCTTTTTCTAATTCTTTTTCTGTTTTCAATTTCCAAACAATTATTCAAACAATCAAACAACACTCAAATCAATTCAAACAATCACTCAACTTCACTTTGAATTTGGTTCTGTTTGGCAACATAATCCAAATCTCAAAATGAAATATTATTTTTATTTATTTTGGGATCCATTTAATAATTAATTTAAAATGGATCTTTAGTTATTAGGGTTTGATTTATTTAATAATATTTCCATTTGAATTCCAATTATTTTCAAAACCAAACCAGAAGGTTTAATTTGAAAATAAGGAATACTTGGAAACTTATTTAAATAAATAAATAAGTTTTGGTGTTTTAATTATAATGGGAAAGCCTTTACTTAAATAAAATTGGATATTTAAATCCTTATTATTTTATTTAAATAATCCTTTACTCATTTTAATCAAAGCAAAACCTTTTAATAAAAGATTTCAAAGTAGAAATAAAATACTTGGTGTTTATTTAAAATGGGAAAAGCTTTTACTTAAATAAAATTGGATATTTAAATCCTTTTATTTTATTTAAATAAACCTTTACTCATTTTATCAAAACAAAATATTTTATTTCAAAAGTTTGGCCAAAATTAATTTGGCTTATCTTTTCATTTGAAACCAAAGTCTATTATTAAAAGATCTAAAACAGTGTTTCCAAAACAATTTATTTTCCTTTGATAAATGTTTTGTCTTTATAAATCCCTTTAGGATTATTGATCACCAATTGGTATGGCTTTTGGTAAGGGCTTTATTGACTTTGGAAATTCAATTTCCTTATCTTATCATATTTCTAAGATTTTGCTTATGGTTCCAAATTGAGTGAAACCAACTTCTAAGGTCTTTCTTGATCCTTTGTGAAAATTTGTTGATCAACTTGGTATGGATCAAATCCATGGATTTGGAGATACTTTGGAAAATAATTTCCTTCCATTAGGGTTTAGGGTTTTGGATTTCTTTCCAAATGTTCAAATTTCCAGATACATTCATTGAGGAATGCATTTCCCTTGATTTGAATTTTGTTGAATTCAAACTTCTGCCAAAGTTTGTTCAAGATGGGATTTTAAGTCTCCTTTTAGAAACAAAAGTTTATTTTCACCCTGATTTTCAACAAAAGTTTATTTTGTTTATTTTATTTTCACATTACAAGATTTGGAAAATCTTGGGATGTGACAATCCACCAGAGTCATTGCATGTGTGTTCTTTTCATAGACCACAACTAGAGTCATTGCATGCATGTTCTTTTCATAAACCACAAGTAGAGTCATTGCATGTGTGTTCTTTTCATAAACCACATGGATCCACTAGAGTTCATTGCGTTTGTGTTCTTTTCATAATACACAACAAGAGTCATTGCATGTGTGTTCTTTTCATAAACCACATGGATCCACCAGTGTCATTGCATTTGTGTTCTTTTCATAAACCAAATATGGGTCCACTAGTGTCATTGCATGTATTCTTATCCTAAACCAAATATGGGTCCACTAGTGTCATTGCATGTATTCTTCTCCTAAACCACCACTAGGTTCATTGCATGTGTGTTCTTTTCATAAACCACAACTAGATTCATTGCATGTGTGTTATTTCATTAAACCACATGGATCCACCAGTGTCATTGCATGTGTGTTCTTTTCATAAACCATAGCTAGAGTCCTTGCATGTGTGATCTTTTCATAAACCACAGCTAGATTCATTGCATGTGTGTTCTTTTCATAAACAACATGGATCCTCTAGAATCATTGCATGTGTGTTCTTTTCATAAACCACATGCATCCACCAGAGTCATTGCATGTGTGTTCTTTTCACAAACCACAACTAGAGTCATTGCATGTCTGTTCTTTTCATAAACCACAACTATATTTATTGCATGTGTGTTCTTTTCATAAACCACAACTAGAGTTCATTGCATGTGTGTTCTTTTCATAAACCACATGGATCCACTAGAGTCATTGCATGTGTGTTATTTTCATAAACCACATGGATCCACTAGAGTCGTTGCATTCGTGTTCTTTTCATAAACCACAACTAGAGTCATTGCATGTGTGTTCTTTTAATAAACCACATGGATCCACCAGTGTCACTGCATGTGTGTTCTTTTCATAAACCGCAGCTAGAGTCATTGCATGTGTGTTCTTTTCATAAACCACGTGGATCCTCTAGAGTCATTGCATGTGCGTTCTTTTCATAAACCACATGGATCCACTAGAGTCATTGCATGTGTGTTCTTTTCAGAAACCACAACTAGTGTCATTACATGTGTGTTCTTTTCATAAATCACAACTACAGTTTATTGCATGTGTGTTCTTTTCATAAACAACATGTATCCACTTGAGTCATTGCATGTGTGTTCTTTTCATAAACCACATTGATCCACTAGAGTTCATTGCATTTGTGTTCTTTTCATAAACCACAACTAGAGACATTGCATGTGTGTTCTTTTCATAAACCATATGGATCCACCAGTGTCATTACATGGGTGTTCCTTTCATAAACCACATATGGATCCACCAGTGTCATTGCATGTGTGTTCTTCTCCTAAACCACCACTAGAGTCATTGCATATGTGTTCTTTTCATAAACTACAACTAGAATCATTGCATGTGTGTTCTTTTCATAAACCACATGGATCGACCTGTGTAATTGCATGTGTGTTCTTTTCATAAACTACAGCAAGTGTTATTGCATGTGTGTTCTTTTCATAAGCCACATCCATCCTCCAGAGTCATTGCATGTATGTTCTTTTCATAAACCACATGGATCCACTAGAGTTTTTGCATGTGTGTTCTTCTCATAGACCACAACTAGATTCATTGCATGTGTGTTGTTTTCATAAACCACACCTAGAGTCATTGCATGTGTGTTCTTTTCATTAACCACAACTAGAGTCATTGCATGTGTGTTCTTTTCATAAACCACGACTAGAGTTCATTGCACGTATGTTCTTTTCATAAACCACAAGGATCCACTAGAGTTCATTGCATTTGTGTTCTTTTCATAATCCACAACTAAAGTCATTGCATGTGTGTTCTTTTCATAAACCACAACTAGTGTCATTACATGTGTGTTCTTTTCATAAACCACAACTACAGTTTATTGCATGTGTGTTCTTTTCATAAACATGTATCCACTAGAGTCATTGCATGTGTGTTCTTTTCATAAACCACATTGATCCGCTAGAGTTCATTGCATTTGTGTTCTTTTCATAAACCACAACTAGAGTCATTGCATGTGTGTTCTTTTCATAAGCCACATGGATCCACCAGTGTCATTACATGTGTGTTCTATTCATAAACCACATATGGATCTACCAGTGTCATTGCATATGTGTTCTTCTCCTAAACCACCACTAGAGTCATTGCATATGTGTTCTTTTCATAAACCACAACTAGAGACATTGCATGTGTGTTCTTTTCATAAACCATATGGATCCACCAGTGTCATTACATGGGTGTTCCTTTCATAAACCACATATGGATCCACCAGTGTCATTGCATGTGTGTTCTTCTCCTAAACCACCACTAGAGTCATTGCATATGTGTTCTTTTCATAAACTACAACTAGAATCATTGCATGTGTGTTCTTTTCATAAACCACATGGATCGACCTGTGTAATTGCATGTGTGTTCTTTTCATAAACTATAGCAAGTGTTATTGCATGTGTGTTCTTTTCATAAGCCACATCCATCCTCCAGAGTCATTGCATGTGTGTTCTTTTCATAAACCACATGGATCCACTAGAGTTGTTGCATGTGTGTTCTTCTCATAGACCACAACTAGATTCATTGCATGTGTGTTGTTTTCATAAACCACACCTAGAGTCATTGCATGTGTGTTCTTTTCATTAACCACAACTAGAGTCATTGCATGTGTGTTCTTTTCATAAACCACGACTAGAGTTCATTGCACGTATGTTCTTTTCATAAACCACAAGGATCCACTAGAGTTCATTGCATTTGTGTTCTTTTCATAATCCACAACTAAAGTCATTGCATGTGTGTTCTTTTCATAAACCACAACTAGTGTCATTACATGTGTGTTCTTTTCATAAACCACAACTACAGTTTATTGCATGTGTGTTCTTTTCATAAACATGTATCCACTAGAGTCATTGCATGTGTGTTCTTTTCATAAACCACATTGATCCGCTAGAGTTCATTGCATTTGTGTTCTTTTCATAAACCACAACTAGAGTCATTGCATGTGTGTTCTTTTCATAAACCACATGGATCCACGAGTGTCATTACATGTGTGTTCTATTCATAAGCCACATATGGATCTACCAGTGTCATTGCATATGTGTTCTTCTCCTAAACCACCACTAGAGTCATTGCATATGTGTTCTTTTCATAAACCACAACTAGAATCATTGCTGTGTGTTCTTTTCATAAACCACATGGATCCATGATGTCTACGCACTTCTATTCTTGTAGACAGTTGTTGGGCCTCCAAGTGCAGAGGTTTGTTGAATAGCAGCAAGTTTTCCCTTAAGTGGATCACTCAAGGTTTATCGAACTCAGGGAGGAAGTGGTCAAAGGTATCCCTCTCAAGCAACTGTGCAATCAAGATACAAGAAGTCTCTTGTGTCCCCAACACACTCAATACACTTGTCAGGTGTATAGGTGCACTAGTTCGGCGAAGATATAGTGAAATACAAGTGGTATAGATAATTATAAGTGGTAACACTGCTAGAAAATAGCTTGACGGCATGGAAAAGACTAAAGTAAAACTGAAATAAAGATAGAAGCAAGCAAACATGTAATAAATCTAATAGCAAACGGTGTTTCAGTGCTTAGAAACAAGGCTTAGGGATCATACTTTCACTAGTAAACACTCTCACATAGATATATTCTCTTCATGATACTACGCTGAACTACTCTCCGGTTGGACACTCTAATCGATGATAGGGCTATCACAGCACACCTCAAAGTTTGCTTTCCACATCTAGATAACCCCACACTGTCACCTTGAGTACTAGATGGCTCAAACAAACACCACAATTTCATAAAGACATCAGACTCCATATATAACTCATAACAAGTATTTGTAATCTCTAGCCTAAGTGCCAGCATGGTGTGCACACTGTCAACTTCACACACATGGGGAGAGCAGAGATCTATTAAAGCACTTGAGTAGCAAGGTAGATCTATAGATTACAAGCTCATGATCACAATAAGATCATGCATAGAGAGAGATGAACACATAGTTACCGGTAGAACCCTTAGCCTGGAGAGAGAACTACTCCCTCCTCATCATGGGAATCAACAATGGTGATAGAGATGGTGGTGGAGATCGATGGAGATGGCTTCGGGGGCACTTCCCCGTCCCAACAGGGTGCCGGAATAGAGACTTTCTGTACCCAGAATCTCCCCATCGGTGGCGGCGGTGCTGTGGAACTTTTCGTGGCTGGAGGCTTGACTATTTAGGGTTTATGCATCGGGGGGAATATATAGGCGAAGGAGACAAGGTCGGTGGCCAGCCACGGGGCCCACACCATGCCTTGGCGTGGCTTGGGGGTACCCGCGCCTGGGGGGTGTGGCCACCCTATGGCCCCTCTTCGACTCTCCTTCTGGCTCCGTGAGTCTTCCGGGAAAATAGGCTTTTGGCCCGTCCAATTCTGAGAATATTCATTTTCTGACTATCCTAGAACCAAAAACAGCAAAAAACAGGCAACTGGCACTGTGGCTCTTGTTAATAGGTTACTCCAAGAAATCATATGAAAAGTACTCCAAAGTGTGGACAAAACATAAGAAAGTAGATAAAACCAAGCATGGAACATCAAAAATTATAGATACATTTGCAATGTATCAACATCCCCAAGCTTAACTCCCGCTCGTCCTCGAGTAGGTAAGTGATAAAAAGAAAGAATAATTTTTGAGGTGACATGCACCATCATAAACTTGATCAAAGTATTTGTAAAACATTCGAAGCTGGGATCATAGTACTTCAACCATAACATGAAAGACAAAGTTCTAGCAATAAGACAAAGAAACTATGTTACAACATGAAAAGGCACAAATAAAAGATTCATGAATAACAATTCTTTGCAAGACGTTTGTTTGTTTCACATAAAGAAAACATAGCATAATAGTATTCAGCTTGTCCCTCATAGAGTAGCAAACATAAATGCATAGGACACCTTCAAAGTTCATAAGAGTGACTAGATACAAATAGTTTAAAACAAGCAATATCAAGTTATGCATCAATATAATGGTGGAAGAAAGGCCTTCATAGAAGGAAGTAGGTATTCAAGTTTCATAAAGAGCTTCCAAAAATTATGGTACTTAATAGCTTTCAGCTCTCATTGCCCCTATCATAAGCATCTTGAAGTGATTAAGGTTAAAGTGAACAAACTATGGTGTACATGCTTGAAGAAGTATAAGTTAGAAATCTCATGTCCCTTGAATACGAGGGCCGCTCCTCATGCTACTCAAGTTTAGTCACCGGTAAGTTCTTGTCATCGTAAGTACATGTGTATCATAAAGAACCGCCAACGGGGTACCCCTTACCCGATGATACGGAAGAATCCCCATATCAAAATGACAAGGCAACCAAACAACAAGCATCTCAACAATCTTCTTATTTACCATGGGAATATGGTGCTTTTTTTTCTCTCTTTTCTCTTTTCTCATATCACTTTTTTCTTTTTCTTTTTCCTCAATATCTGACTCTTTTTTTATAAGAAGAATGCTTCATAGACATCTCATTATGATTATGCTGCAGGTTTCCACCATGACAACATGGATTAGACCAGCGGCCTAGGCGTTTCTCTAACACATATACATAACTCCATGGACTTACAAGCTCCCCTTTCATTTCACACCGAAGACATCCATATACAAAAGAGCATGATATCAACTAGGTACAAAGTACCAGCGCAATGTTGAAAGCGTTCCCCATGACAGCATGGTTCTGCTAATCCCCAACAAATAAGTGCAAGCATATACAACATAGACGACACAATGGTTCAAGTTTATTAAGGGCAAGAAAATTAAAGTGTGCCATCAAGTTCGTGAGAGCTTTAATCACTAGTTTACTCATAACAAGTTTAATTTGGAAGGTAAACAAAAACATGAATATACTTGGAATAGCTTAAGCTAGTAGGTAGGTATGGTGGACTCCTTGGAAATAACTTGGTTTAGGGAGTTGGATGCATGAGTGGAACTCATACTTGGTTACGGAGGCTAGCAAAAGACTGGGAGCGACCAACCAACAGAGCAATAATGGCCATAATCATGCAGAGTGACAAAACATCATTGATCAAAGCATAAAGTGATACTACAAGTTGAAAACTAAAGGATCATAAAGGCTATGGTGACTTTGGATAGTCATAACATGGTGTGATCATGTACCAAGTCAACCCAAATAAAGCATCAAAGGAGAATACAACTATACTATGCTTTAATATGCTAAAACAATGCATGATTCATCCAAGGCACATTAAGAAATCTCAATCGTTTATAACAAGCCATGCTAAAGCAAATAATACTAAGCATAAATCCAAAACAATATCAAGAATGGCATGACGAAGCATAGGACACAGTAAAAAACAAGCTCTCTTTACCACTTAAGCATGAGCTTTCCTACTCTTTTCCAAACCAAACCAAACTATTTGAGAACCAATGCATGAAAGAGGGGGTCCAACCAATTTATTCAGCAAACTAAGCAAACAAAGAAAACGAAAAACCAAAACAAAAATGAAAAAGAAGACGCTCCAAGAACAACACAACTATGCATGAAACAATAAAAATGAAGCGTTTGGAAGAAACCTGGGATTTTTATTGATGAAGAAGGGGATGCCTTGGGCATCCCCAAGCTTTGACGCTTGTACTTCTTGGATATTTCTTGGGGTGACACGTGTGGCATCCCCAAGCTTGAGCTTTAGTCCATCCTTCATCTCATTACTCATTCCTTCCATACACCTCAAATTTTTTCCTTCATACAAAACATCACACAATCTTTATTAGCAACATTAGTGCACTCAAGATAAATAAGTCTTAAGATTCAGTTATAACACCAAATAAACTTCCATTAGAATACTAGGTACTGTAGCACTTCCCTCAAAAAGCTCAATTCCCCAAAAGAACTCAAAAAGGAACCAACAAGAAGCAAATGCAGAAAATGGCAGAAATTTGTCAAAACAGACGAGCAGGTAAAGACGAATTTTTTCGAAGACCTTCTGTTGCTCAAATCAAAAAGTATTGAACTGACGAAAGTTAGATAACAACCTGGGGCATAAGCACAAAAATTCACACCTCAAATGGACGTACAGAGATTTTACACGAAGTTTTACGGTGAAGCATAGAAATCTGTTTTGGGACAACAACTTCCCAATCATTACTTCTCTCTCATTAGAGGTTACTCTTGGCACAAAAAGCAAATAAAGAGGATAAGGAGAGGTTACTGAAGCAATAACTTCCAAGACTCATCTAAAACTTTTGTGTTATCTCCCAATAAGTACTTTTCTTTAACGCCTTTAAGTTAGGCTTGATAGTTTGAGAAGATGCTCACATAAGAAATATGAATTGAGAGTAAAAGAGAGCATCAAGAAGCAAAGATAAAACACATTTAAGTCTAACCCACTTCCTATGCATAGGAATCTTGTAAAGGAACAAGTCATGAAAGCACAAAGCAACAAGCATAATAAAGCAAAACAAGTGCAACTTCAAGACTTTCAACATAACGAGGGGAAACCTAATATTTTTGAGATGCATAAAACCATGTTTCCCTCTCTCAAAATAACTTTCAGTAGCATCATGAATAAAATTAACAATATAACTATCACATGAAACATTTTTATCATGAGACACATGCATAAAATAATTATTACTCTCCCTATAAGCAAAGTCATTCTTATTAATTGTAGTGGGAGCAAATTCAACAAAATAGCTATCATTATTATTCTCATCACCATAATCATCAAATATAGGAGGCATATTGTAATCACAATTAATTTTCTCCTCAATAGTATGTGGACCGAAAATATCATATTCATCATTGTATTCATCATATATTGGACGTATAGTATCATCATAAGCAATAGAATAGCTATCTTCCAAAGCTGGGGAACTAAAAAGATCATTTTCATAAAAACTAGCTTCCCCAAGCTTAGACTTTTCCATAGTATTAGAAATAATGGTGTCTAAAGAATTCATACTAACAACATTGCTATTAGCATGTAAATAAAGTTCCATAGGTTTTTAAATTTTCTCTTCAAACACTTCATGTCCTAAATCAAGATAAATACTAGAAAGCTCTCTAATTTTGTTGTTGTTTTCCATTAAGCCTAACTAGTGAAAACAAGAAACAAAAATACAAAATTGCAGAATCTAAAAGAAATAACTTCGAGCGCTCACATTGGAGGATGTGAGTACCTTTTACCTTACCTCCCTGGCAACGGCGCCAGAAAATAGGCGTTTGCTGTGGGAGGTTCTTCTTCTTTAATCCTCTAGTGTGAATACCTTTTACGTTACCTCCCCGGCAACAGCGCCAGAAAATAGCTTGATGTCTACACACTTCTATTCTTGTAGACAGTTGTTGGGCCTCCAAGTGTAGAGGTTTGTAGAAGAGCAGCAAGTTTTCCCTTAAGTGGATCACCCAAGGTTTATCGAACTCAGGGAGGAAGTGGCCAAAGGTATCCCCTCTCAAACAACCCTGCAATCATGATACAAGAAGTCTCTTGTGTCCCCAACACACCCAATACACTTGTCAGGTGTATAGGTGCACAAGTTCAGCGAAGAGATAGTGAAATACAAGTGGTATAGATAATTATAAGTGGTAACGGTGCTAGAAAATAGCTTGACGACGTGGAAAAGACTAAAGTAAAACTAAAATAAAGATAGAAGCAAGCAAACATGTAATAGATCTTATAGCAAATGGTGTTTTGGTGCTTAGAAACAAGGCCTAGGGATCATACTTTCACTAGTGAACACTCTCATACCGATATATTCTCTTCATGATACAACGCTGAACTACTCTCCGGTTGGACACTCTAATCGATGGTAGGGCTATCACAACACACCTCAAAGTTTTCTTTCCACATCTAGATAACCCCACACTGTCACCTTGAGTACTAGATGGCTCAAACAAACACCACAATTTCATAAAGACATCCAACTCCAAATATAACTCATAACAAGTATTTGTAATCTCTAGCCTAAGTGACACCATGGTGTGCACACTGTCAACTTCACACACATGGGGAGAGCAGAGATCTATTAAAGCACTTGAGTAGCAAGGTAGATCTATAAATTACAAGCTCATGATCACAATAAGATCATGCATAGAGAGAGAGATGAACACATAGCTACCGGTAGAACCCTTAGCCTCGAGAGAGAACTACTCCCTCCTCATCATGGGAATCCTCCTCATCATGGGAATCAACAATGGTGATGGAGATGGTGGTGGAGATCGATGAAGATGGCTCTGGGGCACTTCCCCGTTCCAGCAGGGTGCCGGAACAGAGACTTTCTGTCCCCCAAATACCCCCTTCGGTGGGGGCGGCGCTGTGGAACTTTTCGTGGCTGGAGGCTTGACTATTTAGGGTTTATGCATCGGGGGGAATATATAGGCGAAGGAGGTAAGGTCGATGGCCAGCTAGGGGGCCCACACCATGCCCTGGTGCGACCGGGGGGTACCCGCACCTGGGGGGTGTGGCCACCCTGTTGCCCCTCTCTGACTCTCCATCTGGCTCCGTGAGTCTTCCGGGAAAATAGGAACTTTGGCTTTTGTCCCGTCCAATTTCGAGAATATCCAATTTCTGACTTTCCTGGAACCAAAAACAGCAGAAAACAGGCAACTGACACTGTGGCTCTTGTTAATAGGTTAGTCCAAGAAATCATATGAAAAGTACTCCAAAGTGTGGAAAAAACATAAGAAAGTAGATAAAACCAAGCATGGAACATCAAAAATTATAGATACATTTGCAATGTATCAATCCACCAGTGTAATTGCATGTGTGTTCTTTTCATAAAATATAGCTAGTGGCATTGCATGTGTGTTCTTTTCATAAGCCACATGCATCCTCTAGAGTCATTGTATGTGTGTTCTTTTCATAAACCACATGGATCCACCAGAGTCGTTGCATGTGTGTTCTTCTCATAGACCACAACTAGATTAATTGCATGTGTGTTCTTTTCATAAACCACAACTAGAGTCATTGCATGTGTGTTCTTTTCATAAACCACAACTAGAGTTCATTGCACGTATGTTCTTTTCATAAACCACATGGATCCACTAGAGTTCATATTTTCATAATCCACAACTAGAGTCACTGCATGTGTGTTCTTTTCGTAAACCACATGGATCCACCAGTGTTATTACATCTATGTTCTTTTCATAAACCAAATATGGATCCACTAGTGTCATTGCATGTATTCTTCTCCTAAACCACCACTAGGGTCATTGCATGTGTGTTCTTTTCATAAACCACAACTAGAGTCTTTGCATGTGTGTTCTTTTCATAAACCACATGGATCCACCAGTGTCATTGCATGTGTGTTATTTTCATAAACCACAGCTAGAGTCATTGCATGTGTGTTCTTTTCATAAACCACATGGATCCTCCAGAGTCATGGCATGTGAGTTCTTTTCATAAACCACATGGATCCACCAAAGTCATTGCATGTGTGTTCTTTTCATAAACCACAACTAGAGTCATTACATGTGTGTTCTTTTCATAAACCACAACTAGAGTCATTGCATGTGTATTCTTTTCATAAACCACAACTAGAGTTCATTGCATGTGTGTTCTTTTCATAAACCACATGGATCCACTACAGTCATTGCCTGTGTGTTCTTTTCATAAACCACGTGGATCCACTAGAGTCGTTGCATTCGTGTTCTTTTCATAAACCACAACTAGAGTCATTGCATGTGTGTTCTTTTCATAAACCACATGGATCCACCAGTGTCATTTGATACATTGCAAATGTATCTATAATTTTTGATGCTCCATGCTTGGTTTTATCCACTTTCTTGTGTTTTGTCCACACTTTGGAGTACTTTTCATATGATTTCTTTGACTAACCTATTAACAAGAGACATAGTGCCAGCTGCCTATTTTCTGCTATTTTTGGTTCTAGGAAAGTCAAAAAATAAATATTCTCGGAATTGGACGGGACAAAAGCCAAAGTGCCTATTTTCCAGAGGACTCTAGGAGCCAGAATACGATACGGAGGAGGGCTAGGGGCTGGCCACCCCCCAGGGGCGGGCTGGGCCTAGCCACGCCAGGGCATGGTGTGGTGGCCCCAGGCACCCCCTTGGTCTCCCTCTTCGCCTATAAGAATCCTTCTGACCTAAAAACTCCGAGGAGATTCGGGGGACAGAAAGTCTCTGTTCCGGCACCCTGCCGGGATGGGGAAGTGCCCCCGGAGCCATCTCCATTGATCTCCACCATCATCTCCATCAACCATCCATGTTTCTCCCATCTATGAGTGAGTAATCCCCCACTGTAGGCTATGGGGATGGTAGGGATTGGATGAGGTCGTTCATGTAATGGCATCAGATTGTTAGGGCATGGTGCCTAGTATCTTTTATTAGTGCTTTATGACTTTGTTACGACTTGTTGTGCTTAATGCTTGTCACTAGGGCCCGAGTGCCATGATTTCAGATCTGAACATGTTATTGCTTCATTATGACAGTATTGTTTTTGGTCTTATTGTCAAGTTGTATACACACGTTGTTGTCCAGAACCTATGGCCCCAAAGTGAAAGAAATCGGGATAACCGGAAGGGAATGGCTTTGATGTGAGGATCACATGTGTTCACGAAGTGTTAATGCTTTGCTCCGGTGCTCTATTAAAAGGAGCACCTTAATTGCTAGTAGTTCCCTAGAGGCCCCACTGCAAACGGGCTGGCAGGACAAAAGATGTTGTGTAAGTTCTCATTGCGAGCACATATGACTATATATGGAACACATGCCTAGGATTATCTAGTACTTGGATGCTTTATCTTATTTCTCTGCAACTGCCCTATGTTCTAATCGTTATGTGAATTGTCTTGTCCATGCAACGCCCATCCATCCATCCCTATGCCTACCGCACTCGAATCCCACTGTTACTGCTTTTGTTACTACTGTCTTTGCTTTACTACTGCTGTTACTTTGCTATTCCTACTATAAAACTATTGCTACGGATAAACTGCTGTGAGCAAGATTGTTTTCCAGGTGCAGCTGAATTGACAACTCAGTTGTTAAGGCATATAAATATTCTTTGGCTCCCCTTGTGTCGAATCAATAAATTGGGTTTCACTTCCCTCGAAAATACTGCGATACACCCCCTATACTTGCGGGTCATCAAGACTATTTTCTGGCGTCGTTGCCAAGGCACATATCTTTATTTATCAAGTCCACTTGGATTCACTATTGTTCAAGCTAAGTTTATTTTCTCCTTGTTTGCTTGTTTCTTTATCAAAAATACAAAAAAATTAGTTCCTACTCTAGTTGTTATTTTCGTTGGTCTGTTATTGTCTTGCTTTGTCATGCTTGTTGTCAATGGTTGGTTTCTTTGAAACTGAAGCTTATTGGCAAGGTGGGTTCACGGAAGATCAAAAATATTATTATAAGGAACACCGCTTGTCACAAAAAGGGAAACACTTATGGGAACAAATTGATAGATTGTATACCATTGCTAGAAACATGTGCTCTACTTATAATGTTACTTGTTGCTGTGATGAATCTCGTTGCAGAAAGAGGTATAAACACCTCCCTTTTCAATGTGAGTATAATGATAATGATACCATATCTTCCTATTCTAAAGGAATTTATGACTTTTATGATGCAGAACAAATTGAAGAATTTATTGCTTGGAAGGGTGCTTTTGAACTTGCTAGTTTGCTTGAAAATATTGATGATTCACCTTATAAGTATGAGGTTTATGGTATACTTAAATTTTGATTTGATAATTACAAGGATGAAAATGGCTATATTCTTGAATATTTTAATAGATGCTTTCCACAAATGGAAGAGACTAATGCCTTGCAGGATCCTATGGAAGAAGAAATTGATGAACCTGAAATCTCATTAGATGAAAAAGAGGAGGAGAGTGATGAACAAAAGGAGGTAGAATGGATTAGCTACCCATGCCTACCTTCTAATGAGAGTAACTCTTTATACCTTACATTATTTGATTGTCCCCCATGCTTACTAAAGGAGGATGAATGTTATGTTCCTGAGGATTCTTTTGAAAATGTTTATGATAAAGCTCTAGTGCTTGTAGATCATGAAGAGCATGCTTTATGTGATAGTTATATTGTTGAGTTTATTCATGAGGCTACTGAAAATTATTATGAGAGAGGAAATATGGTTGTAGAAGTTTTCATGGTATTGAAACACCTCTCTATGTGCTAAAAGTTTTGAAGTTACTCTTGTTTTATCTTCCTATGCCTGTCACTTTGTTCTTTGCGAATTTATTTGCATACACGATTCCTATGCATAGGAAGTGGGTTAGACTTAAATGTGTTTTGAATTTGCTTATTGATGCTCTCTTTTACTTCAACTCATATTTCTCATGAGAGCATCCTCTCAAACTTTTATGCCTGAAGATGATAATATGTCTACTATTCTTGGGAGACCTTTTCTTAAATACTGCAGGAGCTGTTATTAATTGTAATCAAGGGAAGGTGACCTTTAATGTCAATGACAAGGATAATACTATCTATTTCCCCAATAAGATTGATAGACTTATGGTTTTGAATTCAATTGAACATGTTGAGGGCATTCAAGTTGGAGAAATATATTGTCCCATACAAGGAGAAAAATTTGAAACTATTATGATTGGGACCATTGCTATCAAGGTTGAGGTAACATAATTATTAGTGGAATACAAAGTTTTGTCTCATATGAAATTGTTTTGGTAATAAGACCTGATCAACCTTGTTAACAAAAGGATTTCATTGAACAAAACAATGTTTTTCACCATGATTATCTCCGCTTACTTCTATTCTATCCATTTTTGTTTTTGCTTATGCCTAACTTAAAGGCGTTAAAGAAAAGTACTTATTGGGAGATAACCCAAAAGTTTTAGATGAGTCTTGGAAGTTATTTATTCAGCAATAAGTGCTCCTTATCCTTTTTATTTCCTTTTTGTGCCAAGAATAACCTTTAATGAGAGAGAAGTAATGAATGGGAAAGTTGCTGTCCCGAAACAGATTTCTGTGCTTCACCGTAAAAATTCGTGTACAATCTCTTAACGTCTTTTTGAGGCGTGAATTTTTGTGCTTATGACCCAGGTTGTTATCTAACTTTCGTTAGTTCAACACTTTTTGATTTGAGCAACAGAAGGTCTTCGAAAAAATTCGTCTTTATTTGCTGGTCTGTTTTGATAGATTTCTGCCATTTTCTGCATTTGCTTCTTGTTGGTTCCTTTTTGAGTTCTTTTGGGGAATTGAGCTGTTTGAGGGAAGTGCTACAGTAGCTAGTGTTCTAATGGAAGTTTATTTGGTGTTGGAACTGAACCGTAAGACCTATTATCTTGAGTGCACTAATGTTGCTAATAAAGATTGTGTGAAGTTTTGTATGAAGGAAAAATTTCAGGTGTATGGAAGGAATGAGTAATGAGGTGAAGGATGGACTAAAGCTCAAGCTTGGGGATGCCACGCGTGTCACCCCAAGAAATATCCAAGAAGTACAAGCGTCAAATCTTGGGGATGCCCAAGGCATCCCCTTCTTCATCAATAAAAATCCAGGTTTCTTCCAAACACTTCATTTTTATTGTTTCATGCACAGTTGTGTTGTTCTTGGAGCGTCTTCTTTTTTGTTTTCGTTTTGGTTTTTAGCTTGCATGGTTTTCTTAGTTTTCTGAATAAATTGTTTGTACCTCCTCTTTCATGCATTGGTGTTCAAATATTTTGGTTTGGTTTGGTTTGGAAAAGAGTAGGAAAGCTCATGGTTATGTGGTAAAGAGAGCTTGTTTTTGACTGTGGCCTATGCTTTGTCATGCCATGCTTGATACTGTTTTGGCTTTATGCTTAGTATTCTTTGCTGTAGTATGACTTGTTATAAACAATTGAGATTGCTCAATGTGCCTTGGATGAATCATGCATTGTTTTAGCATATTAAAGCATAGTATAGTGGTATTCTCCTTTGATGCTTTATTTGGGTTGACTTGGTGCATGCTCACACCATGTTATGACTATCCCAAGTCACCATAAGCCTTTATGATCCTTTAGTTTTCAACTTGTAGTATCACTTTATGTTTTGATCAATGATGTTTTGTCGCTTTGCATGATTATGGCCATTATTGCTCTCTCGTTTGTCGCTCCCTTACTATTGCTAGCCTTCACCTTCACTGAGTATGTTTTACTCATGTTTCCAACCCCCTAAAACCTAATATTTCCAAAGTGTCCACCATACCTACATATTAGCATCATTTTCTACTTCTGTGCATATTCATTATGCCTTGTTTTCTTCCGAATAAAATGTTTGCTTGTTATGAGAAAGTTAGTTAGTAAAGCTCTCACGAACTTGATGGCACACTTTATTTTCTCGCATTTAATAAACCTGAACCATTGTGTCCTTCTTTGTTGCGTATATGCTTGCGCTTTATAAGTTGAAGTTAGCAGAACCACGTATCATGGGGAATGTTTTCAACATTTCATTGGTACTTGGTACCTCGTTGATATCATGTTCTTTTGCTTATGGATCCCGACGGTGTGAAATAAAAGTTGAACTTGTAAGATCATGGAGTTTGTATGTATGTTAGAGAAACGCCTGGGCCGCTAGCCTAAGCCATGCCTAATCATGATGGAAACTTGCAGCATAACCATAATGAGCATTCTATGAAGCATCCTCAATAAAAATCTATGCACATAGTAAATAAAAAGATCGCTGAGATGCTCATTGTCTACTTGCCTTGTCATTTTGATTATGGGATAGCTCATATATCATGTGCAAGGGGTACCCCGTTGGCGGTTCTCTATGATAGGTATATACTTAGAATGACAAGAGCTTACTCGTGACTGAAGTTGAGGATCGTTCTTCGTAAGTAAGGGGCATGAGACTTCGATTTATAAGTTGTCAAGCATATCCTCTTAGTTGTGTCACTTTAACCTCAACCACTTAAAGATGCTTATGATAGGGGCAATGAGAGCTCAAAGCTAATGAGTACCATACTTTCAGCATTTGGAAGCCTTTCCAACTTTTCAAAACCTGTTCATTTCCTTGTTGAGTCTCCACACATTCTATGAGCACTTTCTTGAGAGCATAGTGGCCATTCTTACTTCTATGTGCATTGTCCCAAGACTTGTTGATTGATGCATACCTTGATATTGCTTGTTTTAAACTATTTGTATCTAGTCACTCTTGTAAACTTTGAAGGTGTCCTATGCATTTATGTTTGCTACTCTATGAGGGGACAAGATGAATGCCACTATGCTATGTTTTCTTTATGTGAAACAAACAAACGTCTTGCAAGGCATTGTTATTCATGAATCTTTTGTTTGTGCCTTTTCATGTTGCATCATAGTCTCTTTGTCTTATTGCTAGAACTTTGTCTTTCATGTTATGATTGAAGTACTATGATCCTAGATTTGAATGTTTTACAAATATTTTGATCAAGTCTTTGATGGTGCATGTCACCTAAAAAAATATTCTTTCTTTTTATCACTTACCTACTCGAGGACGAGCAGGAGTTAAGCTTGGGGATGTTGATACATTGCAAATGTATCTATAATTTTTGATGCTCCATGCTTGGTTTTATCCACTTTCTTGTGTTTTGTCCACACTTTGGAGTACTTTTCATATGATTTCTTGGACTAACCTATTAACAAGAGCCACAGTGCCAGCTACCTGTTTTCTGCTGTTTTTGGTTCCAGGAAAGTCAGAAAATGAATATTCTCGGAATTGGACGGGACAAAAGCCAAAGTGCCTATTTTCCAGAAGAATCCAAGAGCCAGAATACGAGACAGAGGAGGGCCAGGGGCTAGCCACACACCCCCCAGGCGCGGGCTGGGCCTGGCCGTGCCAGGGCATGGTGTGGTGGCCCCAGGCACCCCCTCGGTCTCCCTCTTCGCCTATAAGAAGCCTTCTGACCTAAAAACTTCGAGAGGTTCGACGTTTTTCTATAAAAAGTTCCACAGCACCGCCACCACCGAAGGGGAGATTCGGGGGACAGAAAGTCTCTGTTACGACACCCTGCCGGGATGGGGAAGTGCCCCCGGAGCCATCTCCATCGATCTCCACCATCATCTCCATCAACCATCCATGTTTCTCCCATATATGAGTGAGTAATCCCCCACTGTAGGCTATGGGGATGGTAGGGATTGGATGAGGTCGTTCATGTAATGGCATCAGATTGTTAGGGCATGGTGCCTAGTATCTTTTATTAGTGCTTTATGACTGTTGCGACTTGTTGTGCTTAATGCTTGTCACTAGGGCCTGAGTGCCATGATTTCAGATCTGAACATGTTATTGATTCATTATGATAGTATTGTTTTTGGTCTTATCTGCAAGTTGTATACACACGTTGTTGTCTGGAACCTATGGACCCAAAGTGAAAGAAATCGGGATAACCAGAAGGGAATGGCTTTGATATGAGGATCACATGTGTTCACGAAGTGTTAATGCTTTGCTCCGGTGCTCTATTAAAAGGAGCACCTTAATTGCCAGTAGTTCCCTGGAGGCCCCGCTGCAAACGGGCTGGCAGGACAAAAGATGTTGTGCAAGTTCTCATTGCGAGCACGTGTGACTATATATGGAACACATGCCTATGATTATCTAGTACTTGGATGCTTTATCTTATTTATCTGCAACTGCCCTATGTTCTGATTGTTATGTGAATTGTCTTGTCCATGCAACGCTCGTCCATCCATCCCTATGCCTACCGCACTCGAATCCCACGGTTACTTCTTTTGTTACTACTGTCTTTGCTTTACTACTGCTGTTACTTTGCTTATCCTACTACAAAACTGTTGCTAATGATAAACTGCTGTGAGCAAGATTGTTTTTGAGGCACAGCTGAATTGACAACTCAGTTGTTAAGGCTTATAAATATTCTTTGGCTCCCCTTGTGTCGAATCAATAAATTGGGTTTCACTTCCCTCGAAAATACTGCGATACACCCCCTATACTTGTGTGTCATCATCATTGCATGTGTGTTCTTTTCATAAACCACAACTAGAGTCATTGCATGTGTGTTCTTTTCATAAACCACATGGATCCTCTAGAGTCATTGCATGTGTGTTATTTTCATAAACCACATGGATCCACCAGAGTCATTGCATGTGTGTTCTTTTTAGAAACCACAACTAGAGTCATTACATGTGTGTTCTTTTCATAAACCACAACTAGAGTTCATTCCATGTGTATTCTTTTCATAAACAACATGTATCCACTAGATTCATTGCATGTGTGTTATTTTGATAAACCACATTGATCCACTAGAGTTCATTGCATTTGTGTTCTTTTCATAAACCAGAACTAGAGTCATCGCATGTGTGTTCTTTTCATAAACCACATGGATCCATAGTATCATTGCATGTGTGTTCTTTTCATAAACCACATATGGATCCACCAGTGTCACTGCATGTGTGTTCTTCTCCTAAACCACCACTAGAGTCATTGCATATGTGTTCTTTTCATAAACCACAACTAGAGTCATTGCATGTGTGTTCTTTTCATAAACCACATGGATCCACCAGTGTAATTGCATGTGTGTTCTTTTCATAAACCACAGCTAGTGTCATTGCATGTGTGTTCTTTTCATAAGCTACATGCATCCTCCAGTGTCATTACATGTGTGTTATTTTCCTAAACCACATGGATCCACCAGAGACATTGCATGTGTGTTCTTTTCATAGACCACAAGTAGAGTCATTGCATATCTGTTCTTTTCATAAACCACAACTATAGTCATTGCATGTTTGTTCTTTTCATAAACCACAACTAGAGTTCATTGCATGTCTATTCTTTTCATAAACCACATGGATCTACTAGAGTCATTGCATGTGTGTTCTTTTCATAAACCACATGGATGCGCTAGAGTTCATTGCACTTGTGTTCTTTTCATAAACAATAACTAGAGTCATTGCATGTGTGTTCTTTTCATAAACCACATGGATCCACCAGTGTCATTGCATGTGTGTTCTTTTCATAAACCACATATGGATCCAGTAGTGTCATTGCATGTGTGTTCTTGTCCTAAACCACCACTAGAGTCATTACATGTGTGTTCTTTTCATAAACCACAACTAGAGTGATTGCATGTGTGTTCTTTTCATAAACCACAACTAGAGTCATTGCATGTGCGTTCTATTCATAAACCACAACTAGAGTTCATTGCATGTGTGTTCTTTTCATAAACCACATGGATCCACTAGAGTTCATTGCATTTGTGTTCTTTTCATAATCCACAACTAAAGTCATTGCATGTGTGTTCTTTTCAGAAACCACAACTAATGTCATTACATGTGTGTTCTTTTCATAAACCACAACTACAGTTTATTGCATGTGTGTTCTTTTCATAAACAAGATGTATCCACTAGAGTCATTGCATGTGTGTTCTTTTCATAAACCACGTTGATCCACTAGAGTTCATTGCATTTGTGTTCTTTTCATAAACCACAAGTAGAGTCATTGCATGTGTGTTCTTTTCATAAACCACATGGATCCACCAGTGTCATTACATGTGTGTTCTATTCATAAACCACATATGGATCCACCAGTGTCATTGCATATGTGTTCTTCTCCTAAAGCACCACTAGAGTCATTGCATATGTGTTCTTTTCATAAACCACATGGATCCACCAGTGTAATTACGTGTGTGTTATTTTCATAAACTACAACTAGTGTCATTGCATGTGTGTTCTTTTCATAAGCCACATGCATCCTCTAGAGCCATTGCATGTGTGTTCTTTTCATAAACCACATGGATCCACCAGAGTCGTTGCATGTGTGTTCTTCTCATAGACCACAACTAGATTCATTGCATGTGTGTTCTTTTCATAAACCACAACTAGAGTCATTGCATGTGTGTTCTTTTCATAAATCACAACTAGAGTAATTGCATGTGTGTTCTTTTCATAAGCCACATGCATCCTCTAGAGCCATTGCATGTGTGTTCTTTTCATAAACCACATGGATCCACCAGAGTCGTTGCATGTGTGTTCTTCTCATAGACCACAACTAGATTGATTGCATGTGTGTTCTTTTCATAAACCACAACTAGAGTCATTGCATGTGTGTTCTTTTCATAAATCACAACTAGAGTAATTGCATGTGTGTTCTTTTCATAAACCACAACTAGAGTTCATTGCACGTATGTTCTTTTCATAAACCACATGGATCCACTAGAGTTCATATTTTCATAATCCACATCTAGAGTCATTGCATGTGTGTTCTTTTCATAAACAACATGGATCCACCAGTGTTATTACATCTATGCTCTTTTCATAAACCAAATATGGATCCACTAGTGTCATTGCATGTATTCTTCTACTAAACCACCACTAGGGTCATTGCATGTGTGTTCTTTTCATAAACCACAACTAGAGTCTTTGCATGTGTGTTCTTTTCATAAACCACATGGATCCACCAGTGTCATTACATGTGTGTAATTTTCATAAACCACAGCTAGAGTCATTGCACGTGTGTTCTTTTCATAAACCACATGGATCCTCTAGAGTCATCGAATGTGAGTTCTTTTCATAAACCACATGGATCCACCAGAGTCATTACGTGTGTGTTCTTTTCATAAACCACAACTAGAGTCAATGTGTGTGTGTTCTTTTCATAAACCACAACTAGAGTCATTGCATGTGTGTTCTTTTCATAAAACACATATACAGTTCATTGCATGTGTGTTCTTTTCATAAACCACATGGATCCACTAGAGTCATTGCATGTGTGTTCTTTTCATAAACCGCAACTAGAGTCATTGCATGTATGTTCTTTTCAGAAACCACATGGATCCACCAGTGTCATTGCATGTGTGTTCTTTTCATAAACCACGTGGATCCACTAGAGTCGTTGCATTCGTGTTCTTTTCATAAACTACAACTAGAGTCATTGCATGTATGCTCTTTTCATAAACCACATGTATCCACCAGTGTCATTGCATGTGTGTTCTTTTCATAAACCACAACTAGAGTCATTGCATGTGTGTTCTTTTCATAAACCACATGGATCCTCTAGAGTCGTTGCATGTGTGTTCTTTTCATAAACCATAACAAGAATCATTGCATGTGGGTTCTTTTCATAAACCACATGGATCCACCAGTGTAATTGCGTGTGTGTTCTTTTCATAAACTACAACTAGTTTCATTGCATGTGTGTTCTTTTCATAAGCCACATGGATCCTCCAGAGTCATTGCATGTGTGTTCTTTTCATAAACCACAAATAGAGTTCATTGCACGTATGTTCTTTTCATAAACCACATGGATCCACTAGAGTTCATATTTTCATAATCCACAACTAGAGTCATTGCATGTGTGTTCTTTTCATAAACCACATGGATCCACCAGTGTTATTACATCTATGCTCTTTTCATAAACCAAATATGGATCCACTAGTGTCATTGCATGTATTCTTCTCCTAAACCACCACTAGGGTTATTGCATGTGTGGTATTTTAATAATCCCCAACTAGAGTCTTTGCATGTGTGTTCTTTTCATAAACCACATGGATCCACCAGTGTCATTACATGTGTGTTCTTTTCATAAACCACAGCTAGAGTCATTGCATGTGTGTTCTTTTCATAAACCACATGGATCCTCTAGAGTCATTGAATGTGAGTTCTTTTCATAAACCACATGGATCCACCAGAGTCATTGCATGTGTGTTCTTTTCATAGACCACAACTAGAGTCATTGCGTGTGTGTTCTTTTCATATACCACAACTGGAGTCATTGCCTGTGTGTTCTTTTCATAACCACAACTAGAGTTCATAGCATGTGTGTGTTTTTCATAAACCACATGGATCCACCAGAGTCATTGCATGTGTGTTATTTTCATAAACCACGTGGATCCACTAGAGTCGTTGCATTCGTGTTCTTTTCATAAACTACAACTAGAGTCATTGCATGTATGTTCTTTTCATAAACCACATGGATCCACCAGTGTCATTGCATGTGTGTTCTTTTCATAAACCACAACTAGAGTCATTGCATGTGTCTTCTTTTCATAAACCACATGGATCCTCTAGAGTCGTTGCATGTGTGTTCTTTTCATAAACCACAACTAGAATCATTGCATGTGTGTTCTTTTCATAAACCACATGGATCCACCAGTGTAATTGCATGTATGTTCTTTTCATAAACTACAACTAGTTTCATTGCATGTGTGTTCTTTTCATAAGCCACATGCATCCTCCAGAGTCATTGCATGTGTGTTCTTTTCATAAACCACATGGATCCACCAGAGTCATTGCATGTGTGTTCTTCTCATAGACCACAACTAGATTCATTTCATGTGTGTTCTTTTCACAAAATACAACTAGAGTCATTGCATGTGTGTTCTTTTCATAAACCACAATTAGAGTCATTGCATGTGTGTTCTTTTGATAAACCACAAATAGAGTTCATTGCACGTATGTTCTTTTCATAAACCACATGGATCCACTAGAGTTCATATTTTCATAATCCACAACTAGAGTCATTGGATGTGTGTTCTTTTCATAAACCACATGGATCCACCAGTATTATTACATCTATGTTATTTTCATAAACCAAATATGGATCCACTAGTGTCATTGCATGTATTCTTCTCCTAAACCACCACTAGGGTCATTGCATGTGTGTTATTTTCATAAACCAGAACTACAGTCTTTACATGTGTGTTCTTTTAATAAACCACATGGATCCACCAGTGTCATTGCATGTGTGTTCTATTCATAAACCATAGCTAGAGTCATTGCATGTGTGTTCTTTTAATAAACCACAAGGATCCTCTAGAGTCATTGCATGTGAGTTCTTTTCATAAACCACATGGATCCACCAAAGTCATTGCATGTGTGTTCTTTTCATAAACCACATGGATCCACCAGTGTCATTACATGTGTGTTCTTTTCATAAACCACAGCTAGAGTCATTGCATGTCTGTTCTTTTCATAAACCACATGGATCCTCTAGAGTCATTGAATGTGAGTTCTTTTCATAAACCACATGGATCCACCAGAGTCATTGCATGTGTGTTCTTTTCATAAACCACAACTAGAGTCATTGCGTGTGTGTTCTTTTCATAAAGCACAACTGGAGTCATTGCCTGTGTGTTCTTTTCATAACCACAACTAGAGTTCATAGCATGTGTGTTCTTTTCATAAACCACATGGATCCACCAGAGTCATTGCATGTGTGTTCTTTTCATAAACCACGTGGATCCACTAGGGTTGTTGCATTCGTGTTCTTTTCATAAACTACAACTAGAGTCATTGCATGTATGTTCTTTTCATAAACCACATGGATCCACCAGTGTCATTGCATGTGTGTTCTTTTCATAAACCACAACTAGAGTCATTGCATGTGTCTTCTTTTCATAAACCACATGGATCCTCTAGAGTCGTTGCATGTGTGTTCTTTTCATAAACCACAACTAGAATCATTGCATGTGTCTTCTTTTCATAAACCACATGGATCCACCAGTGTAATTGCATGTGTGTTCTTTTCATAAACTACAACTAGTTTCATTGCATGTGTGTTCTTTTCATAAGCCACATGCATCCTCCAGAGTCATTGCGTGTGTGTTCTTTTCATAAACCACATGGATCCACCAGAGTCGTTGCATGTGTGTTCTTCTCATAGACCACAACTAGATTCATTGCATGTGTGTTCTTTTCATAAACTACAACTAGAGTCATTGCATGTGTGTTCTTTTTATAAACCACAATTAGAGTCATTGCATGTGTGTTCTTTTTATAAACCACAAATAGAGTTCATTGCACGTATGTTCTTTTCATAAACCACATGGATCCACTAGAGTTCATATTTTCATAATCCACAACTAGAGTCATTGGATATGTGTTCTTTTCATAAACCACATGGATCCACCAGTATTATTACATCTATGTTATTTTCATAAGCCAAATATGGATCCACTAGTGTCATTGCATGTATTCTTCTCCTAAACCACCACTAGGGTCATTGCATGTGTGTTCTATTCATAAACCAGAACTAGAGTCTTTACATGTGTGTTCTTGTCATAAACCACATGGATCCACCAGTGTCATTGCATGTGTGTTCTTTTCATAAACCATAGCTAGAGTCATTGCATGTGTGTTCTTTTAATAAACCACAAGGATCCTCTAGAGTCATTGCATGTGAGTTCTTTTCATAAACCACATGGATCCACCAAAGTCATTGCATGTGTGTTATTTTCATAAACCACAACTGTAACATCCCAATTTCAACAACCCTGATTAGTTGTCCAGAATGCAAAAATCAGGGGGAACAAAAAGTTTTTCTTGTTTAATGCTGAAGTGTTTGCTTGTTTTTTGGATATTCTTATGTATATGAATGTGTATTAGATGATATAATCCTTACCTCACCATCAGTTGACAAAAGCTATTTAACAAAACTATCCTGGATCATCTTACATATTCTCAAATGTCCTGGCATCTCAAAACCTGAGCCAAGATGCTTATGTAACCCAAAACTATTTTTGTAACTTCTATTGACAAAACTATGGAGAGTTATATAACAAAATCTCCTTATGTTTTCAAGACAGAACCTTCAACTACTCTTACCTCTAGGATCTCCAAAACCTTTTTGTAAGTTTTTGGATTCTACTCTTGGTAGAGATACCGAGGAACTTACCTTGTTCAAACTCCAACCTATTTCAAAATACCCATCCTTACCTCAAGCCAAGCTTGGTGGTAACCCCAGTAGTAGTTGATTTGTCTATAAGATGAGTTGCCTTGATCTGTTGTTTGACTTGATTGCTTAGAAGTATTATGAGCTACCCTAGGAGCTCATCCACTAGGATCAAGCTACTTCAATATCACCAAATCCTAAGAAAGAATACAAGATGGATCTAGTCCCTAGCCACCAGGTGATCACCTAAAACCCTTAACCAGATCAATTCTGAAGATATTCCTTCTAGAGGCTTCCAAGTCAATGAAGACCAATATCAAGAAAGGATCCCTCCTACTCAATCTACACTTCAACATCATCCACTTGATGATGCTCTGGTACCTTGCAACCCATCAAAATCATCACCACCCATATTCTAGTCAAAAACCCTAAATCTGCCAAAATTGGCTATCTAGAAATCTGTTTCCAACATCACCTTTTTGAATGTCTCCCTTTATCAACCCTTGTGCATTAATGGTAATGAACTTGAACCATATTGTTAACCATCATAAGGACTACCAAGGCCCACTCTTGCCCTTTGTTAGATCATCCTCCAACCCACTTGTCCTTGATGATTTTGTAGGCAAGAAGATAACTTTTCCTGCAAATCTAGTCAACATGCCTACATTAGCAGAAGCTCACACCATCATCCAACCTTTCTATGGACCAAATCTTTGCATGGTGGTGTTCTACTCCTATATGTCTACCAATATCTACTTCACTTGTTCCAAGTGGATCTTTGTGCTTCTTAAACCAACATGGTTTATAAGGCATCATGACTCATCTGGCATGGCAGCCTTATTTTCAACAAAGTTTGCAATTACTTCCAGACCACCTCAAATGTAACCAATCAAAACTCCTTCTGTAATGATCATCTATATAACCTGGTCTAACTATCCATCTATCCCTTGCATCAAGGTGAGCTCCGAGCTCCAAGTTACAACCCTGTTTTGATGGTATGAAATTAACACCACCCTAGATCCTTAATCTAGGGTACTTCACCAAAATCAACTTGGATTCTCCAATCCCAAGGTTGCAAATGCTTGCTACACCTTGTCTACATCACCTACCTTGATCACCAAGATTTATCAATATTTATCCATAATTATTTTGGCTCCAACTCTAATTAATCTCTTAAATAGTTAAAATCTCCAAAACCTCCTCCATAAAGGAAAGTTTGGTTTTTGCCGAAACACTTCCTCATGTTTTGGCTCAATTGAGATACATCTATAATAACCTACCATCCAACTCCAAAAATAAATATTTTTGAAGAGCTTTATTATTCATTTTTGCCCTATGGCATAAATGGAATAATAATTGTTTAAAATATTTTCACCTTACCATAAATCTTGGGAAAATTCCCCTAAGTGTGTATTCACATTTGGGACCATCCCAAACTAAAAACCAACCTTGTCCAATGTAAATTTATCAAATGATCTTCTAGAAACTACTTCTGCAGTTTTTGAGTAAATGGATTTAAGTGGACTTTAAATCTTTAGAAAAATATCAAATAATCCCTAGATAGGTATCTCAACCTTACCCATCTACCAACAGCATTGGATCATCTGGACCTCGTACAAATCTAAGAAGTTCTTTATAAGCAACCATATGACCAAGACTTGATATAAATCAAGTTCATAATCTAAACTCTCTCCAACCTTCATAAAAACTTGCTCAATACCTCGCCTCAGCCCCAGGACACACCCAGGTCGACCAGCACTGTAGCATCACCCTGTAGCAGTTTGTCCTCTAGTGCTTGGACACTAGAGCTTAACGTCATGTGGGTGTCTTGCCTTGCAAACTTCTTTACACTTCTTGCAGCAACACCCACTGCCCCTTCTCACTTTCTGCACGACCAGAGGCACCCAACACTCCCTCTCCACCGCCCTCAGCACCCAATAGGGAAGCCATGGTCATGCCCTTTCCCTCCCATGGACATTGTCCACCATGGAACCTCCCCTTCGGTTTATAAGCCTAGAGGCCAGGGCATTTCTCCCCTGCCCCCCATTTCACTCCCTCACCTCCACCTACCACTCCCCCGAGCTCCCCATCCTTTCCTTCCCTCTCCTCTGGCCACAAGAAGAAGAACACCCATTTTCGGTATTTTTGAGCTCGAGCTTGAGGTGCCCTCCCCCGAGCTCTTCTCCACTTGCATGTGTCCTCAAAATGATCCCCTAACTCGGATCTACCATCCTCTCGCTCCAGAACTCCGCTCAGCTACTGTCTTGCCCAGGAGAAGGAGGACTTTTACTTTCGCCCATTTTCGAAAAACCACCCGGGTACTCTCCTCCCTACTCCTCTCTCGCTGCATGTCAGCTTCCCGAGCTCGCCTCTACCTGATGCATCTAAACCACCTCTTCTCTTTTCCTAGGAACCACTGCACCAGTGGCGCCGTCGAGCTCCGATGATGGAACCCTTGGTCGTCTCAGCGCGAGCGCCTCTCCGTCAACGAGCCTGCCACTGCTGCCCACCCCTGGGTTCATCGTCAACCACCGCCTCGCCTCGGCCGCGGGCAAGCCCTCTGGTACTAGTAAGCCTCCCTGCGTTTTCCCCGCCGCTAGCTAGGGTTCTGGCATCGCCTGGTGGCCAAGTGTGAGGACGACGAGCGATGGCCGTCCATCGCGGTCTAATCTAACGGCCTCTATCCCTTGATACCCCTTCGCCCGACCTCGTTCACTAACAGCCGGGCCCCGCCCCTACGAAATTTGAATCCAGGCTCCTGCCTCGCTGACGCCCGGCTAGGCCGGCCCAGCAAAGGGTGGCCCAGACTGGTGCGGATCCGGCCCGGGCTGGCCTTTATCGTTTTATTTTTCTCTGGTTTCTAATTTAAATCTAGGTCTAAAAGTTAACTGTAGCTTTAATTAGATTTAAAAATGAAAACTGCCATGTTATGCCCATACAAGGTTATAGACATATATCCCCATGTTTTTTCCAACATGCAGAGCCAATCCCTCTCCAGAAATAAATTCCTTTAAAATTAGAAAATATACCTACTAGAATGTATCCACTGTAGTAATTAAATTCCTCACCAAGTTTTCTAGATTCAAATGGGAAAAATCCAATTCCCTCTGGTTCCCATTGGTCATACCTGCAATCTAAACTTGGTCCTAGGTCAAATGGAAATTTGGTTCACTCGTAGAAAAAATAACAAAATACATGCAGTTAGGCCTTTAGAAAATTCCCTAGGTAAATCTACTACATATTTTAGGTTGTTTCCAAATCCTAGTGATGTGGTACATCAATACCTGTCTAAACCTAGGAGCCCACTATTTATTGATCCTTTGTTGAATTCTAGTGAATTAAATACTTCTGTAAGGGGCATTATCACTAAATAAAACACTCTAGTAGTTTGATAACTCCAAAAAGAGTGAATCCAATTCCTACAGAAATGTATTCTATATTCCTACCATGTGCCCTTGGAATCAAATCAAAAGGTGTTGTAGATTTAATCTGGTGAAAAAGAAAAGTTGTATACATAACTGCCTTTGGGGATTTCCTGAGGGCATTCTGTAAATATTTTGGCATGATTCCAACTCTCAGTGAATAAGTACATCAAGCCCTACCTAACCATCGATGGAAATAATTTTTGGAGCTACAGAACTCCTCTGGTGAATTATTTCCTAAATCTAGAGTCTTGTTCACTATAAAAATCACTATAAATCTTTGGTAGATGATAAAATAGTGAAACCACTTTTGTTGGTTTCATTTTATCAATACCTATCTGTTGGTACCATGTTTTTACAATGGTAACATACAAAATATGTCCTTGGTCCAAAACCCCTCTTAGGTAGTTCCTCGGCCATAAATCCTAAGGGATTTTCTTCCATATGTCCAAGACAAGGCCAATCTTATTAATCCATTCTTCCTAAGACCTACTGATTTGTAAACTTGTCTTGTTCATTGCTTGCTGTATGGTTTTGATGCTTGAATGCCTTCTTTGATTGTGGTCTTGTTTGCTTGCATGTATACTCGGTGACGATGATAGTTGCGCTTGTATTGACGCCAAGAAGAAGAGGTCTTATTATTATTGGTATTCTTGGTTATCTAAAGAAGAAGTCCAGGGACATATTGCCATATTGCTGATCATCAAGCAAGCCACCTTCTTGCTCATAAGCCTCGTCCTACTGTTTTACTTATGCATGTTTTATCTACTGTTTTATGAAAACTGCATTGTTTTACTTTATGTTGATGTATATATATGGTAGTGGTTTGGCTCCTCCGAACTATTACACTTTGGTACTACTGAGTACAACTCCCTTGGTGACACCTACTTGTCCCTAGTAGAATAGATGGTGTATTACACCATACCCTTTGGAGACCGCGTTTTAGCCGAAGCAAAAACTAGAGGATGGGAAGACTCGGAAAAAGGTTTTACCAAATGTTTTATGAGAAAACCTTGGTGAGGTGGGACCTCCCAAGAGTTGTTGAGAAAGAAAAAGGTTTTGTTTTACAAAATGCTGAAGGAAATATGGAGGAAAAAGGTTTACAAAAACGCACCCGGTTCTTTGCAGTTTAGCTATAACAACTTAACCCCTGTGCAACCACACTATCCCTATATGGGAAGGGGCTGGATTTGATGGTTGTCTATTCCGGTATAAGCTGCCTCACAACAACTACAGGGGATCAGGGATCCCTGGAGGGTGGGCCTTCTCCGATAAAGGTCCATGTGGGACATCGACCTAGAGAAGGCACGAAGGGTATGCTGGCCTCAACGCAAATGGGTGACCCAGACCTAAGGTTTTCCAAACCTTTTCAAATGGTTTCCAAAATGGTTTACAAAAGTTTTCAACAAAGATATGTAGATGCTATATCTACAAGAGAAACTATGTGAGAAAAGAACCTCTCTTGGATCCCTCCTACTACCCCAGCCATATTGCATACCTTCTTGTTATTATTATTATCTTAAGGTGGTTTGCGAGTACATTCAAAGTACTCACTGGCATTGTCCCGGCTATTAACTTGGTCAGATATCAAGAAGAAGATGACATTGACGACTATGCGAGCTAGGCCGTTCTCCCAGTCAGTTGCCTGTAGGTTAAGGCATGGCTCGGGCTCTGCGCTGATGAAGTTCTGCTGATGATTATTGATGTAGCCATAATGACATTTATGTAAGTCTTATAATTCGGCATATTCTCGGATGTTGTAATGATACTTGTCGGTTATGTGCCATGACTAACTGATCATGGGATCATGGTTATATGCATAACGGGGATTCTCGGAGGATTAATCTGGGGGCCCCACAGACTTGGTATCAGAGCCATCCTAACTGTAGGAGAACCTTAGTTAGCATGGTCGCTAGACAGGAACCTTATTTCGAAAACCCCGGCTTTCGAAAGACTAGTTTCCCAACGAGTTTCAAAAAGTTCTACTTCTTCTCTTACTCTAAGTAAATGCTTTCGAAAATGGTTTCCTCTAACTCTCGTCCAAACTTCAAACCTACGGATTTTAAATAACTAGGATGTAGAACCCGGTAAAGACAATGAGAAAAAGGATGAAGACAAGCAACTACCAAGAAACACAAGGAGACTACAATATCGCCCTACCAGCGGAATCCCCATAATTAGAAGACGTCAAGTGTTGCACTATAAAGAAGTGTCCAAGATCCGACGAAGGATTTATCGGCAAGATAGTGACTCCGACCCGAAGAAAGTTCGTGTTTGCTTACCTAAGTGTTGACCGTGATAGTTAACTCCTTGGTCCCTAGCATTGACCATGTTTGCTTACCTAAGTGCATCCTGTGTTGCTCGATGTGTGTTGTTTGTCGAGGACATTGCGAGCCCCTCACTCTATTCGCCTTTTTTGTATGTCCTGGTTTGCTTTGACCTCCTTAAAAATGTGACTCGAGGAGCGATAACCCACCTAGTAACTCAGGGAGCCCTTGTGTTAGATGTCGGTAATGAGACCCAGACTAACCTCGAGAGTATATGAGAGGAAAAGCATCGCAAGAACCAGGAGTTCGACATCATGAAGTCAGAATCAACTCGAAGATTTCACCCCAGCAGGACCGCATACCTCGTCAAACTCCCCTCGCAAGACCCGTCAATAGCACCCCGCACCCTTATTCCTCAGTCTACTACAGCAAGATTTCCGTTGGAGCTGAAAGTCGATCACCGAAGGATCCTCAATATCCACAAGAAACCACCCTATTAGTCAACCAAGACAAGAAGTGAAGACCTAACCACGCTAACCTTTACTATATTAGAGCTTCTAACCGCTTCATGAGACTACCTAATATAGTCAAACCTACCCAAACTGACGGGAAGTTTCTCCCTAGAAGGTTAGAACTACTCCTGAAGCCAGATGATAAGGAAGCGTGAAGACAACTAGTTTACTCAGTCTTCGAGCAGAAACAACGCCAAGTGTTCAAGAGACGACAACCTCTCTAAGACAAGATGCCTCAACCTTGACGAAGCACTAACAAGAAGAGTCGTAAACCGCTAAATTACCTTGAGCTAACCACCCTAGAGGCTTCATTAGGAAACCAGCCCCGCCAAGGTGGATAAAATAAGGCCTCACTCGAAGACCCCAACTCAAGATTCCAGGGAAATGCAGCTTTCCGCTAACATCAGGTCAGCACTCCAAGACAGAAGATCTGCACTCCTCCCAAAGCCCCTTAGTAAAGCTCTAAGGTGGAAAGACTGCATCTTTCCACACAGATCTTCAGAAGACCGTCTACCGAAGGATACTTCAGAAAATATCTCGGGCTCCGAAGTCTTCCCGCCAAGCAACAACCTGGGAGCTATCAAAGGAGAAACTAACTAACGATCCTATGAAGTCTCTTTGGTACTTCAGCTGAAGACCTACATGAAGGACCCCAAAAACGCCAACCGTTCAGTTCCAATCGCTTAGAGGATGTGAGACTCCAACAGCTCCAGCAGACTAAGTATGAATAATAGTAGTATATAAGCCTAGTAAGTCGTAGTTCCCGGGAGACTTCCGAAGGTCTCTACTCCAGAAGAAAGATGGACAAAAATCCCCAAAGACCTCATTCAGTGACTTCAAGAAGGAAGGATTATGTCAACTCTCCGATATACCCCAGTTTAATCCTAAGGGGGAAAGACTGCGTCTTTCCCACACAAGTAGAGTAAACCTTCGCCAGGAGCTAACCCAGAAGCTCGGACCCCAAGGATATGCTACAAACCTAAGGAAGAGTTATGAATCCTTACAGGGAGGTACTCCCATGTCAACACCCGGATTTTTAATCCCAGATGCCTATTATGCCATACCTTGCAATCCCAGAATTACCATTTTTGCGAGACATAACGGATTGGATATCACAGTACATCATCCATTACAAACCATACATAAGGTCTTACACAAATAAGGATCTCATGATCCAGTCTTAATACAACAAGAAGTGGAAATAAAAGATAAGCGTAGCGGTGGGGTCCATCTTCAGGGGCACAGGAAATGCTGACGAAGGCAGATAGTCCTAGTTATCATAGTCGTCCTGCTGGCCATCATCTTGATAGTCTCCTTCATAGTCGGGCCATGAGAATAGCCAGGGACAAAAGCCATGAGTACTCTTTAAGTACTCGCAAACTACCACTAACAAGTAGTAAGTGCTAAGTTAAAGTGCTAAATCTAAGTTTAACTATAAAGTTAAGTTTGAAACCTAAGCTGAGTTCTGAAGCAAAGAAAGATAAAACAAAGTTCTAGAATCACTTAAGTTGGGAAGCTATTGTCATAAACACAACCCTGTTGTGGTCAAGTCAAGATTCATCATTCCTTTCATAAGTCATTTTGAAAACATCTGACAACGAAACAGTATGGCCATTCCAACTGTCCATAACCGTGGACGCGGCTATTCGAATAGTTTGACACTCTGCAGAGGTGGTACACTTTCACCACAAGATTCGATACATCATCGGGGATAACCCCGAATCATCATACTTAGTATGCAGATAATCAAACATAACCTTCCCTTTACACACCCTAGTATAAGCACCTCTCCTATGAGCATGGCCTCCCAACCATGACCATCAGTCATCTTGGGCACTACATAGGTGGACAACATCGAGAGGTAGCCTCTGCTCAAACCTCTCTTGTGAGGGAACTAATACTAATGCATATAAACTTCTGGCTAAGCCTTACCCAATTCAGGTAGTGTGGTTGTACGGTAAATTTGGAATGGTATCGCATCCGAATCCAACCATCAATTTTATAAAAGGGTTAAGGCTCACGCCTCAACATTTTCATCATCATAAACCATTTGTGTTTCTCAACACATGTCAAAACATCTCAATAGAATGACTCATCATTCCAAGGTTTTCACAATTCATTTTCACCAATTGTTCCCATCTAAAGTGACTCAAGTTTTTATCTACTCTAAATTACTAAGTTAAGAGTGTTCACTAAGGTGGAAAGATGATGGGTTCAATCTCATGCCATAGAATGACATCTAAAGCTTATCTAAATAGGTCAAGTTTTATACTCTTTATGCTACCTTCAAAACAAGTAAGGGACTTTGTGTAAGGTAAAGGATGTAAAGCTTGAAAGTAAGACTTGGGGTAACCAGTAGTCAAAGTGGTAGGATCAAAGCATGCCTAAAGCATCTTTGCTTGGGTTATCTAGATTGCAAGGATTTGCTTGCATTGTTAATGGTGGCTTGCTAAAGTAAGTTTTGCAAGGGTTAGCTTGCCAATAATAGCTTGCCTTGGTTGGTGCAGTGGTTGAAATTTTCTTCTTCTTCTTCTTGGTAGAACTCCTCCTCCTCGTAAGCTTGGTCGGTACTATCTTCTATAACTACATGCGGAGTACACAATCACCAAACAAATACTTAACTAGTTTACTTAGTACTCTAAGGCACCCAATTGATGATCTATTATCATCATAAGCATCACAAGTTTTATTCAATAGTTTCCTCCTTTTTATTTTAGAAAAGTAATTTCTACTCATTGAAAAATTAACTAAGATTTAATATTCACCACTTAAAATATGGGATCATGTGGACACATGTCATCACCACATATTCTAACATGTCGGAATGGGATTTAAGGGTTGGATCATAATTACTTTGGTTTAGGTTCATTATTTAATGATATAAAGTGACTAGAAATGCCTATATAGTATTATTTTGGTACTAGTCCAAAGTCACTGCATGTAAATCCTAATATTATTACATATTCAGATAGGTATGATGAAATGTGATTTTTGAGAGTTGGAATCAACTCAAAAGCTAACTTGGATGATTTTATAAAAATGTTGCAAGGTGCCAAAGCTTCTGTTTTATTATTTTTACTAGGAGAGATCTCTAACTCTAACTGAATTAAATCCAATGGGCTTGGATAGATAATTTCAATACCTTTCAGGCACAATTGGTTTCATGCAATTTGGATCTGTCAAACTCGCAGAATTGATTTTTAAACTAGTGGACAGAAACTAGGTTATCTCTAAATAGAAAAATCTAAATTTGAAACTTTCACATGCGCGGGAACTAACTGGGCTGGCCCAGCTATGCACAGTACGTGCAGCGGGCTGCCTGACAGGCGGGCTCCACCGGACAGCGGCACAACCTAACCGAAACGGTATCTAGCATCCTGGGCCACACGATCTAAAGACGATCCAACGGTGGTGAGTCATCGTCGACGCTGGATCACTCCGACAAGAACGTGACCTAGTCGCGGCGGTGGGGGTCGATTGGGGGCATACCAGGGCTCCAGCAAGGTCGGCGAGGTGGGCAAACGGGCTGGTAGACGACAGCGAGGCGAGGCGAGGCGCGGTTGCGGCGGAGCTTGGGGTGCTCTAAATCGCCAACGCCCTTCTCCTCCTGCTATGGCGGCTTCGACTTTAATTCTGGCGAGGCAAGGCTCGAGCGGCTTCGACGAAGGGTGGGTAAGAATCAGTGAGAAGTGAGGAGTGTGGGAGTGTGGAGAAATGGTGCTAGGGTGGCCGCTTTATATGGTCGACGAGGGGGCAGAGCGGGCGACGGTGAGGTCATCGCTGACGATGCTGCGGGGCTCTCTCGGCATGGGCGAGGGTGGCGTTGGATGCTCTGTTCCCCGACGGTCCTCTGAGGCTTATAGGCGTGGCAAGGCGAAGTCTCTACTGGTCGGGAGCGTGTGATGAACTGCACGTAGACGGCGGTGTTCGACGCGGTTCCTCCGGTCTGTTGGTCGTGAGGCGGCGAACGACGATGTCTGGGCGGTTGCTGGGCCTATAGAGGCTACTGACATGCAATGCTAGCGCTAGGCACGGTCGGTGCGGCTCTGGCGGGCGCGGCACTCCAGGGTGATCGGCATGGCGGACAATGGCATGGGCGCGAGCAATTGAAGCTTGTCCTCCGCTCGTTTTTGGTCGGGGGCTGGTCGAGGCGAAGCGGTGTGATGGCGCCTGTCTCCCAGCAAGCTAAGGAGAGCGCGGGACGGGCTGGGGAGAGCGGTCTGTGGTCGACCTGGAGCAAGGCTTCGTGTGGCGAGCTACTGGAGCAGATAGTGGAGAGGGAGAGAGGGTTAGGGCCGGGGTTATAGCTGGGGAAACCAGGGGACCAAGTTAGGCCCAAATGGTGACCAACACTACTGCTCACTATAGTGTTTTAAGATTTGCAAGATTTGTGCCTGCCACCTGCTCGACATAATGGCCCCAAGAAGCAAAAAGTTGAATTTTGGGTTCAATTTTTTTTGAGTGATCTCCACTAGTACTAGGTTGTCTCTGGTTGCAAGGGTTTTGAAAATGGAGTTCAATTGGATGGTTTTTGAAATAGGGGTGATCTAGGCATATGCATTGAATTCAATTTTAAACTATCATTTAAAATAAGTATTTGAATGTTTTTAGCAGATCACAAAGTGATCCTTGGTACCTCATTATGTGTACTAGCAAGGGGTGCAAAGATTCAGAATTATTTCTGTTGGGAAATGAGTGCTAGGAACACTCAAAGTAGTGTAGTGGATTAAAATGACCAAAATGACCATGCCTCATTTTTAATTGTTTTTTATTTGATTTTCTTTGGGATGTGCTTGGGAATGATTTAGATGATGTTTATTTCACCTAAGAATCATTTTACGATCAATGGATCATAGAACCATGGCAATTCAAACAACTCCTATTTTTAAATGCACACACATATGAATGCTTTCATATTTTGAAATGGAAAAGTTTTTGTTAACCCTACTTTGGATGATTTGGATCTTGATAAGCTTGGATTAAAGTTTTGGTATGTTACAAACCTTCCCCCCTTAAACAAAATCTCGTCCCGAGATTTACATAGAAAACTAGGAACTAAGGAGATCTGGGAACTCTATCCTAATGTAATCTTCACGCTCCCAAGTGGCTTCCTCCTCGGTATGGTTGCTCCACTGAATCTTGAGAAACTTGATGCTCCTGGTCCTGGTGGTTCTGTAGGCTTCTTCTAAGATACGGATGGGCACTTCCCGATAGGTCAGGTCATGGTTGATTTCTATAGCTCTGTGATCGATGTTCTTGAAAACTTCAGTCTTCTCGGGCACTTCCAAGCATTTCCAAAGTAACGAGATATGGAACACATTGTGGATGGCTGACATCTCCTCAGGCAGTTCCAGTTGATACGATACTTCTCCTCAACGGTTTAGAATTTTGAAGGGCCTGATATATCTAGGGGCCAACTTTCCTTTCAGACTAAAGCGTTGAGTTCCCTTCAATGGTGAAACCTTGAGATATACAAAATCTCCGACATTGAAAGTCAGGTCTCTCCTTCTCTTGTTAGCATAACTCTTTTGTCTGGACTGGGCGGTCTTGAGGTGCTCACGGACTTTGTGAACCTTCTCTTCGGCTTCTCGGAGAATGTCGGGTCCAAAGATCTAACTCTCTCCTACTTGTGACCAATTCAAAGGGGTACGACACTTCCTTCCGTATAGGAACTCAAATGGTGCCATCTGCAAACTAGCTTGATAACTGTTGTTATATGAGAATTCTGCGAAAGGCAGGCAGTCTTCCCATTTTGATCCGTATTCCAACACACAAGCTCTAAGCATATCCTCCAGGATCTGGTTGACTCTCTCAGTCTGTCCATCGGTTTGCGGGTCATACGTGGTGCTGAAGTTCAACTTGGTTCCCAATCCTTCCTGAACTTTCTGCCAAAATCTCGAGGTAAACTGGGTTCCTCGATCTGATACTATGGTCTTGGGGGTTCCATGCAGACTAAGAATCCTAGCAATATACAGTTCTGCCAGCTTCGCACTTTGGTAGGTAGTCTTGACAGGTATAAAGTGAGCTACCTTGGACAGTCTATCAACTATGACCCAGATTGAGTCATTTCCCCTACTGGAAGTAGGCAAACCAGTGATAAAGTCCATTCCAACGGAATCCCATTGCCATTCCGGAATCTGCAATGGTTGCAATAGTCCTGCGGGTCTCTGATGCGCTGCTTTCACTCTTTGACAGATGTCACACTTGGCGATGTAGCTTCCGATTTCTCTCTTTATCTTATGCCACCAAAATTGCTCTTTCAAATCCCGATACATCTTTGTTCCTCCGGGGTGGATAGAATAAAGAGTATCATGAGCTTCCTTCATGATAACTTGCTTCAGCTCCGAATCTGCTGGCACGTAGATACGTCCTTTGTACCATAGAACTCCTTCTTCGTCTTCAGTGAATCTAGGTACCTTTCTTGTACCAATACGACGTTTGATTCTGTCGATACTTTCATTCCCCTTCTGGGCTTCCTTGATCTGGCTAATCAAAGTGGGTTAAAGTTCAATGCTAGCTAAGAATCCTTTGCTAACCAATTCAGTCCTAAACTGCTCCAACTCCTCATACAAACTTGGTTGCTTCTCCTTGATCATGGTGTTTAGCCTACACGACAATCTGCTAAGAGCATCCGCTACCACATTGGCTTTGTCGGGATGATAGTGAATGTCAAGGTCATAATCCTTGATTAACTCTATCCATCTCCTTTGCCTTATATTCAGCTCTTTCTGAGTGAAGATATACTTTAAACTCTTATGATCTGAGTAAATCTCACAGCGATTACCCATAAAATAATGACGCCATGTCTTCAATGCCAAAACTACGGCTGCTAATTCAAGATCATGGGTCGGATAGTTCTGGTCATCTTTGCTTGATTGTCGAGATGAATCTGTGATGACTTTGCCTTCTTCCATCAACACACATCCTAGACCCATCTTGGCTGCGTCACAATATACATCAAATGGCTTCTTGATGTCTGGCATGATCAATATTGGGGCTGATATCAATCTCTTCTTCAGCTCCTAAAAACTGGCTTCACATTTGTCTGTCCATTCAAACTTCTTGTCCTTCTTTAACAATTGGGTCATGGGTCGGGCTATGCTCTAGAATCCTTCTATGAACTTGCGGTAGTACCCCGCTAATCCGAGAAATGCACGGACTTGGGTTTGAGTGGTTGGAGCTTCCCATTCTTCGACATCTTTGATCTTGGCGGGATCAACAGAGACTCCTCCGGCAGACACAATATGTCCTAGGAATCCTACTTCTTTCAGCCAAAACTCACACTTGTTGAACTTGGCATATAATTGATGCTCTCTTAGGGTTTCTAGGATGATTCTCACATGTTGCTCATGCTCTTCTTCTGACTTGGAGTAGATAAGGATGTCGTCGATAAACACACCTACAAACTTATCTAGGAAATTCCTAAACATCTTATTCATGAGATTCATGAAATAAGCAGGGGCATTGGTTAATCCAAAAGACATAACCGTATACTCGTATAAACCATAGCAAGTAGTAAAGGCGGTCTTCGGAATATCCGTTGCACGAATCTTAAGTTGGTGATAACCAGTCCTAAGATCAATCTTTGAGAATACCTGGGCTCTAGTCAATTGATCAAATAGATCCTCTATCTTTGGCAAAGGGTACTTGTTCTTGATGGTGACATCATTCAACTTTCTGTAATATGTGCACAGACGATTGCCTCCATCTTTCTTGTCGACGAACAACACTGGTGATCTCCATGGCAGAACGCTTGGTTGAATCAAGCCTTTCTCTAACATGGCATCCAACTGCTTCTTCAGTTCCACTAACTCTGAGGGGTTCATGCTATAGGGTCTCTGGGCTATGGGTCCGGTTCCGGGGATTAGTTCGATAATGAACTCAATATCCCTATCCGGGGGCATACCTGGCAATTCATCTGGGAATACATCTAGGTATTCACATACTACTCTTACTTGGTCTATGGTAGGTAGGTCCAGACTCTTGTTGCACTTGAATTGGCAAGGTAAGGTTTCAGATATATGCTCTACTATGACTCGAGAACTACTGGTCATGGTGATGGCTTTCTTAGCACTGTCTATCAGTCCTTTATGCCTTGACATCTAGTCCATACCTAGTACTACTTCCAATCCTTTGGTTCCAAGTACTATTAGGTTGGCATAAAAATCTATCCCATGTATTCTGATAGGCACAACTTTGCAAATTTTTCTAGCTTTTGTAGTTGAACCGGGGATTTGAACTATCATGACATGCTTCAGGTTGGTTGGGTGAATCTTACTAGTGCATGCAAATTTTTCAGTGACAAATGAATGTGATGCTCTCGAATCAAACAATACTCTTGCTAAAACTGAGTTGACAGAAAACAAACCCAACACTACATCTGGCGCTTCTTGGGCTTCTTCTGCGTTCATGTGGAAGAGACGACCGTTGCGGTTGTGAGGGTTCCCTGGGGCAAATCTTCTCCCTGGTTGAACACGACGCTGCTGTTGAGCTAGGGCATTCACATAGGCATTGGCGGCAATCTTCTTGGGACACTCATTGGAATAGTGACCCTTTACTCCACACTCGAAACAAGTGATCTAGGACTTGTCCTTGACTGCGACAGGCACAGCATTGCTGCCAGTTCTGGGTGCGGTGTTGTTGTTGTTGTTGCTCTTGGGAGGTGCACAGTTGAAATTGTTGGCATTGCCGGAGTGGTTGTTGTTTCCTCCGGACTTCACATTGCCTCCGCTACGGTTGGGGTAGCTTGGGCGAGACATTGGGGGTCGATTGTTCCTTGGTGCATATCCTGGTGAGGGTTTGGGACGGTACTTCTGGTGACTGTTGGATCCTGATTGCTGCATCATACAAAGCTTGCGGTTGTCGTTTGCCTGGTTAATCTTCCCTTCCATCTGAATGGCAAAGTCGACTAGCTCTTCGAGATCCTGAAAACGAATGCTGACGAGGACCGTCTTCATCTCATCATGCAGTCTGTTCAAGAATCTCTCCTTCTTCTTGGCCTCCGTGTTGATCTCATCGGGTGCATATCTGGAAAGTGACATGAATCTATCATGGTATTCTACCATAGTCATTCTTCCTTGCTTCGACTCTCAGAACTCATCCCTCATTCAGGTGACTAGACCCTGCGGCACGTGGGTGCGGCTGAACTTGACTTTGAATGCTTCCCATGTCATAACTTGACCATGGTTCATCAGGCGGATACTATTCCACCATGCTCTTGCATCTCCCGCCAGATAGTGGGTGGCGAAGAGAACTTTCTCGTTGTCATCAACTCTGGCTACCTCCAAGTTATTCTCCATCGTCTGCAACCAGTCATCAGCATCTAATGGGTTTTCTGACGCGCTAAAGATTGGGGGATTTGTATTCTAGAAGTTCTTCAGCTTGGATCCTTGAAGATCCTGATTCCCATGCCCTTGGTTGTTGAGAGCCATCTGGGCGATCTGCTGCGGTGTTGCTAAGTTGGCTTGACGTTCTGCCCTGCTTGCTTCACGGTCTGTGATGAGATTCTGCAAGATCTGCAGCATTGGGTCTTGCGACGAGCTGGTCCCTCCTTGGTTTCCACGAGTCATCTAAAGATTGAGATAGATATAGGGGTAAGAGGGAAATTCTAAGGTTTATGATTTTGGTTTCAAATCTAAAACTTTGAGTTAGACTCAGGTTTTTCAACTAACTCCATTTCATTCATGCAAACAAGTACACGATACAACACACACCACAACAATCAAAATAAAACAGATGGTTTGAAGAACCATTCTGTAAGCTATAATACAGTGGGACTGATACATCTCATGCTACGATAGTGCTCTAGTGCATCTACTCATCGTCGATGAAGTCGGAGTCCTCATCGTCAGTGTAGAAGTCCATGGCATCCTCCTCTAGAAAGTCATCATCGTTGCAGAGGTAAGAATCCATGTCTCCCTGGATGTCTTCACCCTCATCTTCTTCTTCCTTGGCGGAAAGCTGAGCTCCTTGACGGTCTTCTCGAGGTCAGCCACCTTCTTGCAAAGACGGGCGATGGTGCGATCCTTCTTGGCACGCTGACGGCAAAGAGACTGGCGAACCTGGATGAGCAGTGCGAAAATCTGGGCCTTCTGGTCGGCAATGGCACGGTTCTGGTTGGCTAACTCTCTAGCATTGTCCAGTTCTTGCTGTCTGTCATGCAGCAAGAAGTCAAGATTCTCCACTTGATGCCTCAACTCTGGGTGACTTGGCATCTCCATCGGCATTCCCATGAAGTCACGTCTTGCATAGTGAGCAAAACGGGTTCCTTGGAGTTGGTTGACGCTGAGGGCATATAGACGTGCAACAGCTTCATGCATTACCCTGGTTAATCCATCTAGCCAGTTGTTCTCTCTCACGGAGAACTGAATTCTCCCAGAAGTTGGTGCTTCGATGCTTCCTCTAAGATCAGCGGTGACTAGCCACTGTAAGTCTCCTCCTGGGGGTCCTGGATGTTGAGCTCCAAGAAACTTCGGATGTGGGTGTCCCAATAACTCCGACAGTGAATCCAGATCCCTCTCGATGATCAGTTGACCGCTGTTTCCCAACTGGTAAAACTTGCTGAACTGAGTCTCCATCTACAATAATTAAGGACGAGGAAATTAGTGAAGTGATCACGTGTGTCAAATTTTAAGTAGTAATGTAAGAATTTTGAGGAACATGAATTTTTTTGAGAAAGAATGAATTCCGAAGGATAAGAGAGGAAATAGTTTTTCATAAATACACACTTTGGTCTTGAAACTAAGTTTTTGTTTGGACGTCCATTCTAACTAGGGTCTCCTATGGTAAGGATGGCTCTGATACCAACTTGTCAACACCCGGATTTTTAATCCCAGATGCCCGTTATGCCATACCTCGCAATCCCAGAATTACCATTTTTGCGAGACATAACAGATTGGATATCACAGTACATCATCCATTGCAAACCATACATAAGGTCTTACACAAATAAGGATCTCATGATCTAGTCTTAATACAACAAGCAGCGGAAATAAAAGATAAGCGTAGCGGTGGGGTCCATCTTCAGGGGCACAGGCAATCTTGTGGCGAGATAGTCCTAGTTATCATAGTCGTCCTGCTGGCCATCATCTTGATAGTCTCCTTCATAGTCTGGCCATGAGAATAGCCAGGGACAAAAGCCACGAGTACTCTTTAAGTACTCGCAAACTACCACTAACAAGTAGTAAGTGCTAAGTTAAAGTGCTAAATCTAAGTTTAACTATAAAGTTAAGTTTGAAACCTAAGCTGAGTTCTGAAGCAAGGAAAGATAAAACAAAGTTCTAGAATCACTTAAGTTGGGAAGCTATTGTCATAAACACAACCCTGTTATGGTCAAGTCAAGATTCATCATTCCTTTCATAAGTCATTTTGAAAACATCTGACAACGAAACAGTATGGCCATTCCAACTGTCCATAACCGAGGACGCGGCTATTCGAATAGTTTGACACTTTGCAGAGGTGGTACACTTTCACCACAAGATTCGATACATCTATCAGGGATAACCCTGAATCATCATACTTAGATGCAGATAATCAAACATAACCTTCCCTTTACACACCCTAGTATAAGCACCTCTCCTATGAGCATGGCCTCCCAACCATGACCATCAGTCATCTTGGGCACTACATAGGTGGACAACATCGAGAGGTAGCCTCAGCTCAAACCTCTCCCGCGAGGGAACTAATACTAATGCATATAAACTTCCGGCTAAGCCTTACCCAATACAGGTAGTGTGGTTGTATGGTAAATTTGGAATGGTATCGCATCCGAATCCAACCATCATTTTTATAAAAGTGTTAAGGCTCATGCCTCAACATTTTCATCATCATAAACCATTTGTGTTTCTCAACACATGTCAAAACATCTCAATAGAATGAATCATCATTCCCAGGGCTTCACAATTCATTTTCACCAATTGTTCCCATCTAAAGTGACTCAAGTTTTTATCTACTCTAAATTACTAAGTTAAGAGTGTTCACTAAGGTGGAAAGATGATGGGTTCAATCTCATGCCATAGAATGACATCTAAAGCTTATCTAAATAGGTCAAGTTTTATACTCTTTATGCTACCTTCAAAACAAGTAAGGGACTTTGTGTAAGGTAAAGGATGTAAAGCTTGAAAGTAAGACTTGGGTAACCAGTAGTCAAAGTGGTAGGATCAAAGCATGCCTAAAGCATCTTTGCTTGGGTTATCTAGATTGGAAGGATTTGCTTGCATTGTTAATGGTGGCTTGCTAAAGTAAGTTTTTCAAGGGTTAGTTTGCCAATAATAGCTTGCCTTGGTTGGTGCAGTGGTTGAAGTTTTCTTCTTCTTCTTGGTAGAACTCCTCCTCCTCGTAAGCTTGGTCGGTACTATCTTCTATAACTACATGCGGAGTACACAATCACCAAACAAATACTTAACTAGTTTACTTAGTACTCTAAGGCACCCAATTGATGATCTATTATCATCACAAGCATCACAAGTTTTATTCAATAGTTTCCTCCTTTTATTTTAGAAAAGTAATTTCTACTCATTGAAAAATTAACTAAGATTTAATATTCACCACTTAAAATATGGGATCATGTGGACACATGTCATCACCACATATTCTAACATGTGGGAATGGGATTTAAGGGTTGGATCATAATTACTTTGGTTTAGGTTCATTATTTAATGATTTAAAGTGACTAGAAATGCCTATATAGCATTATTTTGGTACTAGTCCAAAGTCACTGCATGTAAATCCTAATATTATTACATATTCAGATAGGTATGATGAAATGTGATTTTTGAGAGTTGGAATCAACTCAAAAGCTAACTTGGTTGATGTTATAAAAATGTTGCATGGTGCCAAAGCTTCTATTTTATTATTTTTACTAGGAGAGATCTCTAACTCTAAATGAATTAAATCCAACGGGCTTGGATATATAATTTCAATACCTTTCAGGCACAATTGGTTTCATGCAATTTGGATTTGTCAAACTCCCAGAATTGATTTTTAAACTCGTGGACAGAAACTAGGTTAACTCTAAATAGAAAAAACTAAATTTGAAACTTTCACACGCGCGGGAACTAACTGGGCCGGCCCAGCTACGCACAGTACGCGCAGCGGTTTGCCTGGCAGGCGGGCTCCACCGGTCAGCGGCACAACCTAACCGAAATGGTATCTAGCATCCTGGGCCACACAATCTAAAGACGATCCAACGATGGTGAGTCATCATCGACGACGGATCACTCCGGCGAGAATGTGACCTAGCCGTGGCGGTGGGGGTCGATTGGGGGTATACCAGGGCTCCAGCAAGGTCGGTGAGGCGCGGTTGCGACGGAGCTTGGGGTGCTCTAAATCGCCAACGCCCTTCTCCTCCTGCTATGGCGGCTTCGACTTCAATTCTGGCGAGGCAAGGCTCGAGCGGCTTCGGCGAAGGGTGGGTAAGAATCAGTGAGAGGTGAGGAGTGTGGGAGTGTGGAGAAATGGTGCTAGGGTCGCCGCTTTATATATGGTCGACGAGGGGGCAGAGCGGGCGACGGTGAGGTCATCGCTGACGATGCTGCAGGGCTCTCTCGGCATGGGCGAGGGTGGCGTTGGATGCTCTGTTCCCCGACGGTCCTCTGAGGCTTATAGGCATGGCAAGGCGAAGTCTCTACTGGTCAGGAGCGTGTGATGAACTGCGCGCAGACGGTGGTGTTCGACGCGGTTCCTCCGGTCTGTTGGTCATGACGCGGCGAACGACGATGTCTGGGCGGTTGCTGGGCCTATAGAGGCTACTGACATGCAATGCTAGTGCTAGGCACGGTCGGTGCGGCTCTGGCGGGCGCGGCGCTCCAGGGTGATCGGCATGGCGGACAACGGCATGGGCGCGAGCAATTGAAGTTTGTCCTTCGCTCGTTTTTGGTCGGGGGCTGGTCGAGGCGAAGCGGTGTGATGGCGCCTGTCTCCCAGCAAGCGAAGGAGAGCGCGGGACGGGCTGGGGAGAGCGTAGTGGTCGACTGGAGCAAGGCTTGAGGCGAAGCTCTTTGGAGCGAGCAGTGGAGAGGGAGAGAGGGTTAGGGCCGGGGTTCTAGCTGGGGGAACCAGGGGACCAAGTTAGGCCCAAATGTTGACCAACACTACTGCTCACTATAGTGTTTTAAGATTTGCAAGATTTGTGCCTGCCACCTGCTCGACATAATGGCCGCAAGAAGCAAAAATTTGAATTTTGGGTTCAATTTTTTTTGAGTGATCTCCACTAGTACTAGGTAGTCTCTGGTTGCAAGGGTTTTGAAAATGGAGTTCAATTAGATGGTTTTTGAAATAGGGGTGATCTAGGCATATGCATTGAATTCAATTTTAAACTGTCAATTAAAATAAGTATTTGAATGTTTTTAGCAGATCACAAAGTGGGACTTGGTACCTCATTAGGTGTACTAGCAAGGCGTGCAAAGATTCAGAATTATTTCTGTTGGGAAATGAGTGCTAGGAACACTCAAAGTAGTGTAGTGGATTAAAATGACCAAAATGACCATTCCTCATTTTTAATTGTTTTTTATTTGATTTTCTTTGGGATTTGCTTGGGAATGATTTAGATGATGTTTATTTCACCTAAGAATCATTTTACAATCAATGGATCACAGAACCATGGCAATTCAAACAACTCCTATTTTTAAATGCACACACATATGAATGCTTTCATATTTTGAAATGGAAAAGTTTTTGTTAACCCTACTTTGGATGATTTGGATCTTGATAAGCTTGGATTAAAGTTTTGGGATGTTACATCCCAGCTGTAGATTCTACCCTCCAACGAGTACTCCGTGATGTTCAGAATCGAGGCAGTCTGCCTAGCCTAATCCCTCAGGATATCGACCCCTGAAGGAATATAAGGTAATCCCCCACAATCAGGACTGGACTCTGCTCAACTCTCCGTGTATCCCGGAAGACTGAAGCTCAACTTCATCGATATAGTAACCACTTTCAAAGATGGAGTCCGTAAGATAGTACGCGTAAGACACCTAGTATCAACCTGACTCAAAATCCCCTAACCCTACTCTCCTACATCTCGGGACGAGATTCTTTTAAGGGGGAAAGGTCTGTAACATCCCAATTTCAGCAACCCTGATTAGTTGTCCAGAATGCAAAAATCAGGGGGAACAAAAACTTTTTCTTGTTTAATGCTGAAGTGTTTGCTTGTTGTTTGGATATGCTTATGTATATGAATGTGTATTAGATGATATAATCCTTACCTCACCATCAGTTGACAAAAGCTATTTAACAAAACTATCTTGGCTCATCTTACATATTCTCAAATGTTCTGGCATCTCAAAACCTGACCCAAGATGCTTATGTAACCCAAAACTATTTTTGTAACTTCTATTGACAAAACTATGGAGAGTTATATAACAAAATCTCCTTATGTTTTCAAGACAGAACCTTCAACTACTCTTACCTCTAGGATCTCCAATCCCTTTTTGTAAGATTTTGGATTCTACTCTTGGTAGAGATACCAAGGACCTTACCTTGTTCAAACTCCAACCTATTTCAAAATACCCATCCTTACCTCAAGCCAAGCTTGGTGGTAACCCCAGTAGTAGTTGATTTGTCTGTAAGATGAGTTGCCTTGATCTGCTGTTTGACTTGATTGCTTAGAAGTAGTATGAGCTACCCTAGGAGCTCATCCACTAGGATCAACATACTTCAAGATCACCATATCCTAAGAAATAAGACAAGATGGATCTAATCCCTAGCCACCAGGTGATCACCTAAAACCCTTAACTAGATCAATTCTGAAGATATTCCTTCTAGAAGCTTCCAAGTCAATGAAGACCAATATCAAGCAAGGATACCTCCTACTCAATCTACACTTCAACATAATCCACTTCATGATGCTCTGGTACCTTGCAACCCATCAAAATCATCACCACCCATATTCTAGTCAAAAACCCTAAATCTACCAAATTTGGCTAAGTCTGGAAATCTGTTTCCAACATCACCTTTTTGAATGTCTGCCTTTCTCAACCCTTGTGCATTAATGGTAATGCACTTGAAACATCTTGTTAACCATACTAAGGACTACCAAGTCCCACTCTTGCCCTTGGTTAGATCATCCTCCAACCCACTTGTCCTTGATGATTTTGCAGGCAAGATAACTTTTTCTACAAATCTAGTCAACATGCCTACTTTAGCAGAAGCTCACACCATCATCCAACCTTCTATGGACCAAATATTTGCATGGTGGTGTTCTACTACTATAGGTCTACCAATCTCTACTTCACTTGTTCCAAGTGGACCTTTGTGCTTATTAAACCAACATGGTTTATAAGGCATCATGACTCATCTGGCATGGGAGCCTTATTTTCAACAAAGTTTGCAATTACTTCCAGACCACCTCAAATGTAACCAATCCAAACTCCTTCTGCAACGATCATCTATATAACCTGGTCTAACTATCCATCTATCCCTTGCATCAAGGTGAGCTCTGAGCTCCAAGTTACAACCATGTTTTGATGGTATGAAATTAACACCACCCTAGATCCTTAATCTAGAGTACTTCACCAAAATCAACTTGGATTATCCAATCCCAAGGTTGCAAATGCTTGCTACACCTTGTCTACATCAGCTACCTTGATCATCAAGATTTATAAATATTTATCCATAATTATTTTGGCTCCAACTCTAATTAATCTCTTAAATAGTCAAAATCTCCAAAACCTCCTCCATAAAGGAAAGTTTGGTTTTTGCCAAAACACATCCTCAAATTTTGGCTCAATTGAGATACATCTATAATACCCTACCATCCAACTCCAAAAATAAATATTTTTCAAGAGCTTTATTATTCATTTTTCCACTTTTTCTTAAATGGCAGAAATGGAATAATAATTGTTTAAAATACTTTTACCTTCCCATAAATCTTGGGAAAATTCCCCTAAGTGTGTATTCACATTTGGGACCATGCGAAACTAAAAAACAACCTTGTCCAATGTAAATTTATCAAATGATATTCTAGAAACTACTTTTGTAGTTTTTGAGGAAATGGATTTAAGTGGACTTTAAATCTTTAGAAAAATCTCAAATAATCCCTAGAGAGGTATCTCGACCTTACCCATCTACCAGCAGCATTGGATCATCTGGACCTACTACAAATCTAAGAAGTTCTTCATAAGCAACCATATGACCAAGACTTGATATAAATCAACCTCATAATCTAAACTCTCTCCAACCTTCATAAAAACTTGCTCAGTACCTCTCCTCAGCCCCAGGACACGCCTAGTTCGACCAGCACTGTAGCATCACCCTATAGCAGTTTATCCTCTAGTGCTTGGACACTAGAGCTTAACCTCATGTGTGTGTCTTGCCTTGCAAACTTCTTGACACTTCTTACAGCAACACCCACTGCCCCCTCTCACTTTCTGCACGACCAGAGGCACCCCACACTCCCTCTCCACTGCCCTCAGCACCCAATAGGGAAGCCATGGACATGCCCTTGCCCTCCCATGGACATTGTCCACCATGGACCCTCCCCTTCGGTTTATAAGCCCAGAGGCCAGGGCATTTCTCCCCTGCCCCCCCCCCATTTCACTCCCTCACCTCAACCTACCACTCCCCCCGAGCTCCCCGTCATTTCCTTCCCTCTCCTCTGGCCACAAGAAGAAGAACACCCATTTTCGGCCATTTTTGAGCTCGAGCTCGAGGTGTCCTCCCCCGAGCTCTTCTCCACTTCCATGTGTCCTCAAAATGATCCCCTACCTTAGATCTACCATCCTATCGCTCCAGAACTCCTCTCAGCCACTGTCTCGCCCAGGAGAAGGAGGACTTTTACTTTCGGCAATTTTCGAAAAACCACCCGGGTACTCTCCTCCCTACTCCTCTCTTGCTGCATGTCAGCTTCCCGAGCTCGCCTCTACCAGGTGCATCTAAACCACCTCTTCTCTTTTCCACGGAACCACTGCACCAGTGGCGCTGTCGAGCTCCGATGACGGAACCCTTGGTTGTCTCAGCGCGAGCGCCTCTCCTTCGACGAGCCTACCACTGCTGCCCACCCTCGGGTTCGCAATCGACCATCGCCTCGCCTCCGCCTCTCCTTGGCCGCGGGAAAGCCCTCTGGTACTGGTAAGCCTCCCCATGTTTTCCCCGCCGCTAGCTAGGGTTCTGGCGTCGCCTGGTGGCCGCGTGTGAGGACGACGATCGACGGTCGTCCATCGCGGTCTAATCTAACGGCCTCTGTCCCTCGATACCCCTTCGGCCGACCTCGTTCGCTGACAGCCGGGCCCCACCCCTGTGAAATTTGAATCTGGCGTCCTGCCTCGCTGACGCCCGGCTGGGCCGGCCCAGCACAGGGTGGCCCGAACTGGTGCGGATCCGGCCCGGGCTGGCCTTTATCCTTTTCTTTTTCTCTAGTTTCTAATTTAAATCTAGGTCTGAAAGTTAACTGTAGGTTTAATTAGATTTGAAAATGAAAACTACCGTGTTATGCCCATACAAGATTATAGACATATAACCCCGTGTTTTTCCAACATGCAGAGCCAATCCCTCTCTAGAAATAAATTCCTTTAAAATTAGAAAATATACCTACTAGAATGTATCCACTGTAGTAATTAAATTCCTCAATGAGTTGTCTAGATTCAAATGGGAAAAATCCAATTCCCTCTGGTTCCCATTGGTCATACCTACAATCTAAACTTGGTCCTAGGTCAAATGGAAACTTGGTTCACTCGTAGCAAAAATAACAAAATACATGCAGTTAGGCCTTTAGAAAATTCCCTAGGTAAATCTGCTACATATTTTAGGTTGTTTCCAAATCCTAGTGATGTGGTACATCAATACCTATCTAAACCCAAGAGCCCACTATTTATTGATCCTCTGTTGAATTCTAGTAAATTAAATACTTCTGTAAGGGGTATTATCACTAAATAAAACACTCTAGGAGTTTGACAACTCCAAAAAGAGTGAATCCAATTCCCACAGAAAGGTATTCTAAATTACTACCATGTTCCCTTGGAATCAAACCAAAAGATTCTGTAGATTTAATCTGGTGAAAAAGACAAGTTATCTACAGAACTGGCTTTGGGAATTTCCTGAGGGCATTCTGATAAATATTTTGGCATGATTCCAACTCTCAGTGAACAAGTACATCAAGCCCTACCTAACCATACAAGGAAATAATCTTTGGAGCTATAGAACTCCTCTGGTGAATTATTTCCTAAAACTAGAGTCTTGCTCATAAGCCTCGTCCTACTGTTTTACTTATGCATGTTTTATCTACTATTTTATGAAAACTGCATTGTTTTACTTTATGTTGATGTATATATATGGTAGTGGTTTGGCTCCTCCGAACTATTACACTTTGGTACTACTAAGTACAACTCCCTTGGTGACACCTACTTGTCCCTAGTAGAATAGATGGTGTATTACACCATACCCTTTGGAGACTCCGTTTTAGCCGAAGCAAAAACTAGAGGATGGGAAGACCCGGAAAAAGGTTTTACCAAATGTTTTATGAGAAAACCTTGGTAAGGTGGGACCTCCCAAGAGTTGTTGAGAAAGAAAAAGGTTTTGTTTTACAAAATGCTCAAGGAAAGATGGAGGAAAAAGGTTTATGAAAATGCACCCGGTTCTTTGAAGTTTAGCTATAACAACTTAACCCCTGTGCAACCACACTATCCCTATATGGGAAGGGGCTGGATTTGATGGTTGTCTATTCTGGTATAAGCTGCCTCACAACAACTACAGGGGATCGGGGATCCCTAGAGGGTGGGCCTTCTCCGATAAAGGTCCATGTGGGACATCGACCTGGAGAAGGAACGAAGGGTTTGCTGGCCTCCACGCGTTACTATGAGCCCCTCATTGAAAGCGCACACTCGAGCAGTGGAAAAAGCGCTTCGGTTGGTCCTTGGCACCCGACGTCCCGGTGTTGAGGGGATTAACACTCATAGGGTAGGAACTTATATTGGAGTGGGCATCCGGAGAGTCTTGATCGGTTAGTCGACCCACGATCGCTGAAGATCAGGGTAGTGTACCTAGATGGTGTGGGTAAAGTGTACAACCTCTGCAGAGTGTAAATCTATTCGAATAGCCGTGTCCGCGGTTAAGGACTGGTTGGACAAACTTTTGTAGAGTGGTGCTGGTTTTGTTTTCAAAAGGATTTCTAAAAAGAAATGGCTTGGGAAATGTTTTGACCATGGGATCGTCAGAAAGGATCCCTGTTTTGACATTGGGATGGTCAGAAAGGGATGGAAGGAGTTTGGTCATGGGATGACCGCAAAGGAGAAGCAAATAGGTGACCCAGACCTAAGGTTTTCCAAAACTTTTCAAAACGGTTTCAAAACTGGTTTACAAAAGTTTTCAACAAAGATATGTAGATGCTATATCTACAAGAGAAACTATGTGAGAAAAGAACCTCTCTTGGAGCCCTCCTACTACCCCAGCCATATTGCATACCTTCTTGTTATTATTATTATCTTAAGGTGGTTTGTGAGTACATTAAAAGTACTCACTGGCATTGTCCCTGGCTATTAACTTGGTCAGATATCAAGAAGAAGATGATATTGACGACTATGCGAGCTAGGCCATTCTCCCAGTCAGTTGCCTGTAGGTTAAGGCATGGCTCGGGATCTCCACTAGTGAAGTTCCGCTGATGATTATTGATGTAGCCATAACGGCATTTATGTAAGTCTTGTAATTCGGTATATTCTCGGATGTTGTAATGATACTTGTCGGTTATGTGCCACGCCTAACTGATTATGGGATCGTGGTTGTATGCATAACGGGGATTCTCGGAGGATTAATTCAGGGGCCCCACAACAACTAGAGTAATTGCATGTGTGTTCTTTTGATAAACCACAACTAGAGTCATTGCATGTGTGTTCTTTTCATAAACCACAACTAGAGTTCATTGCATGTGTGTTATTTTCATAAACCACATGGATCCACTAGAGTCATTGCATGTGTGTTCTTTTATTAAAACCACGTGGATCCACTAGAGTTGTTGCATTCATGTTCTTTTCATAAACCACAACTAGTCATTGCATGTGTGTTCTTTTCATAACCCACATGGATCCACCAGTGTCATTGCATGTGTGTTCTTTTCATAAACCACAACTAGAGTCATTGCATGTGTGTTCTTTTCATAAACCACATGGATCCTCTAGAGTCATTGCATGTGTGTTCTTTTCATAAACCACATGGATCCACCAGAGTCATTGCATGTGTGTTCTTTTCACAAACCACAACTAGAGTCATTACATGTGTGTTCTTTTCATAAACCACAACTAGAGTTCATTGCATGTGTGTTATTTTCATAAACAACATGTATCCACAAGAGTCATTGCATGTGTGTTCTTTTCATAAACCACATTGATCCACTAGAGTTCATTGCATTTGTGTTCTTCTCATAAACCATAACTAGAGTCATTGTTTGTTGATAGATTGCAAATGTATCTATAATTTTTGATGTTCCATGCTTGGTTTTATCTACTTTCTTGTGTTTTGTCCACACTTTGGAGTACTTTTCATATGATTTCTTGGACTAACCTATTAACAAGAGCCACAGTGCCAGTTGCCTGTTTTCTGCTGTTTTTGGTTCTAGAAAGTCAGAAAATGAATATTCTCGGAATTGGACGGGACAAAAGCCAAAGTGCCTATTTTCCCGGAAGACTCACGGAGCCAGAAGGAGAGTATGGTGTGTACAGGGTGGCCACCCCCCCTAGGCGCTGGTACCCCCTAGCCGCGCCAGGGCATGGTGTGGGCCCCTTGGCCGGCCATCGACCTTGCCTCCTTCGCCTATATATTCCTCCCGAGGCAAAAACCCTAGATCGTCAATCAGAAATCCACGAAAAGTTCCGCAGCGCCACCGCCACCGAAGGGGAGATTCGGGGGATAGAAATTCTCTGTTCCGGCACCCTGCCGAGACGGGGAAGTGCCCCCGGAGCCATCTCCATCGATCTCCACCACCATCTCGATCACCATTGCTGATTCCCATGATGCGGAGGGAGTAGTTCTCTCTCGAGGCTAAGGGTTCTACGGGTAGCTATGTGTTCATCTCTCTCTCCATGTGTGATCTTATTGAGATCATGAGCTTGTAATCTATAGATCTACCTTGCTACTCAAGTGCTTTAATAGATCTCTGCTCTCCCCATGTGTGTGAAAGTGACAGCATGCACACCATGGTGGCACTTAGGCTAGAGATTACAAATACTTGTTATGAGTTATATTTGGAGTTGGATGTCACTATGAAATTGTGGTGTTTGTTGGAACCATCTAGTGCTCAAGGTGACAGTGTGGGGTTTTCTAGATGGGAAAGGCTTACTTTGAGGTGTGCTGTTATAGCCCTACCATTGATTAGAGTGTCCAACAGGAGAGTAGTTCAGCGTAGTATCATAAAGAAGAATATATTTATATGAGAGTGTTCACTAGTGAAAGTATGATCCCTAGGCCTTGTTTCTAAGCATTGAAACACCGTTTGCTATTAGATCTGTTACATGTTTGCTTGCTTCCATCTTTATTTCAGTTTGCCTCTAGTCTTTTCCCACGTCAACCACACGCCATGAAGCTATTTTCTATCACCATTACCACTTATAATTATCCATACCACTTGTATTTCACAATCTCTTCGCCGAACTAGTGCACCTATACACCTGACAAGTGTATTGGCTGTGTTGGGGACACAAGAGACTTCTTGTATCTTGATTGCAGGGTTGCTTGAGAGGGGATAACTTTGACCACTTCCTCCCTGAGTTCGATAAACCTTGGGTGATTGATACGTTGCTAATGTATCCATAATTTTTGATGTTCCATGCTTGGTTTTATCTACTTTCTTATGTTTTGTCCACACTTTGGAGTACTTTTCATATGATTTCTTGGACTAACCTATTAACAAGAGCCATAGTGCCAGCTGCATGTTTTCTGCTGTTTTTGGTTGTAGGAAGTCAGAAAATGAATATTCTCGGAATTGGACGGGACAAAAGCCAGAGTTATTATTTTACCGGGGGACACTTGGAGCCAGAATACGAGAGGGAGAAGGGCCAGAAGGTGGCCACACCACCTGGTGGCGTGGGCCAGGCCAGGCCGCGCCAGGGGGTGGTGTGGGACCCTCCGGCACCCCCTCAGTTTCCCCTCTCGCCTATAAGAGCCTCCCGATGCATAAACCCTAAATAGTCAATCAGAAATCCACGAAAAGTTCCGCAGTGCCGCCGCCACCGAAGGGGAGATTCAGGGGACAAAAAGTCTCTATTCCGGCACCCTGTCGGGACGGGGAAGTGCCCCCGGAGCCATCTCCATCGATCTCCACCACCATCTCCATCACCATTGCTGATTCCCATGATGAGGAGGGAGTAGATCTCTCTTGAGGCTAAGGGTTCTACTGTAGCTATGTGTTCATCTCTCTCTATGCATGATCACATTGTGATCATGAGCTTGTAATCTATAGATCTACCTTGCTACTCAAGTGCTTTAATAGATCTCTGGTCTCCCCATGTGTGTGAAAGTGACAACGTGCACACCATGGTGGCACATAGGCTAGAGATTACAAATACTTGTTATGAGTTATATTTGGAGTTGGATGTCTCTATGAAATTGTGGTGTTTGTTGGAACCATCTAGAGCTCAAGGTGACAGTGTGGGGTTTTCTAGATGGGAAAGACTTACTTTGAGGTGTGCTGTTATAGCCCTACCATCGATTAGAGTGTCCAACTGGAGAGTAGTTCAGCGTAGTATCATAAAGAAGAATATATTTATATGAGAGTGTTCACTAGCGAAAGTATGATCCCTAGGCCTTGTTTCTAAGCACTGAAACACCGTTTGCTATTAGATCTATTACATGTTTGCTTGCTTCTATCTTTATTTTAGTTTTACTTTAGTATTTTCCACGCCATCAAGCTATCTTCTATCACTGTTACCACTTATAATTATCCATACCACTTGTATTTCATTATCTCTTTGCCGAACTAGTGCACTTATACACCTGACAAGTGTATTGGGTGTGTTGGGGAAACAAGATTCTTCTTGTATCTTGATTGCAGGGTTGCTTGAGAGGGGATACCTTTGACCACTTCCTCCTTGAGTTCGATAAACCTTGGATGATCCACTTAAGGGAAAACTTGCTGCTGTTCTACAAACCTCTGCACTTGGAGGCCCAACAACTGTCTATAAGAATAAAAGTGCATAGACATCAAGCTATTTTCTAGCACCGTTACCGGGGAGGTAAGGTAAAATGTATTCACACCGGAGGATTAAAGAAGAAGAACCTCCCACGGCAAACGCCTATATTCTAGCGCCGTTGCCGGGGAGGTAATGTAAAAGGTACTCACATCCTCCGGTGTGAATGCTCGAAGTTATTTTCTTTAGATTCTGCAATTTTGTCTTTTTGTTTCTTGTTTTTATTTTCACTAGTTAGGCTTAATGGAAAACAACAAAAAAATTAGAGATCTTTATATTTTTATCTTGAGTTAGGACATGAAGTGTTTGAAGAGAAAATTAAAAAACCTATGGAACTTTCTTTGCATGCTAATAGCAATGTTGTTAGTATGAATTCTTTGGACACCATTTTTGCTAATGCTATGGAAAAGTCTAAGCTTAGGGAATCTAGTTTTTATGAAAATGATCTTTTTAGTTCCCCAGCTTTGGAAGATAGCTATTCTATTGCTTATGATGATACCAAACCTCCAATATATGATGATTGCAATGATGATTATGATATTTTCAGTCCACCTACTATTGAGGAGCAAATTAATTATGATTACAATATGCCTCCTATATTTGATGAATATGGTGATGAGAATAATAATGATAGCTATTTTGTTGAATTTGCTCCCACTATAATTAATAAGAATGACTATGTTTATGTGGAGAGTATTAATTCTTATATGCATGTGGCTCATGATAAGAATGTTTCTTGTGATAGTTATATAGTTAATTTTATTCATGATGCTACTGAAAGTTATTATGAGAGAGGGAAACATGGTTTTATGCATCTCAATAATATTAGGTTTCCCCTCTTTATGTTGAAAGTCTTGAAGTTGCACTTATTTTGCTTTACTATGCTTGTTGCTTTGTGCTTTCATGACTTGTTTCTTTACAAGATTCCTATGCACAGGAAGTGGGTTAGACTTAAATGTGATTTGAATTTCCTTCTTGATGCTCTCTTTTACTTCAATTCATATTTCTTATGTGAGCATCTTCTCAAACTATCAAGCCTAACTTAAAGGCGCTAAAGAAAAGTACTTATTGGGAGATAACCCAAAAGTTTTAGATGAGTCTTGGAAGTTATTGCTTCAGTAATAACCGCTCCTTATCCTTTTTATTTGCTTTTTGTGCCAAGAGTAACCTCTAATGAGAGAGAAGTAATGATTGGAAAAGTTGCTGTCCCGAAACAGATTTCTGTGCTTCACCATAAAAATTCGTGTAAAATCTCTGTACGTGCTTTTGAGGCGTGAATTTTTGTGCTTCTGCCCCAGGTTGTTATCTAACTTTCATTATTTCAACACTTTTCGATTTGAGCAACACAAGATCTTCGAAAAAATTCGTCTTTACCTGCTGGTCTGTTTTAACAGATTTCTGCCATTATTTGCATTTGCTTCTTGTTAGTTCCTCTTTGAGTCCTTTTGGGGAATTGAGATTTTTGAGGGAAGTGCTACAGTAGCTTGTGTTTAGTGGAGTTGGAACTGAACCCAAATACTTATTATCTTGAGTGCACTAATGTTCCTAATAAAGATTGTGTGGAGTTTTGTATGAAGAAAGAATTTCAGGTGTATGGAAGGAATGAGTAACGAGATGAAGGATGGACTAAAGCTCAAGCTTGAGGATGCCACACGAGTCACTCCAATAAATATCCAAGAATTACAAGCCTAAAATCTTGGGAATGCCCAAGGCATCCTCTTCTTCATCAATAAAAATCCCAGGTTTCTTCCAAACACTTCATTTTTATTGTTTCATGCACAGTTGTGTTGTTCTTGGAGTGTCTTCTTTTTTGTTTTTGTTTTGGTTTTTTGTTTGCTTGGTTTGCTTAGTTTTTCTGAAAAATTGGTTGGACCCCCTCTTTCATGAATTGGTTTTCAAATAGTTTGGTTTGGGTTGGAAAAGAGTAGGAAAGTTCATGCTTAAGTGGTAAAGAGAGCTTGTTTTTGACTGTGGCCTATGCTTTTTCATGCCATGCTCGATATTGTTTTGGCTTTATGCTTAGTATTATTTGTTGTAGCATTTATTGTTATAAACAATTGAGATTTCTTAATGTGCCTTTGAAGAATCATGCGTTGTTTTAGCATATTAAAGCATAGTATTGTGGTATTCTCCTTTGATGCTTTATTTGGGTTGACTTGGCACATGCTCACACCATGTTATGACTATCTCAAGTCACCATAGCCTTTATGATCCTTTAGTTTTCAACTTGTAGTATCACTTTATGCTTTGATCAATGATGTTTTGTCGCTCTGCATGATTATGGCCATTATTGCTCTCTTAGTTGGTCGCTCCCAGTCTTTTGCTAGCCTCCATAACCATGTATGAGTTCCACTCATGCATCCAACTCCCTAAACCAAGTTATTCCAAAGAGTCCACCATAGCTATATATTAGCATATGCTATTCCAAGTATATTCATGCTTTTGTTTACCTTTCGAATTAAACTTGTTATGAGAAAACTAGTGATTAAAGCTCCCACGAACTTGATGGGACACTTTACTTTTTTGCATTTAATAAACCTGAACCATTGGGTCCTTCTTTGTTGCATATATGCTTGCGCTTTATAAGTTGAAGTTAGCATAACCATGTATCATGGAGAACGCTTTCAACATTGCACTTGTACTTTGTACCCCGTTGATATCATGTTCTTTTGCTTATGGATCTCGGCGGTGTGAAATAAAAGTGGAACTTGTAAGATCATGGAGTTTGTATGTGTGTTAGAGAAACGTCTGGGCCGCTAGCCTAAGCCATGCTTAATCATGGTGGAAACTTGCAGCATAACCATAATGAGAACTCTATGAAGCATCCTCAATAAAAACCTATGCAAATAGCAAATAAAAAGATCGCTGAGATGCTCATTGTCTGCTTGCTTGTCATTTTGATTATGGGATCGCTTCTGTATCATGTGCAAGGGGTACCCCGTTGGTGGTTATCTATGATACATATGTACTTACAATGACAAGAGCTTACTTGTGACTAAAGTTGAGTAGCATGAGGTTCGGTCTTCGTAAGTAAGGGGCATGAGATTTCAACTTATAACTTGTCAAGCATATCCTCTTAGTTGTGTCACTTTAACCTTAATCACCTTCAAGATGCTTATGATAGGGGAAATGAGAGCTGAGAGCTATTAAGTACCATAATTTTTGGAAGCTCTTTATGAAACTTGAATCTCTGCTTCCTTCTATGAAGGCCTTTCTTCCACCATTATATTCAGTCTCCACCTTCTATCTTTATGCACTTACTTTGAGAGCATAGTGGCCATTCTTAGTTCTATGTGCATTGTCCCAAGACTAGTTGGTTGATGCATAACTTGATATTGCTTGTTTTAAACTATTTGTATCTAGTCACTCTTATGAACTTTGAAGGTGTCCTATGCATTTATGTTTGCTACTCTATGGGGGACAAGCTGAATACTATTATGCTATGTTTTCTTTATGTGAAACAAACAAACGTCTTGCAAAGCATTGTTATTCATGAATCTTTTGTTCGTGCCTTTTCATGTTGTAACATAGTTTCTTTGTCTTATTGCTAGAACTTTGTCTTTCATGTTATGATTGAAGTACTATGATCCTAGCTTCGAATGTTTTACAAATACTATGATCAAGTTTATGATGGTGCATGTCACCTCAAAAATTGTTCTTTATTTTTATCATTTACCTACTCGAGGAAGAGCAGGAGTTAAGCTTGGGGATGTTGATACATTGCAAATGTATCTATAATTTTTGACATTCCATGCTTGGTTTTATCTACTTTCTTGTGTTTTGTCCACACTTTGGAGTACTTTTCATATGATTTCTTGGACTAACTTATTAACAAGAGCCACAGTGCCAGTTGCCTGTTTTCTGCTGTTTTTGGTTCTAGAAAGTCAGAAAATGAATATTCTCGGAATTGGACGGGACAAAAGCCAAAGTGCCTACTTTCCCGGAAGACTCACGGAGCCAGAAGGAGAGTATGGTGTGGACAGGGTGGCCACACCCCCCAGGCGCGGGTACCCCCACGCCACGCCAGGGCATGGTGTGGGCCCCCTGTCCGGCCCTCCTTCGCCTATATATTCCTCCCGAGGTAAAAACCCTAGATTGTCAATCAGAAATCCACGAAAAGATCCGCAGCGCCACCGCCACCGAAGGAGAGATTCGGGGGACAGAAAGTCTCTGTTCCGGCACCCTGTTGGGACGGGGAAGTGCCCTCGGAGCCATCTCCATCGATCTCCACCACCATCTCCATCACCATTGCTGATTCCCATGATGAGGACGGAGTAGTTCTCTCTCGAGGCTAAGGGTTCTACCGGTAGCTATGTGTTCATCTCTCTCTCTATGCGTGATCTTAGTGAGATCATGAGCTTGTAATCTATAGATCTACCTTGGTACTGAAGTGCTTTAATAGATCTCTGCTCTCCCCATGTGTGTGAAAGTGACAGCGTGCACACCATAGTGGCACTTAGGCTAGAAGATTACAAATACTTGTTATGAGTTATATTTGGAGTTGGATGTCTCTATGAAATTGTGGTATTTGTTGGAACCACCTAGTTCTCAGGGTGACAGTGTGGGGTTTTCTAGATGGGAAAGGCTTACTTTGAGGTGTGCTATTATAGCCCTACCATTGATTAGAGTGTCCAACCGGAGAGTAGTTCAGCGTAGTATCATAAAGAAGAATATACTTATATGAGAGTGTTCACTAGTGAAAGTATGATCCCTAGGCCTTGTTTCCAAGCATTGAAACATCGTTTGCTATTAGATCTGTTACATGTTTGCTTGCTTCCATCTTTATTTCAGTTTCCCTTTAGTCTTTTCCCACGTCAACCACACGCCATCAAGCTATTTTCTATCACCATTACCACTTATAATTATCCATACCACTTGTATTTCACTATCTCTTCGCCGAACTAGTGCACCAATACACCTAACAAGTGTATTCGGTGTGTTGGGGACACAAGAGACTTCTTGTATCTTGATTGCAGGGTTGCTTGAGAGGGGATACCTTTGACAACTTCCTCCCTGAGTTCGATAAACCCTGGGTGATCCACTTAAGGGAAACTTGCTGCTGTTCTACAAACCTCTGCACTTGGAGGCCCAACAACTGTCTACAAGAATAGAAGTGTGTAGACATCACATGTGTGTTCTTTTCATAAACCACATGGATCCACCAGTATCATTGCATGTGTGTTATTTTCATAAACCACATATGGATCCACCAGTGTCACTGCATGCGTGTTCTTCTCCAAAACCACCACTAGAGTCATTTCATATGTGTTCTTTTCATAAACCACAACTAGAGTCATTGCATGTGTGTTCTTTTCATAAACCACATGGATCCACCAGTGTAATTGCATGTGTATTCTTTTCATAAACCACAGCTAGTGTCATTTCATGTTCTTTTCATAAACTACATGCATCCTCTAGAGTCATTGCATGTGCGTTCTTTTCATAAACCACATGGATCCACCAGAGACATTGCATGTGTGTTCTTTTCATAGACCACAAGTAGAGTCATTGCATGTGTGTTATTTTCATAAACCCCAACTAGAGTCATTGCATGTTTGTTCTTTTCATAAACCACAACTAGAGTTCATTGCATGTGTGTTCTTTTCATAAACCACATGGATCTACTAGAGTCATTGTATGTGTGTTCTTTTCATAAACCACATGGATCCACTAGAGTTCATTGCATTTGTGTTCTTTTCATAAACCACAACTAGAGTCATTGCATGTTTGTTCTTTTCATAATCCACATATGGATCCAGTAGTGTCATTGCATGTGTGTTCTTCTCCTAAACCACCACTAGAGTCATTACATGTGTGTTCTTTTCATAAACCACAACTAGAGTCATTGCATATGTGTTCTTTTCATAAACCACAACTAGAGTCATTGCATGTGCGTTCTTTTCATAAACCACAACTAGAGTTCATTGCATGTGTGTTCTTTTCGTAAACCACATGGATCCACTAGAGTCATTGCATGTGTGTTTTTTCATAAACCACATGGATCCACTAGAGTCGTTCCATTCGTGTTCTTTTCATAAACCACAACTAGAGTCATTGCATGTGTGTTCTTTTCATAAACCAGATGGATCCACCAGTGTCATTGCATGTGTGTTCTTTTCATAAACCACAGCTAGAGTCATTGCATGTGTGTTCTTTTCATAAACCACATGGATCCTCTAGAGTCATTGCATGTGTGTTCTTTTCATAAACCACATGGATCCACCAGAGTCATTGCATGTGTGTTCTTTTCAGAACCAACAACTAGAGTCATTACATGTGTGTTCTTTTCATAAACCACAACTGGAGTTCATTGCATGTGTGTTCTTTTCATAAACAACATGTATCCACTAGAGTCATTGCATGTGTGTTCTTTTCATAAACCACATTGATCCACTAGAGTTCATTGCATTTGTGTTCTTTTCATAAACCTCAACTAGAGTCATTGCATGTGTGTTCTTTTCATAACCCACATGGATCCACCTGTGTTATTCCATGTGTGTTCTTTTCTTAAACGACATATGGATCCACTAGTGTCATTGCATGTGTGTTCTTCTCCTAAACCACCACTAGAGTCATTGCATATGTGTTCTTTTCATAAACTACTACTAGAGTTATTGCATGTGTGTTCTTTTCATAAACCACATGGATCCACCAGTGTAATTGCATGTGTGTTCTTTTCACAAACCACAGCTAGTGTCATTGCATGTGTGTTATTTTCATAAGCCACATGCATCCTCCAGATTCATTGCATGTGTGTTCTTTTCATAAACCACATGGATCCACCAGAGTCATTGCATGTGTGTTCTTTTCATGGACCACAACTAGAGTCATTGCATGTGTGTTATTTTCATAAACCACAACTAGAGTCATTGCATGCATGTTCTTTTAATAAACCACAACTAGAGTTCATTGCACGTGTGTTCTTTTCATACACCACATGGATCCACTAAAGTCATTACAGGTGTGTTCTTTTCATAAAACACATGGATCCACTAGAGTCATTGCATTTGTGTTCTTTTCATAATACACAACAAGAGTCATTGCATGTGTGTTATTTTCCTAAACCCCATGGATCCACCAGTATCATTGCATCTATGTTCTTTTCATAAACCAAATATGGATCCACTAGTGTCATTGCATGTATTCTTCTCCTAAACCACCACTAGTGTCGTTGCATGTGTGTTCTTTTCATAAACCACATGGATCCACCAGTGTCAATACATGTGTGTTCTTTTCATAAACGACAGCTAGAGTCATTGCGTCTGTGTTCTTTTCATAAACCACATGGATCCTCCAGAGTCATTGCATGTGTGTTCTTTTCATAAACCACATGGATCCACTAGAGTCATTGCAGGTGTGTTCATTTCATAAACCACAACTAGAGTCATTGCATTTTTGTTCTTTTCATAAACCATAACTAGAGTCATTGCATGTGTGTTCTTTTCATAAACCACAACTAGAGTTCATTGCATGTGTGTTCTTTTCATAAACCACATGGATCCACCAGAGTCATTACATGTGTGTTCTTTTCATAAACCACATGGATCCACTAGAGTCATTGCATTCATGTTCTTTTCATAAACCACAACTAGAGTCATTGAATGTGTGTTCTTTTCATAAACCACATGGATCCACCAGTGTCATTGCATGTGTGTTCTTTTCAGAAACCACAGCTAGACTCATTGCATGTGTGTTCTTTTCATAAACCACATGGATCCTCTAGAGTCATTGAATGTGTGTTCTTTTCATAAACCACATGGATCCACCAGAGTCATTGCATATGTGTTTTTTCAGAAACCACAACTAGTGTCATTACATGTGTGTTATTTTCATAAACCACAACTAGAGTTCAATGCATGTGTGTTCTTTTCATAAACAACATGTATCCACTAGAGTCATTGCATGTGTGTTCTTTTCATAAACCACATTGATCCACTAGAGTTCATTGCATTTGTGTTCTTTTCATAAACCACAACTAGAGTCATTGCATGTGTGTTCTTTTCATAAATGTCGTGGTGGTGTCACGGCAGATGCCATGGATAGGCTAAAGGTGGGGACTAAATGCACTAGGGGAATCCAGGGAGGGATAGTGTGGTGATTGCACACACAGTAGCTTTGTATTCAATTCACTTCCAAGGTTTACAAGTGCTCCTCGAGCTGTATTGGAGAGAGGAGGAAGAAGGAGCTCTCTTACTCTCACCGCTAGCTAGCCCTCAGGAACCAAGTAAAATCTAGCCAATAGAGATGAACCCCTTCTACAGAGGCCCTAGACCTCCTTATATAGGGGTGGCTAGGTCACCAATCAGGGCATACGTGGAGGCATATTCCAGGGAATATGCCTCCTCCCAAAATAGTAAGCCGACTGGGTCGCTTTTCCCCCGCGTCATCCATGCAGAGGCTACGTGAGCCTCTGTGGCGCCCGCGTTAGCCGACATTGGCGTCGTCACCTTTGTCGGCCACGCCTCGGTGGTCCTGCCTCTGTCCGCTTCGCTCATGTTGTGCGTACCAGGATCACCTTTGACCAGCGAGATACCTTCCTTCTCCTAGAAGCTTGATACGACCCGGGTCGTAGTTGATCCGGCCACACATGTTCCTGCATACAAGTTAGATTCATCTATCCGACTTACGGCTTAAGTCGATTGAGACCCAATTAGGTGGACATCCCCTGGTCTGGGTTACCCCGAGATTCGGCCTGCCTTGAGGTGACTCGGCCAGCTTTCGCTTTGACCTTGCCGTAACTCGGCTAACTCGGCCTTTATACCTCGGCATGACCCTACCCGGGGGTATCCCCCCAACATTATTCCCCAAAGCTGGTGCGGTCTTAGTTGCCTTAGCCGCTAAGGCCACAACAGGTTCAATTTCACCGAGCTTTGTGTTCCTTCTCCGAGTTACCTCTTATCTCGGATCTCATGGGTTTACTTTCCCTTGGCACATTCCAAGTTTTCACTTGCTGGCCGGGTTACCACAATCTCATCCGGGTCATTCTTCCTTCTCTCGTACGCTTCCCCACGTGGAGGCTAATCATTAGATTGCCTCATTTTAAGGGCCAGCAACAGTAACCGCCGCAGTTATCGTCAGGAGTTACTGTGCGCACGTCACGTCACGCCTGCCTCCTCGTTAACTACATCAATGCGTCGCGTCATGGGATCCGCTACACCCTGTGGTCCTCCGTGTGGCTCATCGCTGATTGGTCGATCTGGGCTATACATGGCCACACCGTGTGGCACACCCGCATAACATGATCCCACTTCCCCCTCGAGGGAGTGGTTAAATAGGGGAGGGGCGCGCCCCTTGGGTCTTTTCCCCACTTCCGCGCCCCTCTGCCTCTAGTTCTTCTTCTTCTTCTCCCTCGACAGCGTTGCCGCCACCGCATCTGAGTAGCAGCGCCGCTGCCGCACTGCCTCCATGCTCACCAGCGTTGCCATCCCCTCCGCGCATCTCTTCTGCCACGGGTCGCTGCCAGTCTAGGCCGCTGCCTCCCACGGCCGCTAGCACCAGTGAGGGCAGCGAACTCGAGATGACTAAGGAGGATCTCGCCGTCGCCAAGCAGGAGATGAAGGAAGATGCTGCGGGCGCCGACTACGGCGCATGGGCAGGCTCCTGGGTCTGCCAGGATGACCTGGATTGGCTCTACCGCACCAGGCGCATCCCGGAGGGCGTCATCGCACGCCTCGCTTCCTCCAAGTTAGCCCCCTCACCCAATCCGGGTGAGTATGTGGTGTTCTTATCTCATTTTCAGCATGGACTTGGTCTGCCAGTGAGCGACTTTTTCCACGACTGGTTGAACACATACGAACTCCAGCCGCACCACCTTCCTGCTAATGCCATCACATCTCTCTCTGCCTTCGCCTCCACCATCGAAGGTTATGCCGGACTGTGGCCCACGAAGGAGCTCTGGATCCGGTTCTTTGGCCTTCGCCGGAACGTGATCCCGAACATCTAGCTTGACCCAGAGGACAAGCAGCTCACGTAGTTCGGTGCGGCGTTAATTTCTCCTTGGAGGTTGTCCGTCTTCCCCCGAGTCACTGGGCTGGACTCTTGCAAGGGATGGGCCCGGACTTTGTTCTATGTCCAGAACGACAATACTGAAGATCTGATCCGGCTACGCCCTTACGCTCTGGGTCCTCCCAATCCGGAGCTATGGGACGTGGTCCCCAAGAAGCCCACCGTCCTGGCGAACCAGGTCAACAAGAGATTCTAGGAGTTGAAGGACCTAGGATTGCGCAACGAGGACGCCATGATCATGTTTGTCCGCAACCAGATCTCCCCCTCCAGAAGAGCACACACAAAGTCTGTCACTAGAGCTGGGGCCGCGACCCCAACCGGACCTCGTCTTTCGGGTTGAGCAACACAGAGATCTACTGCCGGGTGAAGGCCCTCTTAACCACCCACAAGGACTTCTCCTCTGAGTGGACGTGGGGAATGGAACATTATTGCCGAGATAGGCTTCCTCCCGTGGTAAGCTTCATGCCGCAAACTTTCTCCGAATTAAATTATATGTCGGTCGCTATTGTATATTTAACTCTGTTGTCTTTTTTCCCTTAGCAATTCCTTTAGCAAACTATCAAGGATGGCACCGAGCCCTCCCTCAAATGGGCGCCTAACCGGGATGCCTCTGACAAGGAGGAACCGGATCAGGAGATGTTCCTTCCAATGGCCGACGTGAGGAAGCGACCCACCGGTAAACTCTCTTCCATTAGAGATTGCCCCGACGATGAAGATGACTCGGATGTTGAGGTGATAGAAGCATTTGACGTTGTCCCCCTTTCTTATGCTTTTCCGGCATCAGCTAACCCCGGTGGGCAGATCCATGAGGACCCTCCCCTTGCCGTGGGTGATCCTGTTCCGGTTGCGCCGAAGTAGAAAAGGGGAGCCGCATCAACTTCTTCCTCTGGACCGTCTCAGCCAACCAAAAGGCGAAAGAAGTCTAGGGACAAAACAACCTCCAAGCCTGCAACCAAGGCCCCAGCACGAAGATCTCGGAAGCCCAAGGAGCCCCTGACCTCGAATGAGTAAGCCTCTTTTCCCTCTGCCATTTACTTGTTCTTCTATTGTTATAGTTTCTCATCCGATGCTGCTTGATTCGGCAGGGCCGCGGTGGAGGTCCCACAGAGTGGATCCGGCATTGCCTCCCTACTCCGACACAGCCCTTCTCCCCCTCATGGCGATGATTCACGCCCGCTGAGCCCAATCCCGGAGGGTTCAGCGGCTGCTTCGGGTTCTAGCCCACCTCTTCAAGAGGAGGGCAACCTTGGAGCGGGGGAGACTGGCTCTGCCGAGGCAGCGGCCACCACTACTTCGGCTCCGCCGCAACCAGCTACCACCGAGGTTACCTCAGCACCCCCACCGAAGAAGAAACCAGCACCAGCACCAGCACCAACTCAAGCACCAGCAGCCAAAGCAACAACAGCAGCACCAAGCCCCTCCGCCTCGTCCGAGTCTTCTCAGTCTCGATGAGAAAGCACCAAGGCAGCTTCCAAGGGTAAATCCGCTCCAACAACTTCCACTTCTTAGCAGCAGCCTAAGGGCTAGAAGGCCCCTAACACCACCAGGGCAACGTCCATCAAGGCTGGACAGCGCACACTCGCGTCCATGCTCTCGAAGAAAACTCCACCACCGAAGGACGTCCCTGCTGACCCAGCTGACGCGCAACTTGTTTTGCACACCAGCCCAGCCCTTGCCCAGGTTGAGAGGAGGGAAGCACATGCCAAGGGCTTGGTGGCGCCCCACATGCTCAGCGGCGAACGATACCCTCTCACCTTGATCGAGTTCGTGAACAACTAGAACAAGGAGGAGTTCATCCACAACGATGATCTCCCGGAGAAGTTCAGTCCCTCCGAGTTTTCTGCTCAAATGAACATAGCCGCTAAGGCAATTAACCTTGCGGGTCGGATGATGGAGGTACGTTACTTCACCTTTTCCTTAGCATCATATAGATATTAGTGATATTACCATTAGTCCCCGAGCCTCCGGGGGAGTAACTTGTTACTCGGTCGGATGCTCCTTAGAAAACTAACGTAGCTCCTTGATAACTTCAAATATGCACACACCTAGAGCCGGGTTAAGTTCCGCTTGGCCCGGATTTTGTACACTTCGAATATGCACACACCTAGAGCCGGGTTAAGTTCCACTTGGCCCGGATCTTGTACACTTCGAATATGCACACACCTAGAGCCGGGTTAAGTTCCACTTGGCCCGGATTTTGTACACTTCGAATATGCACGAGACTAAGCTACATTTTGTACTCTTTTCAGGTGACCACCAACCGCCGGAGCACTGAGTTTCAACGTCTCCTGGACACTCACAAGATGCTGCGCGTAAAGCATAATGCACTTCTCGTTGAACATGAGAAAAGGGGTAAATTCTCTTCTTGATATTTTTGTGTGTTCTCTTCCTCTTTTTCTGCTGAACTAACCCATCATTCGGTTTTCGCAACTGGGGTTGAAGCTGAGAATATCCTCATGCGGAAGAACCTTGACCAGATCAAGGGTAAGTTACTTTTGTGCGACCTTGTTATGCTTTATATCTCCTTTTCTAATTGGCTCGGTGAACATTCATACCTCGGCTTTGCCGGGTCAACAAACTATTTCAGTGTCGCTGGAAGATAGTGTGCCTGTGCCTGATATGATGCTGCATTTCCTCGAACAAGCAGGGCAGCATCAGGCCGAGCTCAAAAAGAAAGATGATGAGCTTGCCCTCCTCCGAACCAAGGATGATGAAATTGCCAAGCTCAAGGAAGATATGAAGAAGTTGAAAGCGCAACACCAAACCGACCTTGAAAAAGCTGGCCAGGACTATACTGAAGAGCGCGAGCGCCTCAATCTCCATATTTCCAAGGACCGAGAACTTCTCCAGGAGGCCGATGTCAAACTTGAGTCGGTGAATACTGAGCTTGTGCAGCTTCGCAAAAGGCGTGATGACTGTACCAAGGAGTTGACCCGGATCCACAACCATATTTCACGTAAGCTCCTTTCCCTCATCCGGCATATTTCTCCGGGTTACTTCTCATGTCTTTTCTTTACCCGCTTCTCTTGTCTTGTTTTCAGGCAAATTTCTAGAGAGCAATGCTATTGCGAGCACCGCAGTTGCCAATTTCCACCGACAGAGGGGTACCCCTGTTGCTCCTGACACTGAAGAGATTCCCTACGACATGGAGGACCTGTTGGTCAGCTTGTCTTCTCGCGTGGAAATCGTGAAGAACCATGGCAAGGATATCCTTGATGTTGCAGTCCGGATCTTCAACACTTTTTGGCCTGCAGAAGACACTCTGGAGGGAACCGCAGTTCTTGTCAATAAGTTGATGGAATGCGAGACCCAGCTCGACCTTTGGAGGGAATCCGCTGGACGCGCCAGAGCTGAGACCGTTCTCTACTACGTACTTACGTGGTACGAGAAGATCGACCTCAACCTCCTGGCGCGCATGCACATCGGATCCAAATGAACCAGTGACCCGGAGTGGGTAGCTCGGCGCAAGGCTTGCGCCCATAGCCTCGTCGAATATGCCCCCGTTCACGAATGGACTGAGGGATGGAGCTTCCTGGAAGCCGCCGGTGATGAAAACGCTGAGAACGTTGAAGATGGCTCGGATGAGGATGAAGAGGACGATGCCTCGGACATCGAAGACAGTGAAGATGACGCCGAACTTCCTCCTCCCGCTGCTCCTTGAGTGAAATTACTTTAAAGTTTATCAGATCCCCGGTATGCCGGGTGGAATTGTATCCAGTACACATGTGATATTTTGCTACTAAGTTTTTTATGCCGGATTAACTTGGGCGTAGTCCCTGAGTTTCATTTTCTTGTTCCTCCAATCTTTTGGTTCGGCTCGTGCCTACCTTGATTCGGTTTTACGACTCACGAATCCGAGCTTCAAAAATTGTCTTAACAATACTTGGAAACTTTAGTCCTAGCTCAAAATAATTCAGCATAATAATTCGAAAGTAAACACAAAGTTAGTCCAAAAAACAAACGTCGGCTCGATTAAGTTCTTTTCCTTAGTCGTTTTTCATGTGCTACGCAATTCCAAACTTGTTCTCTTGCTTGCCATGAAGCCAATTCTTGTTGGACAGCAGCAAGTCAAAGAGTTGGGTTTTTGGTGCTCACACATTACTAATCCGACCTAAGTAGAACAACTTACGCTAGCCGACGTATAAATAATAAATACAGAAGACAATAATCATTATTAAGGCAGTCCCCGAGTTACTGCTCGAGGTGCCAACATTTCATTAATAAGCTCATTTCCGGCATACATACCGACATATGAGAGACTCGGATACATACACTTCTATGCTAAGTGTAGAAAGGACGAAGTAGAGCTACATTCCATGGACGCTTAGATTCCTCGCTGGACATGTCCGCCTTGTTCTTTTCCTGTGGTTTTGCATCGATAAGATAGTAAGAATCATTGTGCAATGCTTTGCTCACAATGAATGGCCCTTCCCATGGGGGGATAACTTATGCATGCCAGCTGTACGTTGTACCAACCGGAGTACCAGATCACCTTCCCGGAAGACTTGGGGGTTTACGTTCCGGCTATGATAGCGTCGGAGATTTTGCTGATATATGGACGATCTGGACAATGCCAATTCTCTCGCTTCTTCCAGTAGATCAACATCATTTTGCCGGGCTTATTGCACTTCGGCTTCTGTGTATTGGGTGACCCTAGGAGAGTCATGCTCTATGTCGGCTGGTAATACAGCTTCTGCCCCATATACCAGAAAAAAATGGCGTATAGCCTGTTGATCGATTCAGAGTTGTTCTTAAACTCCACAATACCGCTGGTAGTTCTTCTATCCAGCACCCCGCTGATCTTTGCAGCGGCTCGATGAGGCAGGGTTTTATCCCGGACAGTACTAATCTGTTGGATCTTTCCACTTGTCCGTTTGACGTAGGATGGGCTACCGAGGCAACGTCCAGCCGTATCTTCTTATCTCGGTAGAATCGTGCAAATGCTCCTTCAGCAAAATTTGTGCCATTATCAGTTATGATACTGTGAGGATAACCGTATCTCAAGATGATGTCTTTGAGAAATGTCACGGCCGTAGCTCCATCACATTTTCTTATTGGCTTTACATCAATCCACTTTGTAAATTTATCCACCATGACCAAAATGTGAGTCATATTTCCCCTTGCTGGTTTGAACGGGCCAACCCTGTCCAAACACCATACGGCAAATGGACATGTGATCGGTATGGTCTTGAGTTCCGACATTGGCATATGTGTCTTGGTGGCATACCTCTGACAACCATTGCATTTTCTTACCAAATATTCTGCTTGTTCTAAGGCACTTGGCCAGTAGAATCCATGCCGGAAAGCTTTTGCCACCAAGGCTTGGGACGAGGCATGATGCCCACACTCCCCTTGATGTATATCTCGGAGGATGTCAAGCCCTTCTTCCGGGTCAACGCATCGCTGGAGGACATTGGTAACACTCCTTTTGTATAGCTCGGAATTGATGATTGTGTATGCCTTTGCTCTCCTCTGAGTTTGCCTGGATAGCACCTCGTCAGTGGGTAAAATTCCATCTTTCAGGAATTGAAATCTAGGCAGTGCCCAAGCTGGTATTGCTCGCACAGGGAACATATCCTCATCAATTTCCATCTGATCCACTCGCATAACTTCAATCGGATCATGCTGAGTAGTCCCCGGGTCTTGCAAAGCAGTCCCCGGGTTTGCTAAGGCAGTCCCCGGGTCTCGCGCACCACCTCCCATGTCAATGTCCATGGGCACAGCTCCGGACTCTGGATCCTCCGGGATGTAGATTGAGTCGGTTTCTAGGGACGGTCAGATAGATTGTTTTCTGAGGTGTTCTAATGCTACACCCGGTGGAATTGCTTGTCGGGTTGATCTGAGCTTCGACAATACGTCGGCAGCCTCATTTTCCACCTAGGGTACATGGCGAAATTCGCATCCCTCAAAATAACCAGATATTTTCTCCACATGGAATCTGTATAATGCCATGTTTGGATCAAGAGCGTCCCACAACCCCGACACTTGCTGAACTACCAAATCCGAGTCGCCAAAGCAATGGATCCGATGTATCCCAATTTCTTTTGCCACTTTGAGCCCATGCACAAGTGCTTCATATTCAGCGACATTGTTCGACGCTGCGAAATGGATCTGTAGCACATACTTCAGCTGGTCATTCTTTGGCGAGGTAAGCACAACTCTGGCAACTAACCCGGTTTTTGTTTTTGACCCGTCAAAGTGCATTCTCCAGTAGTTCGGATCTAGTAGCGGTGGTTCATATTGTACCTCGGCCCAGTCCACAAAAAAGTCGGCCACAGCCTAAGACTTGATTGCTTCTCTTCTGTCATATTGTGGCGCATAGGGAGCTAGTTCAATTGCCCATTTGGCAATCCTGCCACTTGCATCCTTGTTACTCATTATCTGGGATATGGGAGCTTCACATATTACCTTGATAGGGTGCTCCTCAAAATAATGTTTTAGCTTCTTTGCCGACATATACACACCATACGCCACCTTCTAATAGTGCGGATAATTTTGCTTTGATGCTGACAGTACCTCGCTCAGATAATACACTGGCCTTTGTACTGACTTACCCTCTTCGTCGCGCTCTACCACAATTACTGCACTTACAACTCGGTTGGTTGCATCTATATAGAGCAACATTGGTTCCTTTGATAGTGGATAGGCTAACACTGGTGCAGTGGCTAACATTTTCTTTAATTGGATAAAGGCTTCATTGGCCTGCGGCGTCCAAATGAACTTGTCCGACTTTTCCATGAGTTGATAGAGAGGCAATGCCTTTTCTCCCAACCGACATACAAACCGACTTAACGATGCCAAGCAACCAGTGAACTTCTGGACATTGTTAAGACACTTCGGCAGTTCCATTCGTTCAATGGCCCGGATTTTAGTTGGATTGACTTTGATACCTCGGCTGGAGACAAGAAATTGGAGTAATTTTCCAGCCGGGACATCGAAGGTACATTTTTCTGGGTTAAGCTTCATCCGGAACCTTCTTAGGTTCGCGAATGTCTGCCTGATATCATCAAGGAGCGTTTTGCTTTCCTTGGTCTTGATAACCACATCATCCACATACACATGTACATTTTGACCTATTTGGTCGTGCAAACATTTCTGCATACATCTTTGGTACGTTGCCCCTGCATTACGTAAACCAAATGGCATGGTGCGATAGCAATAAGCCCCACAATGGGTGATAAATGCAGTCTTTATTTGATCATCCGGATTCAGAGGTATCTGGTGAAAACTAGAATATGCATCAATGAATGACAACAGTTTGCATCCAGCAGTTTAGTCTATGACCTGATCTATCCTTGGTAGTGGAAATGGATCTTTTGGACACGCCTTATTCAGGTTCGTGTAATTGATACACATACGCCAAACCATTGCCACATTCGGATCATCCTTCTTCTTCTCTACCAGCACCGGATTAGATAGCCAATCCGGGTAAAGAACTTCCATGATAAATCCTATTGCCAGTAAGCGAGCTATCTCGTCTCCAATGACTTTTCTCCTATCCTCGGCGAAGCGGCGGATAGGTTGCTTCACCGGCCTTGCTCCGGGTCTCATGTTCAAAGAGTGCTCGGCCAACTCCCTCGGCACACCTTGCAAGTCCTGTGTGGACCAAGCAAAAATATCCCGATTCTCACGGAGGAAGTTGACGAGCTCGCTTTCCTATTTATCATTTAACCTGGCACCAATTGTTACGGTGCGCTCTGGGAACATATCATCAACAGGCACTTTCTTGGTATCCTTTGTGGCTTGGAACGAAACGCTACAATGCGCATTACTCAACGCCGGCATATATTGCTGCGCGGACTGAGCCAACGCCGCGACCTCTTGGATTTTTCTTTTCTCTTGCACAATCACGAGTGACTCGGCTAGGTTAGACTCGACTGACGCACACTCAATGGAACGTCGGAAATCTCCAGCAATGGTAATTACTCCATTTGGCCTGGGCAACTTCATCTTCAGATAATTGATGTGGCAGCTTGCCATGAACTTGTTCTGTGCTGGTCTTCCGAGTAACGCGTGATACGCACTTTCCAAGTTCACCACTTCAAACTCCAAACTCTCAGTTTGGTAGTTATCTCTCGTGCTAAACAATACGTCAACCCGGACTTTGCCTATGGGCTCACAAGAAATGCCTGGCACAATGCCATGGAAAGTTGTCCTCGTAACTTGGAGCATGTTCTCCGAGATACCCAACTTGTGCATTGTATCCGCATACATGATGTTAATGCTACTTCTATTGTCAATCAGTACCTTTGAAAACCTCACATTGATGTTAGGCCCAATGAATGTCGGATCTAGCACTAGCGCATATGAAGCAGGACTCAGCATAAGCTTGGAATGATCTTTGATGCTCCAGGTAATCTCCTGGTCCGACCAAGGCATATACCTCGTCACTGCTAGCATTGCCGCATTGACCTCCATATGTCGGCGCTGCAAGCTCTTTCTATCTGTTTCCTCAGTGGTAAACACACAGTAACTCTAATGATGCTCCCTGTACTCATTCCTCCCCTCATTTCCAGGGTACCTCTGATCTGGCTGATGCTGGTCTTCCACTTGATGCACTGCATCCCTTCTTTCATGATTGTCATACCTCGGCGGAGGGGGAGGCAACATTAGTTGTTGCGTGTTCGCTCCGGAAAGCAGTTGCTGCCGGGGTAACTCCTGCCGAGGTTGATCATTCCGGGGTGCCTGAGCATTCCCCGAACCACCTTGTTCTATCTTACGCATCCACTCACAATGCCTCGTGGTATGATCCGCTGGGTTACTCGGATTTGGCATGTGAAATTTACACGGCTGATCCAACATTGACTCGTAAGTATACCTCAGACGGTCCCTCTTTTCCTGCCACTGTTTCTTCTTCTCTGGCGTCCAAGTTTTCTTGCCATCATTTCTCGGTGTCCACTGTTGCCCTCCAGTTTTCTGACGTTGATTTCCCCCTGCTCTGGGCTGATCTTGATTCATAGCAGCAACTTGTTGCGAATTATACCGGCAATCCGGTCTATCATCTCTTCTTTTACCCCGGTAGTCATTCCTCTAGGATGACCCAACTCCATCTCTCTGGTAACACTCCTCATTTGACTCGTTTGACACGAGCCTAGGTTGAGTCGGATCACCCAAAGCATACGAATCTGCAATCCGGATCGTCTCTGCCAATGTAGTTGGCATATCCCTTTGCAATCTTTGCCACAACATGCTCGCATATCTGCATCCTTGCGCAAACCATGCTATGGCCTGTGACTCTATCACACCCTCACACGAGTTTCTCACGGTACACCACTGGGTTAAAAACTCTCGGTCCATCTCGTTCGGTCTCTGCTTACACATAGCTAGGGTCTATGGCCTATTCGGCCTCTGATACGTACTTGAGAAATTCCTGATAAACATTTCCTCAAAATCGATCCAGCAGTTAATACTATCGGGTGGCAAATTGTTTAGCCATACCCTTGCTGGCCCCTCCAACATCTGGGGTACGTATCTCACAGCCCATCTCAAGTTGCCTGTAGCAATTTTCACAGCCATAGCATAGTTTATCAACCAATCTTCTGGCTTCGTACTGTCGTCATACGTCTTTGTGCCTCTAGGTAACTGGAAGTTAGGTACAGGAGGCTCCTTCATGATCCGGGGCCCAAAACATGCAGGACCCGGGGAACCTTGACATTCAATCTGTTCTGACCTATACAGCCGATCCAGTTTCAATCTGGCATCATCAGGCATCAAATCCCTGCTTCCCAATCTTGACCCTATCACATGATAGTCCGGCCTTGGGTATCCTGCGTTCACCATTTCCAAATCTCCATCATTATACCGGTCTTGCTCTCATGGAGCACCTCTCTGTTGCATACCTCGTCCGGCACTTTTCTCTTGCCTTGGTATATTCTGTTGTTGCGGTTGTCCTGCAGAGTTGCATTGTCCGGCATTGCCATTTATAGCGTTTCCTTGACCGACATTGCCTTGGTCGCGGTTACCTCGGCCAGCTTCACCTCGGCTCACACTTCGTCGATCGTCATTTCTCTGTACTTCTTTTCCTTTCCTTGCCCTTGTCGGGTCATACGGGACGATCTGTTTGTTCCTCCTGGCCGAGGTTACTACCTCTTCTCTCCTAGGACCACCATGAGGAGACGATGGGGCTCCAGCGGATTTCTCCGGGTTACCCAACACCGAATGAACGATCTTGGAGGCCCTAGCTCTCTCCGGGTTAGCTATGAGTAATTCCTCATTCTGCCTGTTCGTGATCCAAACCAACTCATTGACCCTATCTTGCTGTCTCTAACAGGCTTCACCCGTTAGACCCTCTAACTCGGACGCAGCTGCATCCGCTGCTCTGAGGTTTTTCGCCGGGGTACTATACTTCGGCAGCCCCACGGACAAATAGTTTTCTGACTCCTCAATCCTAGTATCACCCTCTTTGTTCATTTCACTCATGAGATTTCTCCCTTTCACTTTTACAACATCTACTTTATTTGCCTTTGCGTACTCACGCAGCGTCATGTTCAACGACTGCTGAGTCGCGGCTATCTTTTTCGCTCCCTCCAGAATTTTTTGCCTAGTTTCCTCTAGCTTGGCCTGTGCTTGAGCCGGATCTACCACTGCTGCTACCGGGTTCTCCAAGCTATCCATCGCTTCCCGCAGCACATTCTCTGGCCTCTCTAGTGGAGGACCTCTACCTTTCCTCGGTGCCTTAGGCGTTACCTCCGGATCTGGTGCCGGATCCTTGCTTGCGCCAGCACCAGGCGCAGTCATCATCACCTCAGCACGGTCCATGGAGCGAGTGATACGCGCCTCGTGGACCATGCTAAGGGGTGGCTCGCCCGCCTCGACGACGTGCCGCGGATGAACGCATGACACATCGACAGCAACGTAGACCTTGTGCGCGCCGAGCTTGACGAAGAGGCTGTTGCGCGGAAGAGGGCGCTTGCCGAAGCAGCCAGCGTTGTCGCTGACAAAGTCCAGCGCTCCAAAGCACTGAACGAGCCCGGAGACGATGCGTTCGCCGGTGCCGATGAGGTTTACCGTCCGGATCTTGACCCCTTCTAGCGCCGCTAGCCCCACGGTGGGCGCCAACTGTCGTGGTGGTGTCACGGCAGATGCCATGGATAGGCTAAAGGTGGGGACTAAATGCACTAGGGGAATCCAGGGAGGGATATTGTGGTGTTTCCACACACAGTAGCTTTGTATTCAATTCACTTCCAAGGTTTACAAGTGCTCCTCGAGCTGTATTGGAGAGAGGAGGAAGAAGGAGCTCTCTTATTCTCACCGCTAGCTAGCCCTTAGGAACCAAGTAAAATCTAGCCAATAGAGATCAACCCCTTCTACAGAGGCCCTAGCCCTCCTTATCTAGGGGTGTCTAGGTCTCCAATTAGGGCATACGTGGAGGCATATTCCAGGGAATATGCCTCCTCCCAAAATAGTAAGCCGACAGGGTCGCTTTCCCCCGCGTCATCCATGCAGAGGCTACGTGAGCCTCTGCGGCGCCCGTGTCAGCCGACATTGGCATCGTCACCTTTGTCGGCCACGCCTCGGTGGTCCTACCACTGTCCGCTTTGCTTATGCTGTGCATACCGGGCTCACCTTTGACCAACGAGAAACCTTCCTTCTCCTAGAAGCTTGATATGACCCAGATCGTAGCTGATCTGGCCACACCTATTCCTGCATACAAGTTACATTCATCTATCCGACTTACGGCTTAAGTTGGTTGAGACCTAGTTAGGTGGACATCCCCTGGTCTGGGTTACCCCGAGATTCGGCCTGCCTTGAGGTGACTCATCCAGCATTCGCTTTGACCATGTCGTACCTCGGCTAACTCGGCCTTTATACCCCGGCGTTACCCTACCCGGCGGTATCCCCCCAACAATAAAACACATGGATCCACCAGTGTCATTACATGTGTGTTCTTTTCATAAACCACATATGGATCCACCAGTGTCATTGCATGTGTGTTCTTCTCCTAAACCACCACTCGAGTCATTGCATATGTGTTCTTTTCATAAACCACAACTAGAGTCATTGCATGTGTGTTCTTTTCATAAACCACATGGATCCACCAGTGTAATTTCATGTGTGTTCTTTTCATAAACCACAACTAGAGTTCATTGCATGTGTGTTCTTTTCATAAACCACATGGATCCACCAGAGTGATTGCATGTGTGTTCTTTTCATAAACCACATGGATCCACTAGAGTCATTGCATTCGTGTTCTTTTCATAAACCACAACTAGAGTCATTACATATGTGTTCTTTTCAAAAACCACATGCATCCACCAGTGTCATTGCATGTGTGTTCTTTTAAGAAACCACACCTAGACTCATTGCATGTGTGTTCTTTTCATAAACCACATGGATCCTCTAGAGTCATTGCATGTGTGTTCTTTTCATAAACCACATGGATCCACCAGAGTCATTGAAAGTGTGTTCTTCTCATAGACCACAACTAGAGTCATTGCATGTGTGTTCTTTTCATAAACCACAACTAGAGTCATTGCATGTGCGTTCTTTTCATAAACCACAACTAGAGTTCAATGCACGTGTGTTCTTTTCAAAAACCATATGGATCCACTAGAGTCATTGCATGTGTGTTCTTTTCATAAACCACATGGATCCACTAGAGTTCATTGCATTTGTGTACTTTTCATAATCCAAAACTAGAGTCATTGCATGTGTGTTCTTTTCATAAACCACATGGATCCACCAGTGTCATTGCATCTATGTTCTTTTCATAAACCAAATATGGATCCACTAGTGTCATTGCATGTATTCTTCTCCTAAACCACCACTAGGGTCATTACATGTGTGGTATTTTCATAAACCACAACTAGAGTCTTTTCATGTGTGTTCTTTTCATAAACCACATGGATCCACCAGTGTCATTGCATGTGTGTTGTTTTCATAAACCACAGGTAGAGTCATTGCATGTGTGTTCTTATCATAAACCACATGGAATGTCCAGAGTCATTGCATGTGTGTTCTTTTCATAAACCACATGGGTCCACCAGATTCATTGCAGGTGTGTTCATTTCATAAACCACAACTAGAGTCATTGCATTTTTGTTCTTTTCATAAACCACAACTAGAGTCATTGCATGTGTGTTCTTTTCATAAACCACAACTAGAGTTTATTGCATGTGTGTTCTTTTCATGAACCACATGGATCCACCAGAGTCATTGCATGTGTGTTCTTTTCATAAACCACATGGATCCACTAGAGTCATTGCATTCGTGTTCTTTTCAAAAACCACAACTAGAGTCATTGCATGTGTGTTCTTTTCATAAACCACATGGATCCACCAGTGTCATTGCATGTGTGTTCTTTTTAGAAACCACAGCTAGACTCATTGCATGTGTGTTCTTTTCATCAACCACATGGATCCTCTAGAGTCATTGCATGTGTGTTCTTGTCATAAACCACATGGATCCACTAGAGTCATTGCATGTGTGTTCTTTTCAGAAACCACAACTAGTCTCATTACATGTGTGTTCTTTTCATAAACCACAACTAGGGTTCAATGCATGTGTGTTCTTTTCATAAACAACATGTATCCACTAGAGTCATTGCATGTGTGTTCTTTTCATAAACCGCATTGATCCACTAGAGTTCATTGCATTTGTGTTCTTTTCATAAACCACAACTAGAGTCATTGCATGTGTGTTCTTTTCATAAACCACATGGATCCACCAGTGTCATTACATGTGTGTTCTTTTCATAAACCACATATGGATCCACAAGTGTCATTGCATGTGTGTTCTTCTCCTAAACCACCACTAGAGTCATTGCATATGTGTTCTTTTCATAAACCACAACTAGAGTCATTACATGTGCGTTCTTTTCATAAACCACATGGATCCACCAGTGTAATTTCATGTGTGTTCTTTTCATAAACCACAGCTAGTGTCATTGCGTGTGTGTTCATTTCATAAGCCACATGCATCCTTTGGAGTCATTGCATTTGTGTTCTTTTCACAAACCACATGGATCCACCAGAGTCATTGAAAGTGTGTTCTTCTCATAGACCACAACTAGAGTCATTGCATGTGTGTTCTTTTAATAAACCATAACTAGAGTCATTGCATATGTGTTCTTTTTATAAACCACAACTAGAGTTCATTGCACATGTGTTGTTTTCATAAACTACATGGATCCACTAGAGTTCATTGCATTTGTGTTCTTTTGATAATCCACAACTAGAGTCATTGCATGTGTGTTCTTTTCATTAACCACATAGTTCCATCAGTGTCCTTGCATCTATGTTCTTTTCATAAACAAAATATGGATGCACTAGTGTCATTGCATGTATTCTTCTCCTAAACCACCACTAGGGTCATTGCATGTGTGGTATTTTCATAAACCACAACTAGAGTGTTTGCATGTGTGTTCTTGTCATAAACCACATGGATCCACCAGTGTCATTGCATGTGTGTTCTTTTCATAAACCACAGCTAGAGTCATTGCATGTGAGTTCTTTTAATAAACCACAGCTAGAGTCATTGCATGTGTGTTCTTTTCATAAACCACATGGATCCTCCAGAGTCATTGCATGTGTGTTATTTTCATAAACCACATGGATCCACCAGAGTCATTGCAGGTGTGTTCATTTCATAAACCACAACTAGAGTCATTGCATTTTTGTTCTTTTCATAAACCACAACTAGATTCATTGCATGTGTGTTCTTTTCATAAACCACAACTAGAGTTCATTGCATGTGTGTTCTTTTCATAAACCACATGGATCCACCAGAGTGATTGCATGTGTGTTCTTTTCATAAACCACATGGATCCACTAGAGTCATTGCATTCGTGTTCTTTTCATAAACCACAACTAGAGTCATTACATATGTGTTCTTTTCAAAAACCACATGCATCCACCAGTGTCATTGCATGTGTGTTCTTTTAAGAAACCACACCTAGACTCATTGCATGTGTGTTCTTTTCATAAACCACATGGATCCTCTAGAGTCATTGCATGTGTGTTCTTTTCATAAACCACATGGATCCACCAGAGTCATTGAAAGTGTGTTCTTCTCATAGACCACAACTAGAGTCATTGCATGTGTGTTCTTTTCATAAACCACAACTAGAGTCATTGCATGTGCGTTCTTTTCATAAACCACAACTAGAGTTCAATGCACGTGTGTTCTTTTCAAAAACCATATGGATCCACTAGAGTCATTGCATGTGTGTTCTTTTCATAAACCACATGGATCCACTAGAGTTCATTGCATTTGTGTACTTTTCATAATCAAAAACTAGAGTCATTGCATGTGTGTTCTTTTCATAAACCACATGGATCCACCAGTGTCATTGCATCTATGTTCTTTTCATAAACCAAATATGGATCCACTAGTGTCATTGCATGTATTCTTCTCCTAAACGACCACTAGGGTCATTGCATGTGTGGTATTTTCATAAACCACAACTAGAGTCTTTTCATGTGTGTTCTATTCATTCACCACATGGATCCACCAGTGTCATTGCATGTGTGTTCTTTTCATAAACCACAGCTAGAGTCATTGCATGTGTGTTCTTATCATAAACCACATGGATCCTCCAGAGTCATTGCATGTGTGTTCTTTTCATAAACCACATGGATCCACCAGAGTCATTGCATGTGTGTTCATTTCATAAACCACAACTAGAGTCATTGCATTTTTGTTCTTTTCATAAACCACAACTAGAGTCATTGCATGTGTGTTCTTTTCATAAACCACAACTAGAGTTCATTGCATGTGTGTTCTTTTCATAAACCACATGGATCCACCAGAGTCATTGCATGTGTGTTCTTTTCATAAACCACATGGATCCACTAGAGTCATTGCATTCGTGTTCTTTTCATAAACCACAACTAGAGTCATTCCATGTGTGTTCTTTTCATAAACCACATGGATCCACCAGTGTCATTGCATGTGTGTTCTTTTCATAAACCACAGCTAGACTCATTGCATGTGTGTTCTTTTCATAAACCACATGGATCCTCTAGAGTCATTGCATGTGTGTTCTTGTCATAAACCACATGGATCCACCAGAGTTCATTACATTTGTGTTCTTTTCATAAACCACAACTAGAGTCATTGCATGTGTGTTCTTTTCATAAACCACATGGATCCACCAGTGTCATTACATGTGTGTTGTTTTGAAAAACCACATATGGATCCACCAGTGTCATTGCATGTATGTTCTTCTCCTAAACCACCACTAGAGTCATTGCATATGTGTTCTTTTCATAAACCACAACTAGAGTCATTACATGTGTGTTCTTTTCATAAACCACATGGATCCACCAGTGTAATTTCATGTGTGTTCTTTTCATAAACCACAGCTAGTGTCATTGCGTGTGTGTTCTTTTCATAAGCCACATGCATCCTTTGGAGTCATTGCATGTGTGTTCTTTTCACAAACCACATGGACCCACCAAAGTCATTGAAAGTGTGTTTTTCTCATAGACCACAACTAGAGTCATTGCATGGGTGTTCTTTTCATAAACCATAACTAGAGTCATTGCATATGTGTTATTTTCATAAAGCACAACTAGAGTTCATTGCACGTGTGTTGTTTTCATAAACCACATGGATCCACTAGAGTTCATTGCATTTGTGTTCTTTTGATAATCCACAACTAGAGTCATTGCATGTGTGTTCTTTTCATAAACCACATGGATCCACCAGTGTCCTTGCATCTATGTTCTTTTCATAAAAAAATATGGATGCACTAGTGTCATTGCATGTATTCTTCTCCTAAACCACCACTAGGGTCATTGCATGTGTGGTATTTTCATAAACCACAACTAGAGTGTTTGCAGGTGTGTTCTTGTCATAAACCACATGGATCCACCAGTGTCATTGCATGTGTGTTCTTTTCATAAACCACAGCTAGAGTCATTGCATGTGTGTTCTTTTAATAAACCACAGCTAGAGTCATTGCATGTGTGTTCTTTTCATAAACCACATGGATCCTCCAGAGTCATTGCATGTGTGTTCTTTTCATAAACCACATGGATCCACCAGAGTCATTGCAAGTGTGTTCATTTCATAAACCACAACTAGAGTCATTGCATTTTTGTTCTTTTCATAAACCACAACTAGAGTCGTTGCATGTGTGTTCTTTTCATAAACCACAACTAGTGTTCATTGCATGTGTGTTCTTTTCATAAACCACATGGATCCACCAGAGTGATTGCATGTGTGTTCTTTTCATAAACCACATGGATACACTAGAGTCATTGCATTCGTGTTCTTTTCATAAACCACAACTAGAGTCATTGCATATGTGTTCTTTTCAAAAACCACATGCATCCACCAGTGTCATTGCATGTGTGTTCTTTTCATAAACCACATGGATCCACCAGAGTCATTGAAAGTGTGTTCTTCTCATAGACCACAACTAGAGTCATTGCATGTGTGTTCTTTTCATAAACCACAACTAGAGTCATTGCATGTGTGTTCTTTTCATAAACCACAACTAGAGTTCATTGCACGTGTGTTCTTTTCATAAACCACATGGATCCACTAGAGTCATTGCATGTGTGTTCTTTTCATAAACCACATGGATCCACTAGAGTTCATTGCATTTGTGTTCTTTTCATAATCCAAAACTAGAGTCATTGTATGTGTGTTCTTTTCATAAACCACATGGATCCACCAGTGTCATTGCATCTATGTTCTTTTCATAAACCAAATATGGATCCACTAGTGTCATTGCATGTATTCCTCTCCTAAACATCCACTAGGGTCATTGCATTGGTGGTATTTTCATAAACCACAATTAGAGTCTTTTCATGTGTGTTCTTTTCATTAACCACATGGATCCACCAGTGTCATTGCATGTGTGTTCTTTTCATAAACCACAACTAGAGTCATTGCATGTGTGTTCTTATCATAAACCACATGGATCCTCCAGAGTCATTGCATGTGTGTTCTTTTCATAAACCACATGGATCCACCAGAGTCATTGCATCTGTGTTCATTTCATAAACCACAACTAGAGTCATTGCATTTTTGTTCTTTTCATAAACCACAACTAGAGTCATTGCGTGTGTGTTCTTTTCATAAACCACAACTAGAGTTCATTGCATGTGTGTTCTTTTCATAAACCACATGGATCCACCAGAGTCATTGCATGTGTGTTCTTTTCATAAACCACATGGATCCACTAGAGTCATTGCATTCATGTTCTTTTCATAATCCACAACTAGAGTCATTGCATGTGTGTTCTTTTCATAAACCACATGGATCCACCAGTGTCATTGCATGTGTGTTATTTTCAGAAACCACAGCTAGACTCATTGCATGTGTGTTCTTTTCATAAACCACATGGATCCTCTAGAGTCATTACATGTGTGTTCTTGTCATAAACCACATGGATCCACCAGAGTCATTGCATTTGTGTTCTTTTCATAAACCACAACTAGAGTCATTGCATCTGTGTTCTTTTCATAAACCACAACAAGAGTTCAATGCATGTGTGTCTTCTTTTCATAAACAACATGTATCGACTAGAGTCATTGCATGTGTGTTCTTTTCATAAACAGCATTGATCCACTAGAGTTCATTGCATTTTTGTTCTTTTCATAAACCACAACTAGAGTCATTGCATGTGTGTTCTTTTCATAAACCACATGGATCCACCAGTGTCATTACATGTGTGTTCTTTTCATAAACCACAACTAGAGTTCAATACATGTGTGTCTTCTTTTCATAAACAACATGTATCCACTAGAGTCATTGCATGTGTGTTCTTTTCATAAACCGCATTGATCGACTAGAGTTCATTGCATTTGTGTTCTTTTCATAAACCACAACTAGAGTCATTGCATGTGTCTTCTTTTCATAAACCACATGGATCCACCAGTGTCATTACATGTGTGTTCTTTTCATAAACCACGTATGGATCCACCAGTGTCATTGCATGTGTGTACTAATCCTAAACCACCACTAGAGTCATTGCATATGTGTTCTTTTCATAAACCACAACTAGAGTCATTACATGTGTGTTCTTTTCATAAACCACATGGATCCACTAGTGTAATTTCATGTGTGTTGTTTTCATAAACCACAGCTAGTGTCATTGCGTGTGTGTTCTTTTCATAAGCCACACGCATCCTCTGGAGTCATTGCATGTGTGTTCTTTTCACAAACCACATGGAACCACCAGAGTCATTGAAAGTGTGTTCTTCTCATAGACCACAACTAGAGTCATTGCATGTGTGTTCTTTTCATAAACCATAACTAGAGTCATTGCATGTGTGTTCTTTTCATAAACCACAACTAGAGTTCATTGCACGTGTGTTGTTTTCATAAACCACATGGATCCACTAGAGTTCATTGCATTTGTGTTCTTTTCATAATCCACAACTAGAGTCATTGCATGTGTGTTCTTTTCATAAACCACATGGATCCACCAGTGTCCTTGCATCTATGTTCTTTTCATAAACAAAATATGGATCCACTAGTGTCATTGCATGTATTCTTCTCCTAAACCACCACTAGGGTCATTGCATGTGTGGTATTTTCATAAACCACAACTAGAGTCTTTGCATGTGTGTTCTTGTCATAAACCACATGGATCAACCAGTGTCATTGCATGTGTGTTCTTTTTGATAAACCACAGCTAGAGTCATTGCATGTGTGTTCTTTTCATAAACCACAGCTAGAGTCATTGCATGTGTGTTCTTTTCATAAACCACATGGATCCTCCAGAGTCATTGCATGTGTGTTCTTTTCATAAACCACATGGATCCACCAGAGTCATTGCAGGTGTGTTCATTTCATAAACCACAACTAGAGTCATTGCATTTTTGTTCTTTTCATAAACCACAACTAGAATCATTGCATGTGTGTTCTTTTCATAAACCACAACTAGAGTTCATTGCATGTGTGTTCTTTTCATAAACCACATGGATCCACCAGAGTCATTGCATGTGTGTTCTTTTCATAAACCACATGGATCCACTAGAGTCATTGCATTCGTGTTCTTTTCATAAACCACAACTAGAGTGATTGCATATGTGTTCTTTTCATAAACCACATGGATCCACCAGTGTCATTGCATGTGTGTTCTTTTCAGAAACCATAGCTAGACTCATTGCATGTGTGTTCTTTTCATAAACCACATGGATCCTCTAGAGTCATTGCATGTGTGTTCTTTTCATAAACCACATGGATTCACCAGATTCATTGAAAGTGTGTTCTTCTCATAGACGACAACTAGAGTCATTGCATGTGTGTTCTTTTCTTAAACCACAACTAGAGTCATTGCATGTGTGTTCTTTTCATAAACCACAACTAGAGTTCATTGCACGTGTGTTCTTTTCATAAACCACATGGATCCACTAGAGTCATTGAATGTGTGTTCTTTTCATAAACCACATGGATCCACCAGAGTTCATTGCATTTGTGTACTTTTCATAATCCCAAACTAGAGTCATTGCATGTGTGTGTCTTTTCATAAACCACATGGATCCACCAGTGTCATTGCATCTATGTTCTTTTCATAAACCAAATATGGATCCACTAGTGTCATTCCATGTATTCTTCTCCTAAACCACCACTAGGGTCATTGCATGTGTGGTATTTTCATAAACCACAACTAGAGTCTTTTCATGTGTGTTCTTTTCATAAACCACATGGATCCACCAGTGTCATTGCATGTGTGTTCTTTTCATAAACCACAGCTAGAGTCATTGCATGTGTGTTCTTTTCATAAACCACATGGATCCTCCAGAGTCATTGCATGTGTGTTCTTTTCATAAACCATGGCTAGAGTCATTGCATGTGTGTTCTTATCATAAACCACGTGGATCCTCCAGAGTCATTGCATGTGTGTTATTTTCATAAACCACATGGATCCACCAGAGTCATTGCAGGTGTGTTCATTTCATAAACCACAACTAGAGTCATTGCATTTTTGTTATTGTCATAAACCACAACTAGAGTCATTACATGTGTGTTCTTTTCATAAACCACAACTAGATTTCATTGCATGTGTGTTCTTTTCATAGACCACATGGATCCACCAGAGTCATTGCATGTGTGTTGTTTTCATAAACCACAACTAGAGTCATTGCATTTTTGTTCTTTTCATAAACCACAACTAGAGTCATTGCATGTGTGTTCTTTTCATAAACCACAACTAGAGTTCATTGCATGTGTGTTATTTTCATAAACCACATGGATCCACTAGAGTCATTGCATGTGTGTTCTTTTTATAAACCACATGGATCCACTAGAGTCATTGCATTCGTGTTCTTTTCATAAACCACAACTAGAGTCATTGCATATGTGTTCTTTTCATAAACCACATTGATCCACCAGTGTCATTGTATGTGTGTTCTTTTCAGAAACCACAGCTAGACTCATTGCATGTGTGTTCTTTTCATAAACCACATGGATCCTCTAGAGTCATTGCATGTGTGTTGTTTTCATAAACCACATGGATCCACCAGAGTCATTGAAAGTGTGTTCTTCTCATAAACCACAACTAGAGTCATTGCATGTGTGTTCATTTCATAAAACACAACTAGAGTCATTGCATGTGTGTTCTTTTCATAAACCACAACTAGAGTTCATTGCACGTGTGATCTTTTCATAAACCACATGGATCCACTATAGTCATTGCATGTGTGTTCTTTTCATAAACCACAACTAGAGTTCATGGCACGTGTGTTCTTTTCATAAACCACATGGATCCACTAGAGTCATTGCATGTGTGTTCTTTTCATAAACCACATGGATCCACTAGAGTTCATTGCATATGTGTTCTTTTCATAATCCAAAACTAGAGTCATTGCATGTGTGTTCTTTTCATAAACCACATGGATCCACCAGTGTCATTGCATCTATGTTCTTTTCATAAACAAAATATGGATCCACTAGTGTCATTGCATGTATTCTTCTCCTAAATGACCACTAGGGTCATTGCATGTGTGGTATTTTCATAAACCACAACTAGAGTCTTTTCATGTGTGTTCTTTTCATTAACCACATGGATCCACTAGTCTCATTGCATGTGTGTTCTTTTTATAAACCATAGCTAGAGTCATTGCATGTGTGTTCTTATCATAAACCACATGGATCCTCCAGAGTCATTGCATGTGTGTTCTTTTCATAAACCACATGGATCCACCAGAGTCATTGCATTTTTGTTCATTTCATAAACCACAACTAGAGTCATTGCATGTGTGTTCTTTTCATAAACCATAACTAGAGTCATTGCATGTGTGTTCTTTTCATAAACCACAACTAGAGTTCATTGCACGTGTGTTGTTTTCATAAACCACATGGATCCACTAGAGTTCATTGCATTTGTGTTCTTTTCATAATCCACAACTAGAGTCATTGCATGTGTGTTCTTTTCATAAACCACGTGGATCCACCAGTGTCCTTGCATCTATGTTCTTTTCATAAACAAAATATGGATCCACTAGTGTCATTGCATGTATTCTTCTCCTAAACCACCACTAGGGTCATTGCATGTGTGGTATTTTCATAAACCACAACTAGAGTCTTTGCATGTGTGTTCTTGTCATAAACCACATGGATCCACCAGTGTCATTGCATGTGTGTTCTTTTCATAAACCACAGCTAGAGTCATTGCATGTGTGTTCTTTTCATAAACCACAACTAGAGTCATTGCATGTGTGTTCTTTTCATAAACCACATGGATCCTCCAGAGTCATTGCATGTGTGTTCTTTTCATAAACCACATGGATCCACCAGAGTCATTGCAGGTGTGTTCATTTCATAAACCACAACTAGAGTCATTGCATTTTTGTTCTTTTCATAAACCACAACTAGAATCATTGCATGTGTGTTCTTTTAATAAACCACAACTAGAGTTCATTGCATGTGTGTTCTTTTCATAAACCACATGGATCCACTAGAGTCATTGCATGTGTGTTCTTTTCATAAACCACATGGATCCACTAGAGTCATTGCATTCGTGTTCTTTTCATAAACCACAACTAGAGTTATTACATATGTGTTCTTTTCATAAACCACATGGATCCACAAGTGTCATTGCATGTGTATTCTTTTCAGAAACCATAGCTAGACTCATTGCATGTTTGTTCTTTTCATAAACCACATGGATCCTCTAGAGTCATTGCATGTGTTCTTTTCATAAACCACATGGATCCAGATTTATTGAAAGTGTGTTCTTCTCATAGACGACAACTAGAGTCATTGCATGTGTGTTGTTTTCATAAACCACAACTAGAGTCATTGCATGTGTGTTCTTTTCATAAACCACCACTAGAGTTCATTGCACGTGTGTTCTTTTCATAAACCACATGGATCCACTAGAGTCATTGCATGTGTGTTCTTTTCATAAACCACATGGATCCACCAGAGTTCATTGCATTTGTGTACTTTTCATAATCCAAAACTAGAGTCATTGCATGTGTGTTCTTTTCATAAACCACATGGATCCACCAGTGTCATTGCATCTATGTTCTTTTCATAAACCAAATATGGATCCACTAGTGTCATTGCATGTATTCTTCTCCTAAACCACCACTAGGGTCATTACATGTGTGGTATTTTCATAAACCACAACTAGAGTCTTTTCATGTGTGTTCTTTTCATAAACCACATGGATCCACCAGTGTCATTGCATGTGTGTTCTTTTCATAAACCACATCTAGAGTCATTGCATGTGTGTTCTTTTCATAAACCACATGGATCCTCCAGAGTCATTGCATGTGTGTTCTTTTCATAAACTACAGCTAGAGTCATTGCATGTGTGTTCTTATCATAAACCACATGGATCCTCCAGAGTCATTGCATGTGTGTTCTTTTCATAAACCACATGGATCCACCAGAGTCATTGCAGGTGTGTTCATTTCATAAACCACAACTAGAGTCATTGCATTTTTGTCCTTTTCATAAACCACAACTAGAGTCATTACATGTGTGTTCTTTTCATAAACCACAACTAGAGTTCATTGCATGTGTGTTCTTTTCATAGACCACATGGATCTACCAGAGTCATTGCATGTGTGTTGTTTTCATAAACCACAACTAGAGTCATTGCATTTTTGTTCTTTTCATAAACCACAACTAGAGTCATTGCATGTGTGTTCTTTTCATAAACCACAACTAGAGTTCATTGCATGTGTGTTATTTTCATAAACCACATGGATCCACTAGAGTCATTGCATGTGTGTTCTTTTCATAAACCACATGGATCCACTAGAGTCATTGCATTCGTGTTCTTTTCATAAACCACAACTAGAGTCATTGCATATGTGTTCTTTTCATAAACCACATGGATCCACCAGTGTCATTGCATGTGTGTTCTTTTCAGAAACCACAGCTAGTCTCATTGCATGTGTGTTCTTTTCATAAACCACATGGATCCTCTAGAGTCATTGCATGTGTGTTCTTTTCATAAACCACATGGATCCACCAGAGTCATTGAAAGTGTGTTCTTCTCATAGATGACAACTAGAGTCATTGCATGTGTGTTCTTTTCATAAACCACAACTAGAGTCATTGCATGTGTGTTCTTTTCATAAACCACAACTAGAGTTCATTGCACATGTGTTCTTTTCATAAACCACATGGATCCACTAGAGTCATTGCATGTGTGTTCTTTTCATAAACCACATGGATCCACTAGAGTCATTGCATTTTTGTTCTTTTCATAAACCACAACTAGAGTCATTGCATTTTTGTTCTTTTCATAAACCATAACTAGAGTCATTGCAGGTGTGTTCTTTTCATAAACCACAACTAGAGTTCATTGCATGTGTGTTCTTTTCATAAACCACATGGATCCACCAGAGTCATTGCATGTGTGTTCTTTTCATAAACCACATGGATCCACTAGAGTCATTGCATTCATGTTCTTTTCATAAACCATAACTAGAGTCATTGAATATGTGTTCTTTTCATAAACCACATGGATCAACCAGTGTCATTGCATGTGTGTTCTTTTCAGAAACCACAGCTAGACTCATTGCATGTGTGTTCTTTTCATAAAGCACATGGATCCTCTAGAGTCATTGCATGTGTGTTCTTTTCATAAACCACATGGATCCACCAGAGTCATTGAAAGTGCGTTCTTCTCATAAACCACAACTAGAGTCATTGCATGTGTGTTCTTTTCATAAAACACAACTAGAGTCATTGCATGTGTGTTCTTTTCATAAACCACAACTAGAGTTCATTGCACGTGTGATCTTTTCATAAACAACATGGATCCACTAGAGTCATTGCATGTGTGTTCTTTTCATAAACCACAACTAGAGTTTATTGCACGTGTGTTCTTTTCATAAACCACATGGATCCACTAGAGTCATTGCATGTGTGTTCTTTTCATAAACCACATGGATCCACTAGAGTTCATTGCATTTGTTTTCTTTTCATAATCCAAAACTAGAGTCATTGCATGTGTGTTCTTTTCATAAACCACATGGATCCCCCAGTGTCATTGCATCTATGTTCTTTTCATAAACAAAATATGGATCCACTAGTGTCATTGCATGTATTCTTCTCCTAAACGACCACTAGGGTCATTGCATGTGTGGTATTTTCATAAACCACAACTAGAGTCTTTTCATGTGTGTTCTTTTCATTAACCACATGGATCCACTAGTGTCATTGCATGTGTGTTCTTTCCATAAACCACAGTTAGAGTCATTTCATGTGTGTTCTTATCATAAACCACATGGATCCTCCAGAGTCATTGCATGTGTGTTCTTTTCATAAACAACATGGATCCACCAGAGTCATTGCATGTGTGTTCATTTCATAAACCACAACTAGAGTCATTGCATTTTTGTTGTTTTCATAAACCACAACTAGAATTCATTGCATGTGTGTTCTTTTCATAAACCACATGGATCCACTAGAGTCATTGCATGTGTGTTCTTTTCATAAACCACATGGATCCCCTAGAGTCATTGCATTCGTGTTCTTTTCATAAACCACAACTAGAGTCATTGCATGTGTGTTCTTTTCATAAACCACATGGATCCACCAGTGTCATTGCATGTGTGTTCTTTTCAGAAACCATAGCTAGACTCATTGCATGTGTGTTCTTTTCATAAACCACATGGATCCTCTAGAGTCATTGCATGTGTGTTCTTGTCATAAACCACATGGATCCACCAGAGTCATTGCATGTGTGTTCTTTTCAGAAACCACAACTAGTGTCATTACATGTGTGTTATTTTCATAAACCACAACTAGAGTTCAATGCATGTGTGTCTTCTTTTAATAAACAACATATATCCACTAGAGTCATTGCATGTGTGTTGTGTTCATAAACCGCATTGATCCACTAGAGTTCATTGCATTTGTGTTCTTTTCATAAACCACAACTAGAGTCATTGCATGTGTGTTCTTTTCATAAACCACATGGATCCACCAGTGTCATTACATGTGTGTTCTTTTCATAAACCACATATGGATCCACCAGTGTCATTGCATGTGTGTTCTTCTCCTAAACCACCACTAGAGTCATTGCATATGTGTTCTTTTCATAAACCACAACTAGAGTCATTACATGTGTGTTCTTTTCATACACCACATGGATCCACCAGTGTAATTTCATGTGTGTTCTTTTCATAAACCACAGCTAGTGTCATTGCGTGTGTGTTCTTTTCATAAGCCACATGCATCCTCTGGAGTCATTGCATGTGTGTTATTTTCACAAACCACATGGATCCACCAGAGTCATTGAAAGTGTGTTCTTCTCATAGACCACAACTAGAGTCATTGAATGTGTGTTCTTTTCATAAACCATAACTAGAGTCATTGCATGTGTGTTCTTTTCATAAACCACAACTAGAGTTCATTGCACGTGTGTTGTTTTCATAAACCGCATGGATCCACTAGAGTTCATTGCATTTGTGTTCTTTTCATAATCCACAACTAGAGTCATTGCATGTGTGTTCTTTTCATAAACCACATGGATCCACCAGTGTCCTTGCATCTATGTTCTTTTCATAAACAAAATATGGATCCACTAGTGTCATTGCATGTATTCTTCTCCTAAACCACCACTAGGGTCATTGCATGTGTGGTATTTTCATAAACCACAACTAGAGTGTTTGCATGTGTGTTCTTGTCATAAACCACATGGATCCACCAGTGTCATTGCATGTGTGTTCTTTTTATAAACCACAGCTAGAGTCATTGCATGTGTGTTCTTTTCATAAACCACAGCTAGAGTCATTGCATGTGTGTTCTTTTCATAAACCACATGGATCCTCCAGAGTCATTGCATGTGTGTTCTTTTCACAAACCACATGGATACACCAGAGTCATTGCAAGTGTGTTCATTTCATAAACCACAACTAGAGTCATTGCATTTTTGTTCTTTTCATAAACCACAACTAGAGTCATTGCATGTGTGTTCTTTTCATAAACCACAACTAGAGTTCATTGCATGTGTGTTCTTTTCATAAACCACATGGATCCACCAGTCATTGCATGTGTGTTGTTTTCATAAACCACATGGCTCCACTAGAGTCATTGCATTCATGTTCTTTTCATAAACCAAATATGGATCCACTAGTGTCATTGCATGTATTCTTCTCCTAAGCCACCACTAGGGTCATTGCATGTGTGTTCTTTTCAGAAACCACTACTAGAGTCTTTGCATGTGTGTTCTTTTCATAAACCATAACTAGAGTCATTGCATGTGTGTTCTTTTCATAAACCACAACTAGAGTTCATTGCACGTGTGTTGTTTTCATAAACCACATGGATCCACTAGAGTTCATTGCATTTGTGTTCTTTTCATAATCCACAACTAGAGTCATTGCATGTGTGTTCTTTTCATAAACCACGTGGATCCACCAGTGTCCTTGCATCTATGTTCTTTTCATAAACAAAATATGGATCCACTAGTGTCATTGCATGTATTCTTCTCCTAAACCACCACTAGGGTCATTGCATGTGTGGTATTTTCATAAACCACAACTAGAGTCTTTGCATGTGTGTTCTTGTCATAAACCACATGGATCCACCAGTGTCATTGCATGTGTGTTCTTTTCATAAACCACAGCTAGAGTCATTGAATGTGTGTTCTTTTCATAAACCATAACTAGAGTCATTGCATGTGTGTTCTTTTCATAAACCACAACTAGAGTTCATTGCACGTGTGTTGTTTTCATAAACCGCATGGATCCACTAGAGTTCATTGCATTTGTGTTCTTTTCATAGTCCACAACTAGAGTCATTGCATGTGTGTTCTTTTCATAAACCACATGGATCCACCAGTGTCCTTGCATCTATGTTCTTTTCATAAACAAAATATGGATCCACTAGTGTCATTGCATGTATTCTTCTCCTAAACCACCACTAGGGTCATTGCATGTGTGGTATTTTCATAAACCACAACTAGAGTGTTTGCATGTGTGTTCTTGTCATAAACCACATGGATCCACCAGTGTCATTGCATGTGTGTTCTTTTTATAAACCACAGCTAGAGTCATTGCATGTGTGTTCTTTTCATAAACCACAGCTAGAGTCATTGCATGTGTGTTCTTTTCATAAACCACATGGATCCTCCAGAGTCATTGCATGTGTGTTCTTTTCACAAACCACATGGATACACCAGAGTCATTGCAAGTGTGTTCATTTCATAAACCACAACTAGAGTCATTGCATTTTTGTTCTTTTCATAAACCACAACTAGAGTCATTGCATGTGTGTTCTTTTCATAAACCACAACTAGAGTTCATTGCATGTGTGTTCTTTTCATAAACCACATGGATCCACCAGTCATTGCATGTGTGTTGTTTTCATAAACCACATGGCTCCACTAGAGTCATTGCATTCATGTTCTTTTCATAAACCAAATATGGATCCACTAGTGTCATTGCATGTATTCTTCTCCTAAACCACCACTAGGGTCATTGCATGTGTGTTCTTTTCAGAAACCACTACTAGAGTCTTTGCATGTGTGTTCTTTTCATAAACCATAACTAGAGTCATTGCATGTGTGTTCTTTTCATAAACCACAACTAGAGTTCATTGCACGTGTGTTGTTTTCATAAACCACATGGATCCACTAGAGTTCATTGCATTTGTGTTCTTTTCATAATCCACAACTAGAGTCATTGCATGTGTGTTCTTTTCATAAACCACGTGGATCCACCAGTGTCCTTGCATCTATGTTCTTTTCATAAACAAAATATGGATCCACTAGTGTCATTGCATGTATTCTTCTCCTAAACCACCACTAGGGTCATTGCATGTGTGGTATTTTCATAAACCACAACTAGAGTCTTTGCATGTGTGTTCTTGTCATAAACCACATGGATCCACCAGTGTCATTGCATGTGTGTTCTTTTCATAAACCACAGCTAGAGTCATTGCATGTGTGTTCTTTTCATAAACCACAACTAGAGTCATTGCATGTGTGTTCTTTTCATAAACCACATGGATCCTCCAGAGTCATTGCATGTGTGTTCTTTTCATAAACCACATGGATCCACCAGAGTCATTGCAGGTGTGTTCATTTCATAAACCACAACTAGAGTCATTGCATTTTTGTTCTTTTCATAAACCACAACTAGAATCATTGCATGTGTGTTCTTTTAATAAACCACAACTAGAGTTCATTGCATGTGTGTTCTTTTCATAAACCACATGGATCCACCAGAGTCATTGCATGTGTGTTCTTTTCATAAACCACATGGATCCACTAGAGTCATTGCATTCGTGTTCTTTTCATAAACCACAACTAGAGTTATTACATATGTGTTCTTTTCATAAACCACATGGATCCACAAGTGTCATTGCATGTGTATTCTTTTCAGAAACCATAGCTAGACTCATTGCATGTGTGTTCTTTTCATAAACCACATGGATCCTCTAGAGTCATTGCATGTGTGTTCTTTTCATAAACCACATGGATCCGCCAGATTTATTGAAAGTGTGTTCTTCTCATAGACGACAACTAGAGTCATTGCATGTGTGTTGTTTTCATAAACCACAACTAGAGTCATTGCATGTGTGTTCTTTTCATAAACCACCACTAGAGTTCATTGCACGTGTGTTCTTTTGATAAACCACATGGATCCACTAGAGTCATTGCATGTGTGTTCTTTTCATAAACCACATGGATCCACCAGAGTTCATTGCATTTGTGTACTTTTCATAATCCAAAACTAGAGTCATTGCATGTGTGTTCTTTTCATAAACCACATGGATCCACCAGTGTCATTGCATCTATGTTCTTTTCATAAACCAAATATGGATCCACTAGTGTCATTGCATGTATTCTTCTCCTAAACCACCACTAGGGTCATTACATGTGTGGTATTTTCATAAACCACAACTAGAGTCTTTTCATGTGTGTTCTTTTCATAAACCACATGGATCCACCAGTGTCATTGCATGTGTGTTCTTTTCATAAACCACATCTAGAGTCATTGCATGTGTGTTCTTTTCATAAACCACATGGATCCTCCAGAGTCATTGCATGTGTGTTCTTTTCATAAACTACAGCTAGAGTCATTGCATGTGTGTTCTTATCATAAACCACATGGATCCTCCAGAGTCATTGCATGTGTGTTCTTTTCATAAACCACATGGATCCACCAGAGTCATTGCAGGTGTGTTCATTTCATAAACCACAACTAGAGTCATTGCATTTTTGTCCTTTTCATAAACCACAACTAGAGTCATTACATGTGTGTTCTTTTCATAAACCACAACTAGAGTTCATTGCATGTGTGTTCTTTTCATAGACCACATGGATCTACCAGAGTCATTGCATGTGTGTTGTTTTCATAAACAACAACTAGAGTCATTGCATTTTTGTTCTTTTCATAAACCACAACTAGAGTCATTGCATGTGTGTTCTTTTCATAAACCACAACTAGAGTTCATTGCATGTGTGTTATTTTCATAAACCACATGGATCCACTAGAGTCATTGCATGTGTGTTCTTTTCATAAACCACATGGATCCACTAGAGTCATTGCATTCGTGTTCTTTTCATAAACCACAACTAGAGTCATTGCATATGTGTTCTTTTCATAAACCACATGGATCCACCAGTGTCATTGCATGTGTGTTCTTTTCAGAAACCACAGCTAGTCTCATTGCATGTGTGTTCTTTTCATAAACCACATGGATCCTCTAGAGTCATTGCATGTGTGTTCTTTTCATAAACCACATGGATCCACCAGAGTCATTGAAAGTGTGTTCTTCTCATAGATGACAACTAGAGTCATTGCATGTGTGTTCTTTTCATAAACCACAACTAGAGTCATTGCATGTGTGTTCTTTTCATAAACCACAACTAGAGTTCATTGCACATGTGTTCTTTTCATAAACCACATGGATCCACTAGAGTCATTGCATGTGTGTTCTTTTCATAAACCACATGGATCCACTAGAGTCATTGCATTTTTGTTCTTTTCATAAACCACAACTAGAGTCATTGCATTTTTGTTCTTTTCATAAACCATAACTAGAGTCATTGCAGGTGTGTTCTTTTCATAAACCACAACTAGAGTTCATTGCATGTGTGTTCTTTTCATAAACCACATGGAAACACCAGAGTCATTGCATGTGTGTTCTTTTCATAAACCACATGGATCCACTAGAGTCATTGCATTCATGTTCTTTTCATAAACCATAACTAGAGTCATTGAATATGTGTTCTTTTCATAAACCACATGGATCAACCAGTGTCATTGCATGTGTGTTCTTTTCAGAAACCACAGCTAGACTCATTGCATGTGTGTTCTTTTCATAAAGCACATGGATCCTCTAGAGTCATTGCATGTGTGTTCTTTTCATAAACCACATGGATCCACCAGAGTCATTGAAAGTGCGTTCTTCTCATAAACCACAACTAGAGTCATTGCATGTGTGTTCTTTTCATAAAACACAACTAGAGTCATTGCATGTGTGTTCTTTTCATAAACCACAACTAGAGTTCATTGCACGTGTGATCTTTTCATAAACAACATGGATCCACTAGAGTCATTGCATGTGTGTTCTTTTCATAAACCACAACTAGAGTTCATTGCACGTGTGTTCTTTTCATAAACCACATGGATCCACTAGAGTTCATTGCATTTGTGTTCTTTTCATAATCCAAAACTAGAGTCATTGCATGTGTGTTCTTTTCATAAACCACATGGATCCCCCAGTGTCATTGCATCTATGTTCTTTTCATAAACAAAATATGGATCCACTAGTGTCATTGCATGTATTCTTCTCCTAAACGACCACTAGGGTCATTGCATGTGTGGTATTTTCATAAACCACAACTAGAGTCTTTTCATGTGTGTTCTTTTCATTAACCACATGGATCCACTAGTGTCATTGCATGTGTGTTCTTTCCATAAACCACAGTTAGAGTCATTCCATGTGTGTTCTTATCATAAACCACATGGATCCTCCAGAGTCATTGCATGTGCGTTCTTTTCATAAACAACATGGATCCACCAGAGTCATTGCATGTGTGTTCATTTCATAAACCACAACTAGAGTCATTGCATTTTTGTTCTTTTCATAAACCACAACTAGAGTCATTGCATGTGTGTTCTTTTCATAAACCACAACTAGAATTCATTGCATGTGTGTTCTTTTCATAAACCACATGGATCCACTAGAGTCATTGCATGTGTGTTCTTTTCATAAACCACATGGATCCCCTAGAGTCATTGCATTCGTGTTCTTTTCATAAACCACAACTAGAGTCATTGCATGTGTGTTCTTTTCATAAACCACATGGATCCACCAGTGTCATTGCATGTGTGTTCTTTTCAGAAACCATAGCTAGACTCATTGCATGTGTGTTCTTTTCATAAACCACATGGATCCTCTAGAGTCATTGCATGTGTGTTCTTGTCATAAACCACATGGATCCACCAGAGTCATTGCATGTGTGTTCTTTTCAGAAACCACAACTAGTGTCATTACATGTGTGTTATTTTCATAAACCACAACTAGAGTTCAATGCATGTGTGTCTTCTTTTCATAAACAACATATATCCACTAGAGTCATTGCATGTGTGTTCTGTTCATAAACCACATTGATCCACTAGAGTTCATTGCATTTGTGTTCTTTTCATAAACCACAACTAGAGTCATTGCATGTGTGTTCTTTTCATAAACCACATGGATCCACCAGTGTCATTACATGTGTGTTCTTTTCATAAACCACATATGGATCCACCAGTGTCATTGCATGTGTGTTCTTCTCCTAAACCACCACTAGAGTCATTGCATATGTGTTCTTTTCATAAACCACAACTAGAGTCATTACATGTGTGTTCTTTTCATACACCACATGGATCCACCAGTGTAATTTCATGTGTGTTCTTTTCATAAACCACAGCTAGTGTCATTGCGTGTGTGTTCTTTTCATAAGCCACATGCATCCTCTGGAGTCATTGCATGTGTGTTATTTTCACAAACCACATGGATCCACCAGAGTCATTGAAAGTGTCTTCTTCTCATAGACCACAACTAGAGTCATTGAATGTGTGTTCTTTTCATAAACCACAACTAGAGTCATTGCATGTGTGTTCTTTTCATAAACCATAACTAGAGTTCATTGCATGTGTGTTCTTTTCATAAACCACATGGATCCACCAGAGTCATTGCATGTGTGTTCTTTTCATAAACCACATGGATCCACTAGGGTCATTGCATTCGTGTTCTTTTCATAAACCACAACTAGAGTCATTGCATGTGTGTTCTTTTCATAAACCAGATGGATCCACCAGTGTCATTGCATGTGTGTTCTTTTCAGAAACCACATCTAGACTCATTGCATGTGTGTTCTTTTCATAAACCACATGGATCCTCTAGAGTCATTCCACTCCATATTCTGTTATGTCATTGAATTGCAACCTTACATTGCATGGTATAGTCGGTGGAATGATTTAGTGAAGGAGAGGACTATTATGTTACCAATATTAAGAAATGGATTTATATATATTGAAACGTAGTGTGTACATACTAGTGAATGCTCAAACTAGCCTTCTACGAGATGAACAATGAATTCCGATCCTGAATGTCCTAAATTTTGACCAGAGTGACTGAAACAAACTTGACATGGCGCCATTTCTTCTGCAATAAAAATCGTTGTGTGTTATTAAATCTCTATACATATATAAAATAATTTATAATTTGTGCCTGGAATTTTTCTTATATTTTGTAATTATGCTGCTTCTAATAATCTGATTCTGTAGATATGGTTCATTTAGACTGGAACTAATAAGTAGGGTTAATCTAGTAATTAAACTACTATTGATGTTTGTCAAATTAAACAAATGAACATTCTCATCATACAATTAATAAAAGTATAAGAACTTTAGTGTTAGTTCAACATCATATAGATATATTGTGTTCTATCTTTAACTCATACTAATGGACTCATATTTGTGAAAATCTGGACAGTATAAATCTCAGTACATAGATTTTGATCTGGAGGAATATAAGCACGCAAACATTTTTGCTAATGTTTGTACAATGTAAACGATTTTCTAAAAAATTAGACAATGTTGTTTGCTTACCGAAGACGCGGGAGTGGTGAATCGATGATCTTTTGTTGAAGGCTGCGGTAGAAGTTCGGCTAGGAGTTGGTTTCTTGGTTGCGGCAGAAACAGGAACGAGCTTTAGAGGAATTTGGAAAAGGAGTACTTAAATGGATATATTGTGTCGCATCGTTTTATAGAAAGATACTATAATGCTAATTATTTGAATGAAACCCTTTGTGTACTTCCGTTTTATGCAGTTATCGGTAGATAGGATAGGCAGTGCAGAAAGATGGAATGCAGTGCGCCTGGTGCACAGCAGTTTCAATATTTTGAACCGTTTGCGGAGCAGTTTCATCGATGATGTCAATGCAGTGCGTACCTGATTAACAAGCAGTGTGTGGTATTGTAAATTTTAGTTGCAGTTCAATACACGGTTATGCCTCTACCTTGGCCCCTTATTTTGCTCCATACTCACGGTAATTTAACTAAGCATAAGAGCGTAGTGCATACTTATTTGTCAGGTGTAGTGTATTGCCGTTCTAGTGTAGTGCTGCAGTGCGATGTATTGCAGTCGATTACCTTGCGGGTCCTTATCTTACACCGATCGCAAAGCTGCTTTAAGAAGCATAGCACCGCAGTGCATAGTTATTTTGGAGGCAGTGGGTGTCAGTATTTGTTATAGGAGCAGTGCGTGGTACTTTAAATTTTACGTGCAGTGCACATTGCCGGGTTATTGCTCTGCCTTGGCCCCTTATTTTGAACCATACGCATGGTACCTTTACGAACCATAGGAACGCAGTGCATACTTATTTATTATGTGCATAGTATTGCATGTACAAGTGTAGTGCGCTGCAGGTGAAGTGTTTTGCAGTCCTTGACCGCCATGCACCTTTTTTTCCGTTCGCAAAGCAGCTTTAAGAAGCATAGAACCTCAGTGCATATTTATGTTGGAGGCAGTTCGTATCACTATTTGTTACAGGTGCAGTGTATTGCACGTTTATTGCTCTGCCGTGGCACCTTATTTTGCATATTAGGATCGCAGTGTACTATCGGCTTCATAGGTTTTATGTGTCACTATGCATTGTAGTTAGCATGCAGTTCATGATCAATGCATTGCCGTGGCACCTTTTGCTGAACGTTTCTCACAACAACTTCAGTTGAGGACCATAATAACGCAGTGCATACGTAGTGCACAGACAGTTTTAATTCAATGTGCATTGGGTGAGCAATGCATTACACGGTCAGTGTACTGCCTCGACACGTTAACTGGCACCGTACGCACGGTAATTTTACGGACCATAGTAAGGCAGTGCATACCTCCTTCATAGGCAGTTCGTTTGTGTTTGTATTGTAGGTGCAGTGTAATGCATGTCTAGTGCAGTGCATACGCCATACACCATGCGCACATGTATTTTATGAAAATAGGATAGAAGTGCATACACCATACACACGCAGAGCCTGTCCATGTACATTCAAAGTGCATATATTAGTTGTCTGTATTATTAGCATATTGATACATACAAACATCTTAAATATAAGAAATATTTTATTTACTGAACAACCTAATGTATTAATATTATTACAAGTATCAATCTAATGACCATCTTCAGTCGGGGATGTCCTTGTCTTTGACTGTAGGTCTGAATGCTCTCAATTCTTCAGGAAGTTCATCAAGTAGATCGTTTTCTATCCCGTATATCATCTTGTAGTTAAATTCTTCTCTCATTGCGGAAGGGGAGAACTGTTCAACAATCAGGAAATCGGTATGTTTTGAACGTATCTTGCCAATAGAAAAAATAGGAAGTAGATTATATTATAACATAAACAACGCGACTTACCTCTTCTTGGTTGCATTTTATCATGTCTCCATTGTACCACTGTATACATCTTAGGATCGAGTAAACACACTCATTCTCTGTTTGCTTTGGACACCTAGGGAACTTTGCTTCGTTGAACTTCTCTGCGAATTCTGGAAAATTGTGACTATGATATGCCGCTTTAAAAAGTTCATCTATTCTTTTAAGTTGTTTTCATGAAATGCAACAATTATTGATCAGTATTCTAAATAGTGCAGTTGGAAGATTAATATGAAAGTAATGTTCTAACCATGATTGGTCCAATGTTGTTGTGATAGTCTGCTCTTGTTTTAAACAAGTAATCCTTGGTGTATTTCCTTGAGTCAATTATGTCAAGTCGACCTCCACTGATATACATGTTGAGGGAGTAAATTGTAAAGTGAGAGCTATAGACAACAGGTATTTCAATCTGCAATGAATACATAACAGTAAGTCCATTAACATAAAAGTTTATTTCATTAATAGTAAGCTCTCAAAATTTATTGTATAATCCTCTTCGAAATAGATGTTTTGAAAATTTAGAGAAACTTACCAGTTTTTCCATGTCTGGTTTAAAATTTTTCATCAATGATTTGATTTGATTCACATGTTGTTCTATGCAGATCCAGTTTTCCTTCTCGAATTCCGTCAGCGCAGAGACTGAAAGGTCACATATGAATCTTTTGCCTCCGTCCACAAAGCCTTTGCAGGAATTGCTTATCATGAATATGTCTATGTAATGCTGAACCAATTGATTGTCAGCCATCCCTCCTTGTTTAAGATTGTTTTTCAGATCTCGGCCTGTCCATTCTGCTTCCATCATTACTCCAGATTCTATTCTTCAAATCTGAATAATGTCTTTCCTGTAACAGATCAAAAAAGATTGTTGTCATTACTCCAAATTATTATGGTAAAGCAAATACTGATACTTATTTTCCAAAATTGTAATTGTTTTTAACCTTTTATTATAAAATTTAACAAATCTTGATGCATTTAAGCTTTTATCCTTGGAACAGTGAAAAGTTAGCATAGTATCTATTACTTTTATATGTGAATGTTTTAAACGAAAACGCTAGAAAAAGGGCGCCCTTGCGAGAGTATTTTAAATGAAAGATCTGAAATATGTATTTTTTTAGAACAACATTAGTATGTAAACACAACTCTATATTATGTCTTACTCAGCATATTTATCTTGAAAACTTTCATCCAAGATAGCCTTTCGAGCAGCGGCTGCGTGCTTCTTGTATTTAAAAGGGACATGCTTGAAAACTAGAAAGCTATTTTGACCTTGCCGAGCCGGCCTTGATGGCATGCTTGATGTTTCTGGTAGTGTTGTAATAGATTCAGATTGCGATATTTTCACCACAAGTGTTTCATCCCTGGTTTTTATGTTTCTGGTTAATCTTCCGGATGTTTTACCCTTTTCTAGATACATTGTTGATATCATAGCCAAGGTTTTTGGCTTTCTGCTCTTCTTGATCTTTTTTTCCCACTGTCCTGACTGGGTTCATTTTCAATGTCCTTAGCCAATCTGAGTACTTCCATGTCTGTGAAATGGAGTTAGGCTGGACTCCTTTCGTCAATCAGCAATCTCTTTGTTTCTTTAGCCGCCGACTCAAGAGACTACATGACAGTGTTTTGTTTTGCATCTGTACTCAAATCAAGTTCAGGAATTCCTACTAAACAAAATCAAAAGCATGTTGTTAGTCTGCATACATCATGATTCTAATTGTATAAATTGAACTTCTAATTGTTATTATATTATTGTTACATTATAACGCAACATACCTTCGGTATTTTTAGTCAATCCATTCAACAGTATATTGGTGTTTTCCATTTCGTTGAACATTCTATAGAACCACAGGTTGCGAATAATAGGCATGTCTTCTGTTGTAAATTCTGTGTAAGAATCCATTACTGTGGTTTTCATCGCTTGTAGCATCATGAAGGTACCGTCTTCACTGGGAATGGAATAAAATGTAATAATAAATTATCAATTAATTCTAAAACATAAATTGATATATCTAAATTTAAAAACAAGGGGAGCAGTTAGTGCTTACACATTGATATGTTTTGGCATATCAACAAACTCAATGCCGAAGTTCATTAATTCTTGATGCTCTTGACTGAACCCATTAAACCATAAATTTTTAATATTGTTTGCGACTTTTGTAGCTATTGTTTGTAAACTCTCATCGTCTGGATTTCTTCCTGAGTCCAGTATTCTCATCTTCCTTGATACGAAATCAATTATAAATAAGAAGTAGTGATGTTTCACTCGATTCTTATATGCATACGTGGCGTCTGGTATAGTAATCATTACCTATAAAAATGATAGGTATCATTACTAATTATGTAATATGTAAACAATTAAATGTAAAATTTCAGAAATATATTACTTAAAGATTATTCACTATTGTTTGGAAAAATTCAACTTACAAAATTATATGCTGGTAACGTGTCTTCTGCTTGAGTCGAAAATAGATTCCTTGTCCTTTGTGGAATTTGGTTGACATCAGCAGTCAAAAATAATACCTGTAACAAGATTACATTGTTTACTATCATTTAAAGAATTGAAAAAAAGTTTATTTTTTTATTTTCTACATGACCAACAAGGTTATGTTGAACTATATGTAAACATATTTATTAACATTATATATGATATATTAGTTTTGTGAGCTTACCCCTATGTTAGGACCAAAACATTTCGTTCTATGTTCTGCTTTAGAAATTGCAAGATAATCTACAGCAAAATTGAGAATATTTTTTTGTATAGTTCCTCTAGCACGGAATGAATCTGCAATTTCTCCTGCAGTTACTATCTTTCCTCCTTTTCTTTTTATCAAAATGTATGACCTGCTTGAATTATTGTGAATAAGTTAGTTTGATAATAAATTTCAGTATATTATAGCAATACTAATATATGTTAGATTACTATATATAATTTTTTCTTGAAAAAATTACCTTTGCGGTATTTCTGCAGTGTGGAATCTCAACATCATACTGTGAAACTTTTGACTAGTAATTCGCCAGTCTTCGTGTGCTTCCTCCTCTGCAACTTTTTGATAAACTGTGTTATTTCCTTTACGTAGGATTAGAATGTTTTCCTTATTACTGTTTTTTGTTTGTAAAAATCACCTTGGTTGAAAGGCACCTCATCGTGAACAGGTACTATAGCACCAGGTTGTTCGTACTGCTGTTTTCCTGTTCCATGAGTAGAAACATATTAATATCATCATGGTTATTTGTAATAACAATGTAGATAGTTATTAAATTTTTTTAATTGTTTTTTTCAGTTATTCATAGGTAAACCTTTTTTTTGACAAAATATCTATTCACTATAACTGTACTTACCTTCTTGGAGATTACAACCATGTAAATCTGTAGAAGCATTGCCGTCAGTAATCCAACAATCTACTTCGGCATCAAGGTCTGGGTTTGCTATGTTCTTACTGTGGTCTATACAGGTTTCCTGGTTAAATTATACATTTAAACGTGATCAGATAGCATAATATAATGTTTATAAATATACATAGAAATAAAAAGAATAAATATCGTTGGTAAGATCTAAAAGATAGATAACCTATTGGTATGGCATGGTTTCATTAAATTGAACTCCCTGCCAATTCAATTGATCCATACTATCAACGACATTGAAATCTTTCATGCCATCGATAATTATCATTTCTTCATCTGGCATTGAGTTATTTTCAAAAGAAGATGCTTCTGGTTCTGCTTGATGTTCAGGTGTGTGATTCTTTTTGTTGTCATATGGCAGTCTGTCATCAGGATTCCTCATTGCTTCATCTTGTATAATATTATTATCTATGCTACATAAGTCATCTTCTTTTTCTTCATTGTGTCTTTCCTGCTCACCCAGAATACCATCTGTGTTGTCGTCAATCTTTTGCCCCACAAATGTAACAGGTGTAATTATTGTATCACTGGGATCATTCATTCTCTGGTTGCTATCTTCTTTCATTCCTTCGTCAACAAGTGCTTCTGACTGCCCACTGATAAGTTCAGCAACTTCTGTGCCAGGTTTACTTGATTATGGTATGGTGGTGTCTTCAGCATGTGAGGTGGAATTATCTTCAGTGTTTTGCTCGACAGACCCAACAGGTGTTGTAACTGTAGACGCCGCAGTGTTTGCAGTTACTAGTATTTTAGTTGTTTCAATAACATTTGATGCATCCGACAGTTCTTCCAGATGATCACTTGTCATTGAATATTCAGCGTTGATATTGGTTTTGTCTTCTACTTGTCCTGCCTGCTTCTCTACTCCTGTTTCATCGTGTTCCACATCATGATCCTGGTTCCTTGTGGTTGTAACTGAAATTGTGCATAACTGAGGCACGCAGACATCAACTTTATCATTACCATATTCAAGTTGTCTCTCGTTGTTAACAACCTCCATGTTGTCTGTTAGATCTGTATCATGTACATTTGTATCTGTTGTACCAGAACAAGGCATGTAGTCTGCCGCAATCTCATGTGTAATTTGAGTTGCACTAGCATTATTCATTCTCTGGTCGCTATATTCTATTTTTCCATCGTTCACAACTTCTGTAGCTCCTTTACTTAATGCGGTTGTCTGGTCAGTTCATTGACGTCTGTGCCAGGTGTACTCAATGATGGTTTGGCGGTGTCTTTAGCATGTACGACGGGGTGCTGCTCACTTGAATCTGCTTCTTGTTTAGATGAAGAGGGTTCAGTAGATTCTTTTAGCACCACCTTCTATGGTTTATCTGCTTCGTGCACTTTCTCCATTTGGTCCATGTTTGCCAGAACTTGTTCATACTCTGCATTGTGTATGATGATGTTTGATGTGGCCATTTCCTTCTCCTTGGCCATAATATTGTTCTTTTCCATGAGGTCAACCTTCACAGTCCTTAATCTAGCCAGAGATACTTCCATATTCTCCTTTCTTGAGTGAACGATCTCATTGAGCTTACCAATCTCCTCTTGGTTAGATGCTTCATCATCTATGTTTTGTATCAATGGAGTGCTGTTAGCAATTGTATTTATGGTTTTGGTTAAAAACATATTTGTTGTTTCAGAACATGTGGCCGCATCTGAGCTTTGAGAAACCGCTAGGCAAGTAGTGTTGACACATCTAATTAAGTCTAAAAGTTGATAATCACTTCTTGCCTGCAGTATAAAATAATTAAATAAACACAGTCAGACGGTATGTTCTTTATCGTAGGTGTTTTGTTGCATTAGTGTAGATTTTTTCGTAGTAGTGATTAATTTTTGTTGCCTTGGATAATTAACATAGTTTAAATTTATTTGACTAAAAACGTACCGGAAAAATTCTAAGAAGAACACATAAAGATGATTTTTATAATAAATACAACTTACCCTAAGGCTTCCGTAGCTTCTAGTGTCAATGCTCTAGTCATCTGATCTGATTTCCTCCAAATATTCCAATTTGAGGTGACCAACTCTTGGTGCAAGGTTAGTCAAGTTTGCTTTCTTGTGTGCACGAGTGTCCAAATAATAGATCAGAGGCAATTCTGCTGGACCCTCAGCTGTTTTTTTATTTCCCTTCTTATCTTGGTATTTTCTCAGCCCCCTCCTTAGCTCATCAAGGAGAACGTTACAGAGGTTCATCTATTGAATTTTTTTGATGTCGAGACCCATGACCATACCAGCCTCCCATCCTATACGTGCATTACTTGTTGCGCATGTTGTCTTGACGAAGAACACAAGAAATATGAGCTTTATTGCTAGATCTGATGTTCCACCATTCTTTACATGATTGTATAGCTTACTCGGTATAATGTTATCTGACTCACTCAAACCGAGCTGCTGTTTCAGCCACCGCAAAGCTTTTGTATCACGGTCACTTGAAGGTCGTGGAGCACCAAACATATTGATCTTTGGGAAACCATAAATTGCTTGCACCACATCTTCTGTTATTTCAAGCTCTTCCCCTTGTTCAAGAACAATTGTTAGAGAACTAGGTCTGAATTTACTGTATAGCCATAGCATCATCTTCTTGGAAATGTTGCCGTTCAATTTGAAATCAACTACGAAACCATAGCCATGATTCCTCAAATAAATCTTCTATTCATTTGTTACATAGTTTTCCAGAAAGTTGTGTAATTCTGAAAGTGACCCTCTCACTATGATCTCACCATCCTTCATGTCTGCTAGTTCTTTGTGAACTATGTCACGTTTTTGCTTCTTGAAACCAGGTTTATCTATGAAAGCTTGAGCAGCATTAGGGTTTTCTTGAGTACCAGACCCAACTTCTATGTTTTCATCCATACTGTTGTGTTTCCTCTTGGTTAATCGTCGTGTTCTATGAGATGAACAAATACTCAACTGTAGAAGTTTATGTTGAAATAATTAAAACATGCATTATAATTTATATTTTACACTATGATGTTATTTAAAAAAAATTAATAATAGAGCAACAGTTAAACACATACGTAATTTAAATTACTAGAATCAAGTGAATAAATCAAGAGATGTATAGTCATCAAAGAGCTCATGAATCAAGACGAATCAACTAGTACAAAATCAACACAGGTAAACAAAATTCATGGCAGTGCATTTCAGTTACTAAATTGGTGCAGCAAAGGTGCAAACTTTCCCAACAAAATTTGAACTGCTAACCTATGTACTCGGTAGAGGAGCAGTTCATTGAAGTTATAATTGGCAGTTCTTATCTGAAAACTATGACATTGTTTCGAATTTCAACCATGTTGTTGAGAAAAATGTTACTTCACTACGGACATTAAAAACAATAAATCGAAAGAAACCCTAGATTAGTTTGATTAGTAGTTTTCTTGCTCGTGGTTTGTTATTCTCAAAATTGTTCAAACCATGTGCGCTGGCCATTTTTTAATATATGCTTCACTCTAAACTATGACCAGAAATAATCAAAATACCTGCATTGACCCTTCGTGACCGCGATTTTCGTCAGCCATGAAATCGATGAATAAGTGTTCTCGGGATGAAAATTCCAGGAACCTTCTATGGGCGATTTAGGTCCGTGTTATATCTATGCTTTTTCCGCCTGAGAAAACCCTAATAAAACTTCAATTAGTGCTCATAAAATCGTGTCCAAACTAAATAGAGAACGAGAGGAAAATACTTCGTGGAATTTCGGACAACACCAGGCCGAATATGGGATGAGAATGGAGAATCTGTGATACCTGTCTTGTCGCCGTACCGCCAGTCGAGAATCTGGAGTAGCAGTAGTCCTTAGCACTGGTGAAGCTTTTCTCCACCAAGGAGTTGCCGCCGTTGCTTGCCCCCGTGCAGTTAGGGTGGAGGAAGAGAGAGAAAGTGGAGCAGTGTCGGAGAAGAAGAGGAAAAAAGAGTAACAGTGTAATCATAGCCGTCCGTTGGGATGTATTGCTTCTGTATGCACGCGTGTTAACTGCCAGCGTGTTGACGCCACGTAGTTTACATATGAGCCCAACTAAGGAGCACTGCCTCTAGATGCGAAGATGCACTGCTCTACCGCGTCGATGGGGTAGAGCACCCCTTCCAAATGTTAGAGCTCCACTTTGTTTACCAACATTATATTAGTATCCTGAAGCACTCCGTAGGCCGTGTATTTTATGTTTACAAGCAGTGCACTGCCATTTCATAATATCTTTCACCGAGCAGTGCACTGTAGGAGAAAAATGAAAAGGTCCTCGTTATTGAAACAATACCCCACGCGTCAAAAGTCTACATCGATACAGATAACGTCACGTAGTGCATACTACGTACACCGGCAGTGCACATCGCTGTGCATAGCAGGTAGGGTGCATTGCACGGTCATTGGACTGCCATAGAAACTTGTCTTGCACCGTGCGTACAGCGCTTTACGAAGCATTTGGAAGGCAGTTCATACGTATTCCAATCGCAGTGCATACTTGTTTTAAACCTTATCATTGTAGTAGTATCCTGAAGCGCTCCATGGGCAGTGCATGCTTTGTTTACCTGCAGTGCATATGAGTGTGTGTAGTACGCGGGGTGTATTGCACGCTAAGTGCACTTCTCTCGCATGTTCTCTTGCACCTTTGCGCACAACAGTTTACAAAACATTTATAAGGCAGATCATACAGAGCTTCAGCGTAGTGCATCTCGTGTGCATGGCATTATAATGACAGTATGTCGATGCAATTAACGAGCAGTGCATCTCAGTGTATATAGCAGGTGGGATTGAATTGCACGCCTAGTGCACTGCCATTTCATATTATCTTTCACCGAGCAGTGCACTGTAGGAGAAAAACGAAAAGGTCCTACCCCACGCGTCAAAAGTCTACGTCGATACAGATAACGTTACGCAGTGCATACTACGTACACTGGCAGTGCACATCGCTGTACATAGCAGGTGCGGTGCATTGCAGGGTCATTGAACTGCCATAGAAACTTGTCTTGCACCGTGCGTACAGCGTTTAACGAAGCATTTTGAAGGTAGTTCATACATATTCCAATGGCAGTACATACCTGTTTTTAACCTTATTATTATAGTAGTATGCTGAAGCGCTCCATGTGCAGTACATGCTTTGTTTACTTGCAGTGCATATGAGTGTGCGTAGCACGCGGGTGCATTGCACGCTAAGTGCACTGCCCTCGCATGTTATCTTGCACCTTTGCGCACAGCAGATTACAAAGCATTTATAAGGCAGATCATACAGAGCTTCAGCGTAGTGCATCTCGTGTACATGGCATTATAATGACAATATGACGATGCAATCAACGATAAGTGCATCTCAGTGCATGGCATTATAATGACAGTATGACGATGCAATCAACGAGCAGTGCATCTCAGTGCATGGCATTATAATGACAGTTTTTTAATAAGTCTGTACTTTCATTTATAACATATAATAAATGCTACTTTGAACTCCTTTAAAAGGAGTTTCACAAAACAGGTGGGGTATATTGCAAGGGGAGTGCACTGCCAAAGATTGTTATCTTGCACCATTCTGAAGCACTTGTATGGAACTTCATATATAGTTTATGGGTACTACATCTCGTTGTCCATGGCATTATAAAAGAAGTATCACAAAGCACTCACAGTCAGTGCATCCGTTGTATTATAATAATAGCAGTGCATTGTCTGTTAATAAGGCAGTTCTATTGTGCGGAAGAAAAGAATGCCCTTTAGCAGCTTATCGTAAGCAAAATAGACATTGTGCACTCCGTGAGCATAGTTACATTTCTATAGGCAGTTGGATGTAATAACCACGGGCAGTGCAAATAACGATTAGAGAAGAAATCATTACAAAATGCAAAAAAAAACAGTGTCGGTCACAAGGCAGTGCACATCTATAAGAGCAGTGCATTATGTGTTTTGAAAGAAGTAGTTTTTTCAGTATAGAAATTTATTAATCACATATTTCTATGCATTATAGACCCTCTACACTGCGTGAGCAAAGTAATATATATGGTTACATCTACAGTATAGGTAGTCTTATATTTGTTCACAAGGCAGTGCTTAGGTTCGCAGTAAGCTACGTCTATAGGAAGCAACTTTATGAAAAAATAAAATAAGCAGTGCAATTATTCGTCCGAAGTAGTGCACATATACAAAGGCAGTGCGCTATGAATTGACGAGGCAGTAACACGTTGCCGTCAAAAAAATGTATTAAGCAGCCCATCCGACGCAAAATGGACCCTATGCACTACCTGAGGTAAGTCATATATCGCTACGTCCATAGCACAGGCAGTGCAATATACCTTTGGAAGGTAGTGCAAACACTGACTAAAGAACAAAGCATACTTCAATGTAAAGAGCAGTGCATTATTTGTTCACAAGGTAGTGCACACACACAAGAGCAGACAAGAGCATAACACTATGTGTCAAGAAATCAACATTTTTTCAGCTTTAGCGCAATCAGCTACACCTATAGACTCGGCAGTGCGATAAAATTGCCACAAGGAATGTAAAGAACGAATAGAGAAGCATCCTTACGTATATGTTTACAAGGAAGTGTATAGGTATAGACTTGAATAATATCATTGTTATCTCGACGATTTCAAGCCACATGATAAACACAAAGGTAAGATTAAATTTGTCTGGCAGTAATATTCATATACATACGCATGGAAACAATATTATATTGCAAATAAGCATACTAATTAATACATTCCACGAACTTATGCTTAGAAGAGGATACTGTTGAACAACTTCTTTTTCCTTGCATTGTTGAATCTATGAGGAAATTGTATGACCCTTTTCTGCAGAAATTTCTTGATCGGCAACTTGTTCTTCTCCTGTGGTTGGTTCAACCATGCTAGGATCATCTTCTGAACCTAGATTTTGTGAACCAGGCTCTTCCTGATCCTTTTCCTCATCTTCTTCTTCTTCTTCTTCTTCTTTTTCTACTTGAGGTCCTTGTTGATTTTGTGCTATGTCCGCTTCGGGCTCCACCGCTTCTTCGGCGACTCCTTCCTCCTGGATCTCCTCCTCCATTTGTGGTACTACTGGTGCGGGCAACTCAGATCTATGCGCGTAGCATCTCTTGGTTGATCTGAAAGGTGTAAAGATGGTGGAGTTTTCTCCGTTTGGGTCTGGCGACAAGGGCGAAGGTGGGTGGTGTTGTTGGCGACGGTGAAACATTATGGATAGGTGTGGTTGCAGGTTGCAGCTAGACAATGTTGAGGGCTATAAATAGAAATACAGCATTGCTAAATTTCCTGCATGGCCGGATAAATACATGTTAGTGGCGGGAAAGATTGATGAACTAATCGAGAAAGACGGCGGGAAATATTGATGAACTTATGGAGAATGACGTGATGCGCTAGCTCTCCGTGACAGCCAAGAAAAGGAAGCATACGGCAAAACAAGTAGTATATCTAATAGTGGTTCATCCAAAAGATTCAAACGGAATATCAAATGTCTTTTACTGTAAACAATTTCATTTCGAAAACCATTTACTAATTCATGGTTTGAATAGCAATCAGTTCTGCATGTCGAAGTCAGGTAGGTTAGTTATATACAAAACTCTTATTGTAAACACGGAAGCGTAGATAGTGCATATATATCTGCATCTGACACGACGGTGCCTATGTAATACACGGGGATAAGTTGTTTTTCTTTACCACGGAGAAATGCGCTGCTTGGAAAACAGCAACTCTACTGCTACATAATAAACAAATTAATTCATCGTTTTTTATAACACCACAATATACATCATCGTTGTTTATTTTCAGCTCGACTTAGGTGCCAAAGCTCTCAGTTCTTCCGGTAGTTCATCCTTTGCTTCTTTGGCCTCAGAGAACAGTGCCCAGAACAAATACTCCTCCATGACCGAGCTCGCGTCCATCTGGTCGAATGGTTCAAACGAATCAACAAGATATATTGTTAATGTCAATCAAAATTTTGTATTTGGTAAATCTATTGATTCAAAACTGGCATTACTTACATCTTTAAGATCATGTACAAGTTGAATGTCGTTGTAGTTCTCAATGCTCTTTAGAATCCAAAAACCATTCATGTCTTCAACTCCTTTTTGTACCTTCACATGTTTTGATCTAGATACAATATTTCCCCACTTTGGAAGCTTGTTCTTTGGGTAGAGTTTGTCAACGAACTTGTCAAATCTCTTTAGCTGAAAAAACCAGTATGTAGAGCATAGTTAGTGACATAATTTTTTTCAAATTATGCAGATTGTCTTTATCTGTATTATAAAGATATAAATGTAAAAAAACCACACCAATTTTCCCCAATTTGATTGTGGTAAGCTGTTTTAGACAATGCTTTTCTTTGTGTTCTGTAATCTCATGTGTCAATAACTTCAACACGACCACCTTGGGGGTAGTTGTTTAGGATGTAAGTAGACACGTGATTGTCAAATGACACAGGCAGAAATATCTGTGATGTGCACGGAAAATAGTAACATTAATTATATGTTCTAAATGAAAATACGGAATATTGCTGTATGTTATTAATGAGTTATGTATTAAACAACGTACCATCTTAGCTGTGCTCAAATCTGTATTTCCAATTAGAAGTTTGAACTGTTCAATCCTGGAGACGGCTTCAAACTGATAAATTTCATCTTTTTCTGCAGAATTTGTGAAAGTCTCCTTTGTCCCAATGTCACATAAACGAGCAACCCCTAGTGGTGGTACTATCCTTCGATTCCTGAACAGACATTTGTACTCTGGGATACTGCGCCAGTTTGAAATTATGAAGTCTATCATGTCATCATCAAGCTTGCCTTTTCCATTGAAACATGCTACCAGCCTTGCTGCAGTCCAATATTTTGATATTTCCAGGCCTTGTTAGTTGACGAATATTTCACCATAACCAGCCTGAGATTTTGCATAGACAAAAGAAAAAAGGATCAAATATAAAAACCGGGATCCATGATTGTGTGACAACATACACATATATTTTACTAAAGGAATCCACAAAGCATAGTTTGGTGCTTACTCTTCATTCTTCTCCAGAAAATCCTTGCTTAGTACCAGTCGACGAGCAACTGCGGCGTCTCCCTTGTACTTAAATGTGGGGGGAACGTACACATGCAACTTAAGTTTTAAGATGTTTTGTAGAGGCGTCTTGTAAGATTTGATATTATCTAGGGAATTATGACCAAGAGCCTTGCTCCTTGTAATAGGTGTTCTTAATCCTTGCTCTAGCAACGAAAATGTTTTAGTTGCATCTTCTCCGTGGCGTTTTGATCCGATACACGAGGTGTCTGCATTGTCTATCTGTGTTCTTACATCAGCTGTGTCATGCGGATGTCATTTCTGAATTGCTTTTTCAACAACAGCGACCTCGTGGTTAAAGGAACCTTCTTTGTGAGTAATTTCTGGTAACAACATGGTCACACCTACAGCAATATTTGTAAAAAACTATGTTATTTCCTCTTACATGTTATTAATTTAAAAAACATCGTCTAATGTAAAAACCAAGCATCTTGACATAATGTGACAGTACCGTTGTTGAACTGCGTGGTTAACCTGTCTTCCTCGCTCCTCTGACATCTTTGTTGCATCCTTGTACTTGTTTAGACGAGTTTCCTCCTGCATCATTATTACAAGTAGTTTTCCTGTCAAGCCCACTAGTAATTTTGCTATTAGCATCATATCAACAGAATAGAACAATACCATTGCTAAGCTGTGTCGTTGATGACTGGTGGTCAGTTTCAAATTGCTTAGAATTGTCTTCTCCTTCTCCCGTAGTATGCGTTGTTACTGGTGTCGGTGTCACCATGCACGCAGAACAACTCTGAATAACACATCAAATATATCAGTAAAAAATATAAAAAATGGACAAGTCGTTACGTTACACTTCTATTTCATAGATTGTTATTTGTATGTGCTCGTCTGATCGAAGTAGCTAAATACACGTCTAAGATATACAAACCTGTTCATCCAAGGCTCTTGCGGTGACAATGCCATGCTCCTCTTCTGGTGCTGTTATATTTTTTATTCTGTCCATGTACATGATTCCTCTATCGTCAAAATTCCAGGGCGTGTTGTTGCCAGCTGAATCCATTTTATTCACTGTTACCGCTGCTGACTTGCCTGTAGTAGAGCATTTGTTCCCAACATTAAGGTCATGAGTTGCTGCCTCGGCTGTATGCTTTGATTTCTTGATTCGACTGGTGCCTGAAATGTTTGCAACGTTGCTCAGGTCATTCTCGCATCTATCAAAATATCTCCGCACGTCAGTTGCACACTGATGGGATGCTCGAAAGCAGTTAGCCATTGCTTCAGTTTACTTCTTTTTAGGTCCCTCTGCTTCTTGGTAAGTTCTTTATATATCGTTACAGCATTTGTATCATCACTTATGATTTCATCACCTGCTTCCTCCTCTAGCAGTATATCTATATACTTGTCCATGCATTGATCTAGTCTCTGGGACTTTGTTCCTGAACCCTCTAATTCTCTGTTAGAGGTTGAGGTTATCTTGTTACAAGTTGTTTCTGCCACAGGAGGTTTCAAATACTAGCTTCTTTCGTCACAGCTTTTCCACTGCAAACAGTAATCAAATATTATTTCCATGGATCGTGAATAACTATCAGAAGAGGTAATTTTAAAATAGTTCATTTGGTAGAATGATTCTTTATGTGAAACAAGATGAGGTCAAGTAGAATACTTACATTCAGTCGTCCCCACCTCTCTTTGTCAATGACATCCGCTTTCAATACAGCAAGCAGATCTGATTTGTCCAGATATTTGATCCTTGGTGTTTCTTTTGTCATAAGTGATTTTCACTACCCCAACTTCCCGGCTGATGTGGTTGTTTAAACCTGGACATATAAGCTTTGTGCAGACTACAAGTACTATGCATTTCATTGTAAACTTGTCCGTTGCACCCTTTTTGATATGACGGGTCAGGTGTTGCACCGTTGCAGTGTCCCTCTCTTCCAACCCCAATTTCTTCTTAAGCCACAGTAAAGCAAAGGTATCGCCAACTTCTGAAGGCCGAGGCGCCTTTATAATGTCGTTGGGTAGACCAAGGGCAGAATGCACTGCATCTGTTGTCAGAGCTATAGTCCTACCACCGGCAAACTCCATTTTTAGAGTTTCTATATCAATCTTCTTGTATAGCTTAATAATCAGAGTCCTACTAATGTTTGAATCCAGCTTGTATTCCAGGATGAAACCCCAGCCAATCTTCACGAGCTCTGCTTTTTGGAGATCGTTCAGATCATGTTTAATCAATCTATTGAGCTCTTTGAGAGAACACCTTACTGTGTAATTTGATCCAGTCCTACTACGGGGCTTCTTCTTGTCCCTTGTATATTTTTCAATTTCCATTAGTTGATTCTTGGACATATCCTGGTAGTTTACAGAAATATCTTAGTGCAGGCTGTCGTCTCGATTAAGAAATATGACATGCATTAACATTACCTAAGCTTACCATGACAACATTATCCTGGTTGTTCGGACTGCCATGTTGTTCTCCACCAATCTTTCATTTCTTCTTACGTACACCGCCTTTGATGTTTGAACCTATTTTGCATTTCTTTGTCAGCTCTAGCTTTATTTTGTAATTATCAATCTTCCTATTAAGTTTATTTTCTGACACATCAAACTCATCGTCAGTCTGTGCCATACCGTCGGAAGATTCTCCATCGCTAGCATCACAAGAGCTCATTTTTCCCTGGTGGAAGAGACATACCAATCTTATTTCACGTTATAATTTTTCAACCGACCACCTGAAGCACTTCAATTCGACGTGCTTAATTTATACTTTAAATTATAACTACACCTAGCTGTACAGTGTAACATCAAGTTGCAGAATAGGACAGGTGCAGGTGCAAGTAGTTATAAAATTCTACATGCAATAAAAACTGAGAAAAAAATTAAACTAACCAGAACGCATTACTAATCATTCATTGAATATCCGTATTAACTTGAAGTAATAGTAAAATATAATTTACTGATGCTGATCCTACTTGTGAAAAATATTGTGTATGTTCTCCGAGTGCATAATAAATATATTTTTTACCTGCCGTACGATTTATGCAACAGGATTTCTCATAGAAGAAATATGATGTAGTAACGAAATGCTCCCTCCGTTTCAAAATATAAGATGTTTTGGCTTTGTGAGATGAGTGCATCTAGACCCCTTTTAGTATCCATATTCACTCCACACCTTGATGAACCTACACACTAAAAGAAGTCTAGATACACTTTATTCACAAAGCTAAAACATCTTATATTTTGATACGGAGGTAGTATTAGATATAGAAAGCTAGGATTTCGATATTTAAATTTTACTAACCTATTCCCTCCGTCCTAAAAAGGATATCAAAAGTCTGTTTGAATTTGGATGTATCTATATACTGTAATAAATATTGTCTATAATCATATTTCGCTGAAACAAACTTGAAAAAATAATTTATACTATAATAGTCTTTCAATTTATCATGGACTTGATCTCAATACCAAGGTTTCCATAGTATGGACGACGAATCAATGATTCTACAAGGAAATCTTTGCTATCAAGTAAGAGCCGTAAGTTCTTCACAACTTAGTAGTAGTAGGGATGATCTCGAATACTTATCAATGGGGATGTTTTGTTAAGTTGCTATAGAGAATCCTTACCTCGGAAATAGGATGGCGCCGACGGTTCCTTCTGCTGCAAATTTTCCGCAATCTGCGTAAGAGTTGCTTCTCTTCTAGGGATGAGACCAAGTAAGATCGGTAAGTTCTTCGCAACTTAGTAGTAGCAGGTATGAACTCGAATCCTTATCAATGGGGATGTTTTGTTAAGTTGCTATAGAGAATCCTTACCTCGGAAAGAGGACGGCACCGCCGGTTCCTCCTGCTGCAGATTTTCCGCAATATGCGAAATAGTTGTTTCTCTTATGATCATGGATAGTAGAGGAAGCAGATGAAGGCTAATTAGATACAATAACGGAGAACCGTGTCTCCCGTCATCCATAATAACTGTTGTAATGCCCGATTTTATTAAGATTTTTCCAGGGCAGTGCAAATCTTTTTTTTAAAGGGCAGTTCAATAGTAAACTAGTTGGCAGAACAATGATTCATGGGCAGTGCATCTTAGTGTGTATGGCATTATAATGTCAGTACCACGATGCACCCAACGAGTAGTGCATGATTGATATCCGCGCAGTGCACAGTAGGAGAAAAACGAAAATGTCCTTGTTATTGAAACAATACCCCACGCGTCAAAAGTCTACGTCGATACAGATAACCTTAATCAGTGCATACTACGTACACCGGCAGTTCACATCACTATGCATAGCAGGTGGGATGCATTGCACAATCATTGAACTGCCATAACAACTTGTCTTGCACCGTGCATACAGCGCTTTACGAAGCATTTTGAAGGCAGTTCATACGTATTTCAATGGTAGTGCATACCTGTTTTTAACCTTATTATTGTAGTAGTATCCTGAAGGTGCTCCGTGGGCAGTGCATGCTTGGTTTACCTGCAGTGCATATGAGTGTGCGTAGCACGCGGGGTACATTGCACGCTAAGTGCACTTCTCTCGCATGTTATCTTGCACCTTTGCGCACAGCAGTTTACAAAGCATTTATAAGGCAGATCATACAGAGCTTCAGCGCAGTGCATCTCGTGTGCATGGTATTATAATGACAGTGTGTGGATGCAATCAACGAGCCGTGCATCTCAGTGTATATAGCAGGTGGGATTGAATTGCACGCCTAGTGCGCTGCCATTTCATATTATCTTTCACCGAGCAGTGCACTGTAGGAGAAAAACGAAAAGGTCCTACCCCAAGCGTCAAAAATCTACGTCGATATAGATAACGTTAGGCAGTGCATACTACGTACACCGGCAGTTCACATCACTATGCATAGTAGGTGGGGTGCATTGCACGGTCATTGAACTGCCATAGAAACTTGTCGTGCACCGTGCGTACAGCGCTTTACGAAGCATTTTGAAGGCAGTTCATATGTATTCCAATGGCAGTGCATACCTATTTTTAACCTTATTATTGTAATAGTATTCCGAAGGTGCTTCGTGGGCAGTGCATGCTTGGTTTACCTGCAGTGCATATGAGTGTGCGTAGCACCCGGGGTACATTGCACGCTAAGTGCACTGCCCTCGCATGTTATCTTGCACCTTTGCGCACATCCTTTTACAAAGCACTTATAAGGCAGATCATACAGAGCTTCAGCACAGTGCATCTCGTGTGCATGACATATAATGACAGTATGTCGATGCAATCAACGAGCAGTGCATCTCAGTGTATATAGCAGGTGAGATTGAATTGCACGCCTAGTGCACTGCCATTTCATATTATCTTTCACCGAGCAGTCCACTGTAGGAGAAAAACGAAAAGGTCCTACCCCATGCGTCAAAAGTCTACGTCGATACAGATAATGTTAGGCAGTGCATACTACGTACACCGGCAGTTCATATCACTATGCATAGCAGGTGCGGTGCATTGCATGGTCATTGAACTGCCATAACAACTTGTCTTGCACCGTGCGTACAGCGCTTTATGAAGCATTTTGAAGACAGTTCATACGTATTCCAATGGCAGTGTATACCTGTTTTTAACCTTATTATTGTAGTAGTATCCCGAAGGTGCTCCGTGGGCAGTGCATGCTTGGTTTACCTGCAGTGCATATGAGTGTGCGTAGCACGAGGGGTACATTGCACGTTAAGTGCACTTCTCTCGCATGTTATCTTGCACCTTTGCGCACAACAGTTTACATAGCATTTATAAGGCAGATCATACAGAGCTTCAGCGCAGTGCATCTCGTATGCATGACATTATAATGACAGTATGTCCATGCAATCAACGAGCAGTGCATCTCAGTGTATATAGCAGGTGAGATTGAATTGCACGCCTAGTGCACCTCCATTTTATATTATCTTTCACCGAGCAGTGCACTGTAGGAGAAAAACGAAAAGGTCCTACCCCATGCGTCAAAAGTCTACATCGATACAGATAACATTACGCAGTGCATACTACGTACACCGGTAGTGCACATCGCTGTGCATAGCAGGTGGGGTGCATTGCACGGTCATTGAACTGTCATAGAAACTTGTCTTGTATCATGCGTGCAACGCTTTATGAAGCATTTTGAAGGCAGTTCATACGTATTCCAATCGAAGTGCATACCTGTTTTTAACCTTATTATTGTAGTAGTATCCTGAAACGCTCTGTGGGCAATTCATGCTTTGTTTACCTGCAGTGCATATTAGTGTGCGTAGCACGCGGGGTGTATTGCACGCTAAGTGCACTGCTCTCGCATGTTATCTTGCACCTTTGCGCACAACAGTTTACAAAGTATTTATAAGGCAGATCATACAGAGCTTCGGCGCAGTGCATCTCGTGTGCATAGCATTATAATGACAGTATGTCGATGCAATGAACGAGCAATGCATCTTAGTGTATATAGCAGGTGGGATTGAATTGCACGCCTAGTGTACTGCCATTTCATATTATCCTTCACCAAGCAGTGCACTGTAGGAGAAAAACGAAAAGGTCCTACCCCATGCGTCAAAAGTCTACGTCGATACAGAGAATGTTACGCAGTGCATACTACATACACCGGCAGTGCACATCGCTGTGCATAGCAGGTGGGGTGCATTGCACGGCCATTGAATTGCCATAGAAACTTGTCTTGCACCGTGCGTATATCGTTTTACGAAGCATTTTAAAGGCAGTTCAGACGTATTCCAATGGCAGTGCATACATGTTTTTAACCTTATTATTGTAGTAGTATCCTGAAGCGCTCCGTAGACAATGCATGCTTTATTTACCTGGAGTGCATATGAGTGTGTGTAGCACGCGGGGTTCATTGCACGCTAAGTGCACTTCCCTCGCATGTTATCTTAAACCTTTGCGCACAGCAGTTTATAAAGCATTTCTAAGATAGATCATACAGAGCTTCAGCGTAGTGCATCTCGTGTGCATGGTATTATAATGACAGTATGACGATGCAATCAACGAGCAGTGTATCTCAGTGTATATAGCAGGTGGGATTGAATTGCACGGCTAGTGCACTGTAAGAGTGCACTGTAGGAGAAAAACGAAAAGGTCCTCGTTTTTGAATCAATACCCCACACGTCAAAAGTCTACGTCATACAGATAACATTACACAGTGCATACTACGTACACCAGCGGCAGTGCATGATTGATATTCGAGCCGTGCATCACAGTGTATATAGCAGGTGGTATTGAACTGCACGTCTAGTACACTACCATTTCATATTATCTTTCACCAAGCAGTGCACAGTAGGTGAAAAACGAAAAACTTGAACCAAAACCCAACATATCAGAAGTATACATCGATACAGATAACGTTCAGTAGTGCATACTACGTACACGGGCAGTGCACCTCGCTGCGCATAGTAGATGGGTTGCATTGCACGGTCATTGAACTGCCATAAAATCTTGACTTGCACTGTGCGTACAGAACTTTATGAAGCATTTTGAAGGCAGTTTATATATACTTCATTGACAGTGCATACCTGTCTTTAACCACATTGTATTTAGTATTATCATGAAGCGCTCCGATTTTGCTCTTTTTTACGTGATTGCATATTGCTTTTAATTGAAAATATTGAATACTAGTTGGTTATTCGTCTGAACAAAGTGCTGTGCAGTATAGATGAGAGTGCTATATTTATAGTATAGACAGTGCATGCATTAGTACGTTTTTCCGCTAATAAACAACTTTTTATTTCTCACAAACTGTGCACTGTTCGGTGCAAGATAATATGAAAGGGCATTCCCACTTGCTATGTACACTGAGATGCACTGCCCGAATACAAATCATGCACTGCTTGTTAAGTAGTTCGTGATGCTGTTATTATAATGCCATGCACATGAGATGCACTGCCCCAAAGCTGTAGATGAACTGCCCTAAAAATGCTTTGTAAACTGCTGTCAAAACAAATTTATAAATTTAATGATCCGACAGTGGTCTAAAATTTTAAATGTTACTAATACCTATTACAATGAATTCGGACTATTTTTTGGAGTGCCAAAAATTCCATCGATAAATTTCTAGTCATGCCTGAAACGCACGGCAGGAATTTGTTTCTGAATGAAGCAGCATTATTCATCATATTCATCACTCCTGCGAATCAAACAAAAAACAAATAAAACTTCACTGATAGACACTAAATAAATAGTTATTATTTTGGTGCAATTATAGAAGTACATACATCTGTATTGATTGACAAGTTCCTTAATCTTTCTTCTGCACTTTTCATTGAACTTTGACAAAACCATGTCAAACGTCAGCTATTCTCGCAAGGCTTTAGTATCAGTCTATACAAATAAAAGTTCATATCAAATAAATTTTATTTTAGTATTGTTTTATACTAGTGCAAGTACGAAATTAAGTCTGTCTCAAAATTATACTTACAGACTGGAACCAATGGTCAACAACACCATCGTAAGATTTGAGAAACCTCAACAAACCTACTCCGTTGTCTTTCCTGCTCATTTTATAGACAGACACATATTTCAGTTGCTTGTTTGATATATAACTTTTAATAGGGCAAGGATCACGCAGTGTTAACGATACTTAACTGGTTTTCATTGTCAGATATCCACTGAACAGGTGTGGTTCTCATATTTCGAAATTCAACCTTGTACGAAAAACTATATGCTTCTTCAAACACAAACTTGAAGTTGTTTATCACAATGGTTGCTTCCTCTTCAACAGTCTCGTTCATGACGTTCGAACAAACAATATCATATTTCCGACCTTGAAGGTCAGCAATCACGGTATACCACACATCATTTGGCCATAGAGGTATGATGATCTAAACAAACAAAGAGACGAAACAATTGGCTTGCAGATATAAAAACAATGTCACTAGAAAATAACGTAGACAGTAAAATTTAAAAATTACCATTGATACATTCGCCAGGTTCCATCCAGTGTGATTCTCTGATAAGTATCGTTTGAACGATCTTGGATTAAATTCTGGCCTTGTGAGCAAAATCTAATAACATAATTTTTTAGAGAAAAAAACAAACCAGTTAGTAGATATCATAATTTCTGTCTTCATGCATCGATGTATGCGTGTTCAGTCACACATGAAAACATGTATAGATAGAACGGGTGTTACTAAAAAAACTTTGTAACTGCGCTTACAGCATCTTCGTGCATCATGATGTATCTGGTTCGGAATAATTCATGATTATTATCTAGGTTGTGTTTCTGTTCTGTCATGACCAGCATTGCCATATAGTTCATTACGTGTGAATTCACACTTCCATAAACCTGCATTGATAAACCAAACACTCTCTGGCAAGCCCATTTCTTCCTGCACAGAACCACCTTGTCCCTGGTAGAATACCGAAAAAATATAATTGAAATACTCCATTATTACAATACGATGAAAACAATTAAATGTATTTTCGTAGTAAAGTATGCGAGACAAAACGTTACCTTCTCGCCTTTTGATTCGGAGTGGTCTCTACTATGAATTCAAATAAAGCTACTTCAACATCTTTTGATTGTTTTACGGCAGGATATGGAATTCAGCGGCGATTAATGCCTTTTCTTGTTTCAGCATTGTCAACACTATTTGTTTGGATACCTGATCCAATGCTTGGTATGGATGCTGATGCAAAAGAGACATGTCTTCTGCAAGCTTCCTGCTCAAATGATGGTCCACCGGTGCGGAATGATACATTATTATGCTGCAGTCTAGGGTCTCAAGAGTTTTCTCGTTCAGGACAGCTTCTTGTGTAGCTAGGTTGTTGGTTTCCAGTATTTCTCAAAATTGACCTAGGCATACTCGAGGATATTGTATTTTCGCTGTACATTTGACTGCTGGCAATGTTACGCCGAGGACTATAAGCTTGGTGCATTAGTCTTACAGAGTAACTACTTCCTGGTAGTTGGCTCTGAGATACTGCCATCCTAGTAGTAGCATGCGTTGCCTCGCACTGTTGTTGCATTTGTATGCGCGAACACGAATTTGAATACTGACTTGATGTATGAAAATCTCTGTGATTTGTATGACCTAGATTTTCAGAGTCATTGTCTTGCAATGTTGTTCTTGAGTTTGTTTCGCTTCCTCTGTCCTGCTCTATGAAGCCACGTCCATCCATTGATTTGTCCTCTTCTTCTCTGTAGACCTTCTGCTGTTCAACATGTTAGGACCTTGTGTGGATGCCTACTGCACAACGTGCTCCGATTGCACATATATCTCTCCTGATCCAGCATTCCAATAGAAAGTTGAATGGCAGGCTGTGCTACTGTTTGACTTGTTAATAGTATCGACCAAACATTGCGCGTGTTTAGCACATATGTTTTCACTTCGAGTTATGCTGCTGACTCTTTGTATCTGAATTGCAAAATTAGGAGTTGTCGTATCGTTATACCTTTTCCTGTTATCAGTGGTTTCATTCGTATGTGAATCTCTTATGCTGGAATTGATTCCTCTAGATAAATGATCGGTACTTGAACCTCTTATGCTGGAATTGGTTTCTCCAGAGAAATTTTTCGTGGCATAAGCTCCACTAATTGGTGTATAACTTTTGGCAGACTGCTGAAGCTGCACAGAATGGGAGAATGTTCTCGCATCGCCATTGTCATTGCCTAGGTTTATATTTTTCAGTGTCATAGACATGTCTGCGACTGACGTGCTGCCACTTATTGATATAGAACCATACGAATCATAATTATCAGAGACTTGTCCGTCGTGCCGAATACCAGATGAATGCACATTTGCAGATGCCGGTCCGTACATTTCACTTGACAGACAGTTAAGTTGTGTTGGATTAGCTTCTATTTCATGCTAGGCTGCTGAAGTGATAACAGGTTTTTCTTTCGCTCTCTGCGTAAGGTCAGCCAGATCTGAAACTTCTGTCCAAAATTCGTCATTTCCTTCCCAGAAAGAAAAAGAATCATCATGGTTATCTTCTGTCTTCTGTTTCTTTGTAATGCGATCATCAGAAACAAGATCAAACTCAAATTGCAATGATCTCGCAACCACCCGTTTTTCACCGAGACAGTTGGAGTTCTGTAAGAGCTGAAATGTATCTGTACAATTTGCAGCAGGCTGCCTCTCTTCTTCTTGATCACTTGCATGATGACTTGGTCCTACTTCCGCACTTGGGACGCAAAGGCTTGCATTCAAGCGGTTGAAAACATCCGGACCAGGCACAGGGACATGTTGCAGCATGGAAATTTGAAGCTGTCTTTCGTAATTTCCAATATCTAGTTTTGGCACGGGAACCGTAACTGGATTAGTAATGTCAGACGATGTAGCATGCACCGAACCAGCATCTTCTGCACTAACCTATACCTTAAGGTGGTTCAAGCCCATCTTTTGAGCATCACGAAATGTATGTACAGAACCAGGCAGTCTCTCATCAAAATTATCTTGTGCGCAATGAGTTGCTGACTCCGAATGTAAAAAATGGCTATGATCGAAACCACGTGTTTGCACCTGAATTCTTGATCTGTCTTCATTGTCAGATGTATTTGACACGCCATTGGAAACAGCCAACACGGCAATCTGTGCATTAGTTCTGTTCCATTGAGATGTTGCTTCTGACACATGAACTGTATCTGCAGTGTCCACCTCATTCCTTGCATGCTCTGTACACCTTGCTCCTGACGAAAGCTCTGCCCGGGATTCATTATCAGTACATATAATGGAAGTCGCTGTACATACTGTACTGGTGTTGCCCTGAACAATAACTGTATGAACTTGCTGATTTTCGACCGAAGTTGCACTTGTTGCTACACAATTTGAAGCTGTAGTAGGCTTAGCGATCATCCCGTTACCAGAACCCTGACCTGCATATTCTCTGACAGATTGCATGGTTTGCGTTGAATTTGCGACAGGAATTATCACTTCATCTGATCGCAGGACGTCATCAGTAGCACTACAATATGTTGGTTAAGAGTTCATCTTTGGTAATTGTTCAATTCTGGACAAATTATCACATGTCGGTAACATATCTACCAGGGCCTTGCAACAAGATTCCAACTCCTGCATATATTTCATATTTTCAGGGGATCCATAACTTTGGTCCGCAAAAGTTAACTTGACAAGCAGCTCACAGTCTTCTGCTAGCCTTCTACATATAGATGTTAGCCCATATGTTGATTTATCTAGCACACTGCCTTTGTCTTCAACATCGCGTTCATTATCTTCTCTTGCGCATAGGGACCCTTGAGGTGTAGAGTACATACCCCTGTTCTCATGATTGAGCATAGATATTCTAGAAATCTTTCTAATATTGCTCTTCATATTGAGATTCATCGCAGACAACATGTCACCATACATGTCCGTCACTATGGCCTGTATTTCTCTGGCAGCCTGGAAGTTTTCACATTATAAGCATTATCGCTATCGCCTATTTTTAATATCATAAATATAATAGTGAATTGCTGAGATAACTGAATAGGTAACACTATGATCAAACACCAGTAGTATGGTTACCTAATTAAACCTACTAGAACATGCAGCTTTAGAAAGAATGTTCATCCTGGTAGGAAGTAGCTAAAGCAGGCAGAAAAATCGTACAATGAAACGATGAGAGAATTTAATACTCTACTACAACAAGGTCGAGAAATAAAAAACATGAATGCTTAATTTCAAGTAGGCAATGTATATGTAGAACACAAACATAAGAAGATTCGTCATGACCACGAATGAAAGAATTGGGAAGATTATAAAAATTCCTACCTCCGCATGCATAAGTGGGTCTGTTACAAACTTTTCAATGAAAGTTGTAACATTCTGAACTATCTCTTCGTTCAACCCAGCATTAGAAAACACGGTTTCATTTATATCCTTCAACTGCATATTCAACATGGACAAAACAGAAAATACAATACAATAATATGAGTAAGAAGCAAGAAGACCGTAGTAATAATTGCACATAATATGAATAACTATGGGAGTCTTGCCTTGTGAACACCATAAACGTTTTGTCGATGAGGCATCTGGTCAAGACTCTCATATAACGCCATATTTTCAGTTGACCAGAAAGATATTCTAGGCAATGCATGGCCTAGAAGCAGAGCATTTGTGTCCAGTAGTTCAAAGTACATTACCTGCATTAAAATTGTTACAACCATATTAAAACAACAAATCCACAGAAACTACTGACAACTAATATTATAGAAAATAATTATCACGGTGGGTAACTTACCGGAATAATTGGAAGGAAACCACCAAGTGCACCTTTCAAACCATTTTTCTGGAAAGTGTCAATACAGCCAATAAGCTTGTTGAATGCAGCAAGACACCAGTCATAGGAGTCAATCTCATCAGACACTCTAATTGCAGAGAAGTAGTCCGGGCTGGCTCCATCATATGTGCTCGGACACAACATAACAGTGTTTGCAAATAGAACAAAACATATTTTGAACTGAGATCCTACCAGGTTAGGAGTAATCATCTTTTCAAGCTCACTGATAGTTGGTGTTGGCCCTGCACAATGAGTTAATTCTCTGACCATATCGCGTATCCATTGCAGACACGCCTTCTTTATGGTTCTACCCCCAAAGGGGATGCCAAGTATCTTGTTGAAGTGAAATGGCTTCAGTTCAAAGCCGCATCTGTTGGGAAATTCAAAACTTCTTGTAGTAACATTAAAGTGAGCAACAAGCCACAAAACTAGTGACCTTGGCAACTCTTCACAACATATACCAAGCATACCATCAAATTGTATGCTCCTTAGCAAAACCTTCTGGTCATTACTCAGCCTTTTCACCAGTTTTATAAACTTTGGAAGAGATAACTGTGTGGTGAAAACATGATCAGCCATTTCTGTATGAGATTTTTTTTCTGTCGACAGAGTAAAAAAAGTTATTAGTTAACGAGGTATAGATTTTTTAGTAAGTCATATATGTCAGATTTCAAAATTATACATTCGACACAGCACACAGGATAGAACTAGTACAAAAAATAATTCGAAATTAAAAAAAAACACCACGCAAACACTATACAACGATCATAAAATGAAATAATAAACAGAAATTGAAGCGTGCTTAACCAACAATCGTCCTATATCATTCTTAATTATGGATGTGCAAGTGATATATAGCTAGCAACAAACACTTTCGTCGTGAGCGCGGAAAGATTTATATGAAGTAGCTAAACATATGCATAATACAAAGATCTACAAGTGAGCTGGACGGAAAATCAACCTTCTGGGATACGACGAATCACATACGCATGGGGGATGCAAGATGAATAGATGAACTTCACCAGTACAAGTAGATTTGAAAAATGTGAAAGAACAACCCTGAAAGAAGAACGAGGAGAGAGCAGCGTTCGTTAAACGCTATATCTGGCTGCCGAAATCGGTGATTCTTGAGAAACAAGAAGGTCCTTATTAATAAACCAAGACCGCACATGTCAGAGCTCCACTTTGTTTACCAACATTATATTAGTATCCTGAAGCACTCCGTAGGCCGTGCATTTTATGTTTACAAGCAGTGCACTGCCATTTCATATTATCTTTCACCGAGCAGTGCACTGTACGAGAAAAACGAAAATGTCCTCGTTATTGAAACAATACCCCACGCGTCCAAAGTCTACATCGATACAGATAACGTTAGACAGTGCATACTACATACACCGGCAGTTCACATTACTGTACATAGCAGGTGGGGTGCATTGCACGGTCATTGAACTGCCATAGAAACTTGTCTTGCACCGTGCGTACAGCGCTTTACGAAGCATTTTAAAGGCAGTTCATACGTATTCCAATGACAGTGCATACCTGTTTTAACCTTATTATTGTAGTAGTATCCCGAAGGTGCTCCGTGGGCAGTGCATGCTTGGTTTACCTGTAGTGCATATGAGTGTGCGTAGCACGCAGGATACATTGCACGCTAAGTACACTGTCCTCGTATGTTATCTTGCACCTTTGCGCACAACAGTTTACAAAGCATTTATAAGGCAGATCATAGAGAGCTTCAGCGTAGTGCATCTCGTGTGCATGGCATTATAATGACAGTATGTCGATCCAATCAATGAGCAGTGCATCTCAGTGTATATAGCAGGTGAGATTGAATTGCACGCCTAGTGCACTGCCATTTCATATTATCTTTCACCGATCAGTGCACTGTAGGAGAAAAACGAAAAGGTCCTACCCCACGCGTCAAAAGTCTACGTCGATACAGATAACGTTACGCAGTGCATACTACGTACACCGGCAGTGCACATCGCTATGCATAACAGGTGGGGTGCATTGCACGGTCATTGAACTGACATAGAAACTTGTCTTGCACCGTGCGTACAGCGCTTTACGAAGCATTTTGAAGGCAGTTCATACGTATTCCAATCGTTGTGCATATCTGTTTTTAACCTTATTATTGTAGTAGTATCCTGAAGCGCTCCGTGGGGAGTGCATGCTTTGTTTACCTGAAGTGCATATGAGTGTGCGTATAACGTGGGGTGTATTGCACGCTAAGTGCATTGCTCTCGCATGTTATCTTGCACCTTTGTACACAGCAGTTTACAAATCATTTATAAGGCAGATCATATAGAGCTTCAGCGTAGTGCATCTCGTGTGCATGGCATTATAATGACAGTATATCGATGCAATCAACGAGGAGTGCATCTTAGTGTATATAGTAGGTGAGATTGAATTGCACGTCTAGTGCACTGCCATTTCATATTATCTTTTACCGAGAAGTGCACTGTAGGAGAAAAACGAAAAGGTCCTACCCCACGCGTCAAAAGTCTACGTCAATACAGATAACGCTACGCAGTGCATACTACGTACACCGGCAGTGCACATCGCTGTGCATAGTAGGTGGGGTGCATTGCACGGTCATTGAACTATCACAGAAACTTGTCTTGCACCGTGCGTACAACGTTTTACGAAGCATTTTGAAGGCAGTTCATACGTATTCCAATGGCAGTGCATACCTGTTTTTAAACTTATTATTGTAGTAGTATCCTGAAACGTTCCGTGGGCAGTGCATGCTTTGTTTACCTGCAGTGCATATGAGTGTGTGTAGCACGCGGGGTGCATTGCACGCTAAGTGCACTGCCCTCGGATGTTATCTTGCACCTTTGCGCACAACAGTTTATAAATCATTTCTAAGGCAGATCATACAGAGTTTCAGCGCAGTGCATCTCGTGTGCAGCGCATTATAATGACAGTATGACGATGCAATCAACGAGTAGTGCATCTCAGTGTATATAGCAGGTGGGATTGAATGGCATGTCTAGTGCACTGCCATTCAGCGCAGTTGTATATGAGCAGTGCAAAACGGATAAAAGAGCCACGAAACCCAGCACAAATGTACTGCCTCTCCCCTGACGAAGGATTAGTTAGACAGTAGACCCCGCATATATGTCGCTATCAATACTGAAGTGTTCTTCTTGGAAAAGGGGCAATGCATTTTCATACTGAATTATGACCACCTGTCAGACAACTTGTTTTCGGGAGATAAAACCTTCTCAACCGTCGTTGGTGTTTAAAGAAGGAAGGGAAGGTAGGAAAACTTATCTTCTTCAAACTATTATAACCAGCTAATGCTGGAACAATCCATAACTTTCTCAGTCGCCGTGACCGCCCGCATGTCGATCTAGGGAAAGTTTCAACCACACTTCAAAACAAGAAGTAAGATATCTCCATCTCACCAAGGCAAGGCAATGGAGAGAGATGTCGTCATCACTGGCGCCACAAATCAGGTAACCAGATATCGAACCTGCTCAAACGATTGAAATTCTAGGGATATATGTGATGAGGCGATTCAGCTTGTACTTCGTATCTACATGGTAGACATGGCGGGAAGCTACATCGTAGCGACAACGCAACAGTTTTTTGGAAAAAAAAATGCCAACAACGTAGCTGATTTTTATCTTGGCATTCAACGGAGATATAACTTCATAGTTTTAAAGCATGGAGCATAGTTTATACAGTGATGGGAACAATTTAATAACCATCATAGTGTAGTACAATTGATATAGCGGAAATAGTTATATACGAAACTAAATGACCATTTGCTACGCATGTAGTTTGAGCAGCAGATAGCACTCTGTGTAATCACAAAAACTTTTTCACAGTGGATCGATCACTTCAATTGTAGGATACACCAATTCGTTAATTTTATATCAAACTAATGTATTACTCTGTGTACTTAATAGCAAGAGATTATACAATACATTGAGAAGTTCAGTCGATGTACAATAAAACAATGCTCTAAATATAATTCAGATATTCCTGACAAATATTATTTATTATTATGTATATAATCAGCAAGGTTGTTGGTGGTTGTCGCAAAAAATGTAGAAGGAGGAAATAATACCACAGTAAATTTCAAAATATTTCGGCATACATATTTCAACTAATTATTTTTGCATCGAAGACTACTTATATAAGTTATATAGCAGATAGATTATTATTGTTGATGTTACAGATATGCAAGCAGAGTGTTGATTATTTATCTGTGAGTTATTTTTTTCACTAAATCTAGAGCATGCGATATATGCTGCATCACACCAAATTGCAAAATTCAGCAGGGATCCAGATTATGTCATTTGAATGATCATACATTGGCTGAAATAAAAATGATGAAAGATGCGAAATTCCAAGCTCTAGGCGTAACTGAACGTGTTGCACGTCAATTCAGGATGGTTTATATACTTTTAAGAATAATATATGAATTTATTTTTTATTTAAATGCTTTAAAAATCAAAAGATTGACCTTGAATAATTACTGTGCTACCATATTAATTATATCATGGCAGAGACGTCTTAGAGCACTACACGATAAGTGGGATAAAGAGCGTGAGCAGAAACTGATAGCTCTCGTGGCGTCAATAGAAATTGTACGAAGATGTAACGCAGCACGTGTAAACTTGAAGCCAAAGCTAGAAAAAATTAACATCACAATGTCTGCTTCACAAGTAATTTCCAGAGACCCCAGTGGTATAACAAAGCTATGATGCAAAGATGAATCAGGTGTTTCAGTGAAAGGCAACAACGCAGTCAAGACTAGTTGTAAATTGAAAGATGCAAAGTGCAATGACAATAGTTTGGTGAATTTGCTCTTGCAATCAGTAAAAAATTTAAAAAATAATATAATTTTGAATGAGTACTGCTAACAATTATTTTATTCTATTTCTGTTTTGTCAGGTGCAAGTTGATGTGATGGTCTCAATGCAACAAAACAGTGGTACTACTGCAGCATCTTCTGCACAGACAAGTACATCAAAGGATAGAGATGAAGTAACCAACATTCAGTTCAGGTACAGCGAGAAAAAATAAGATACAGTGCAAGCAGCTCCTGAAAGCCAGAGAATCCTCACAAATACTTCAACACAGAATGGTCAGACACACGCAAACATCGACCTAATAGCTGTTGGAATGGCAATGAGTCGCACAGAAGGAGAAGCTTTAGTAAGGTATGCTGGTAGCTCTGTAGAAGACAAAACAAAAACAATCATCACAACGAATGTACTCAAAACAAGCATGATTGTTCAAAATTGCCATGATAGGAGAGTGCTGAGCAAAGATGAGAATTTTTTTGAAAGTAAGACAGTATATCCTAGATACGAGAGTAGCATAACAAATTCAGAAGAGAAGATCACACATGAACAAATTACACATGAGCAGACTGTTGCAAGTGAACCAATCAGCAACATTTGTTTTCCAGTGCAGCCGTCAACCATCGCTACAAGTACAGTAGAGTCACAAGCTGGAAGCATTGATAGACCTAATTGTTCAGATGCAGGCAAGAGAGATTCAACCAACATGCTGAACACACAAAGAGAAGAGAATACAAGTCATCAGAATGTAAATTGTTCAGAGGAACCGGCAAAAACTGTATGCACTAACACCAACTCGAAAGCAATGAGCAATGAGCAGTTTGTGCCCCAGTGCGATGACACTATTCCTGAAAAAGAGATTAATCCAGGAGAACCTACGGAAGAAGAGTTAGAAATGGACAGAATGTTTAGCAATGAGTACCCAGCTGTGGATGAAATTGGTGATGCCACGACACCGGAAGAAGGAATGGAATTTTAGTCAAGGGAAAATTCTTTCCAATTCTTTGCACTATATGCAAGGAAAACCGGTTTTTCTATAAGAAAACACACCATCCTTAACTCCAAGAAAACAAGCGAAATGATTAAACAGACATTTGTTTGCACAAAAAAGGTCAGACTCAAATAAGTGACAAAGTTGTAAAAGAAAGGAAAACAAGTTCTACTATCAGGTGCTCTTGCCCTGTATCCATTGTGGTAAAGTAAACAGAGAAAGGATGGATGTACAAAACAGTAAAACTGGACCACAATCACCCTTTGCACCCAACAGATTGGCTCATCAGGTTTTCAAAATGCCACAAGTCAATGACACAGCAAGACAAGGAATCCATACGTATACTACACCTTAGAAAGATTCCACCGAGGAGAGTGATGCAAATATATAGTGGAATGAAACTTCTAACCAGAGGAGTTGGTTTCGACGGCAAAGACGTGTTAAACCTTAAGTATGATGACAAGAAAGACAGCAGAAATAAAGATATAGAGGAATGCTTGAAGAGGTTTACCCGTCTTCAATCAAAGGTTCCTGGGTTCTCATATAAATTCGACACTGACCGCACAAACATTGTTCGTAGCATCTTCTGGACAGGAACAATGTGCAGGATGAACTACGAACTATACGGTGAATACGTGTCATTCGACACAACGCTCCAGACGGACGTATACAACATGCCTTTTGCACCAATCATTGGCGTGAACAACCATGGAAACACTGTTTTGTTTCGGATCGGTCTCCTGCAGGACGAGTCAGCTGAAACGTTCAAGTGGTTGTTCAAAACTTTTGTCTTGGAAATGGGTGGTAAAGAACCAAAGTACATAATCACTGACCAGTGCAGAGCAATGAAGAAAGCAATTGATGAACTGGATATACTGCTTGACACAATCCACAGGTTCTGCCTGTGGCACATCATGAAAAATATGCTAGAAAAGCTTGCTAGCATTTTGGCAAGAAATGATGGCTTGTCGGAAGAACTAAGACATGTGATAAAGAACTCATTGACTATAGAAGAGTTTGAAAAATGCTAGAGGCAAGTATTGGAAAAATACGGAATTGCAAACAACAAGCATCTGCTAGATTTATGGGATATCAGAGATCACTGGGTACCAGCCTACTTCATGGACTGCTTCTATCCCTTTTCCTCGTCAACTACAAGAAGCGAGAGCACCAACTCCATGTGGAAAGACTATGTCGACCACACAGACACAATACTGAAATTCCTAGATTCATATGAGGCAATTCAGGAGAAAAGCTTGAGTGCGCTCGACAGGAAAAGGAACAGGACTTCAGAGAAGACAAAGACCAACATGGAGCAGATATGGACTTGAGACAGATGCAATAAACATTTACACTACAGACATATTTCTCAAGTTTCAGAAGCAACTAGCAGATAACACAGCTTTCGAAATAACAAGGGAAGAAACAACTGACATAGGAATGAAATACGAACTGACCAAAAGAAGTCATGTCACACATCCAGATTTCAACATAAATGTTTTTATAGTTGAAGTGGATAATGAGAATAAAATTTTCTCATGCAACTGCAAAAAAATGTCAAGGGATGGAATCCAGTGCTGTCACGTCCTTAGGGTTGTGGTACGTCTTGGTTTAGTACATAAGATGCCAGACAGTTTTGTGAACCCTAGATGGAAAAGATGCAACCCACATCAGCCATCCAACTATGTTTTTTGTCTTCCTGATGGTAACAAGAGCAACGCAGCAGGTCCAATATGTTATGTGATTGAGTTGACTCGTTTTGCTAAAATCTTCTCAAAAGCATGCAGTACAGACAAATCATACCAAGTTCTAGTAGAGTGCATCGATGAAATTGAGAAGAAGGTGAATGCTTCAGTAGACCAGGATGAACAAAGCAACATAGAGGGCATGGCAGATGGCATCGATAACTTACATGAAACAATTCATACTGCGTTGAGAGATCCTCCAATCATAAAAACAAAGGGTAGGAAAAAAGGACAGAGACTAAAACTAGGGTCAGAGCAGACAAAAAGAAAATGCGGTACCTGCGGAAAGAGAGGCACACAAAACCTAAATATGAATTCTGGCTTAAGGAGAGAGAGGTATTATATATATACACATGAATATTTTTTCTTATATTTTACAAAGTATCATACCTAGCGACAAATTATATCCGTGTAGTTTTTACTATTGCAGATTGAGGTTATTGAACTATATATAAACTTTTGTTTGCAGGGCCGAATGATCTAGAAGAAGCGCAAGATAAGATCAAAACCTACAACAGAGAAAAGTCCAACTTCAATCAGTGATTACGAGACGAATGATGCTACTGGTGTAAGTTATATTGTAAAAAAATATTCGATACATTAAGTTGAACTAATATTTTAACAAATAATCTTCAGGACGATCTGACACCACCAAAGAGAAGATTTTTTTAGAAAAATACAAGCCAGAAAAGTAACTCAAAACGTGGACGCAGTTATGTTGACAACACTAGTACATATGAAGTAAGCTAATTTTGCACAATGATGCCTATTACAGCATATCTTGAACCTGATTATAACCACGCAAGACTAACATTTTATCTGCTTTTTCTAAAGAAAAAATTGACTCCACAGAAAAGAAGAAGAGTATGGAAAGAGAAGGATCAACAAACTCCATCAGCAACATCAAGTGATAGCAACTCAACTGATTCAGATAGAGTAAGTATTATATGAAATTTATAGCTGGTGACTTAGAAAATAGGAAAATTATTGGACATGATATTTGTTAAGTCGGGAAAATAAAACGCTTGATACATGTGGTGCAGATGATATCAAAACCACAGAAGCAGAGGAGAAGTTCAGTAGGAACAGCATGAAAACCAAGAGAAGAAAGCAATTGTACATGAGGGATTGATGGACAAAAGTCTGACATCAGAAAAAAGATCTCATCCATATCCCACACGGAATGTTGTGAATATGTATGAAATCCCTCAGACAGATGCTAACCTCAGTGGAAATGATGGAAATGTTTCTCCAAGTTATGGTCATTCAGAACGAAGCTGTAGAATGGCAGAAGCAGTGAACAATCAAAAGATGAAGTGTTGTACAAAAATACAAATAAAAAGAACAGTGATTACAAGGAGCAGTCCAGTGCAGACATCCGTGTCAAGCCACGGAAGACCTCAAGCATCAGTTGAGAGGAATGTACAAACAAGAAGCAGCCCTGTGAATTCAGTACAGTTCAATTTACATAATAGTAACGGTACGAAAAGTCCGGTGATAAGAACAGTCAAAACAAGACAAAGCACCGTTCAAGATGAAGATCTCGACAGTGATCGGTCTAGAAACAATAATAAAAAGGAAGGCACAAGCAGTTCAAAAATCCCCAGAAAAGGACATGGCCGTCTACAATGGTATTTGACTGGACAAGTTCAAGAGCCAAGGCATGTTTTAAATTTCATAATCTTTAAACCATTATAATTAGGATTGCCCAAATAGTTTGTTGTACATACATGTTATAAAAAATGATTGCTAACAATGTTTCTTTATTTTATGCAGGAGAAGCAGCAGGATCAGGTCATGATACAAATATTGTTTTGTAGCACATAGACTCAGAATTAAAAATTCACTCATAATAAATGTAAGAAATTATAGAGCAGATTTTGTATTCTTATCAACTTATAATAAAGTTATAGAGGAAAGTTTTTTGTATCATGGCATCACTTGTTAGTTACTGGTATAAAAAGGATAAATTGACTACAACCATACACACCATTACACCGGTTTTGCAAATAAGATAAAAACATCAGACACAATAGCCATGAAACTCTAGAACAATCTACTATAGTTCGAAATAATAGTTTTGTACCGGATTTTCAATGGAACAATGCTTTTAAAAAAAGAATTGCACTATATATATAACAACTAGAAATATTTAACTTAACAAAAAAAAGTAGAACATTTACATATTTTTTTGTTTTGAAATATTTTACATATTATTCTTATAGACTATAAGATAGACCACTCGTACATCTATGCAATCACAATATAACAAATGAATCAGGGAATTAATAAATAAAAAGGGAACTAGGGCAGTACATAACTAACATCGCTGTCAGTACATGAACTACATTAAAGTACATCAGGATAAAACAAAATAAAGTAGTGCATAATCCTTTAGAGAAGCAGTGCTATGCTTCAAACAACAATGGGCCTGTGAATTGTATTAGTGGGCCTTTCTTGTATGGAAGCAGCAGTTTTATGGTTGCGAACTCTTGAGGTATCGTATGGAAAATTTCGTAATGGGCCTTAATTTTAATAACTACTAGCACAATTTGCACGATCGGTTGGTTATAAGGATACAAGGAGTCATGGAAGCGGTAAAGGCGCAAGTTGCAACAACGGCACATCAGTTCATCATTTGCAGCGACGAAACTCAGAAGAACAAGGTGTCTATCTAGCGCATAATTATATATTATTTTGTAGTTTATCACATACTTGTTCTTATTAGATCCATCCTTGTTTACTACTGTAGAAATAAACAGATTCAAGCCATGGTACCAGACGTCTTCGTCGCAGACATGATGGACGACGGGCTTCAGACCACAGAGACTCATAGCATTATTGTTCACGGAACGACGGTTCTTACTGTGGAGTACACCAACGAGGAATCAACGCTGAATAGAATCCTCTCCATGTACGAGGCTTGGCTTGAAGAGGTTTGTACCCATCCAACTTACCGTCTGATTCTATTAAAACGATTGTCATATGAATTATGCATGACTACAACACAAATGAATTGAAGGTAGTTTGATTAGTATAAAATAGTTTACCATATTAATTTGAACTAGTTTTTCCTAACAAGTCCTTTTCACTAGTTTAGATACGAATCAAACATCAACCCATACATATTTTATCAGAATCCCTTGATTTTCCAACGGTAGAAACAAATATACTGTGTATCATATGAATCTCTACAGGATTAGAGTGGATATAGGAAATGCATTCCTACATTATCAATACTCCTACGTCTTTCATGTCTAAGCTGTATCCTTCTAGTGTTCATTTCACCAGACTCTGGTACTAATAATCACATTTCATTTGACACCTGGATAAGACCAGGTACGTTGGACTAGACATTGAATATACTACTCAAGGAAGTGAAAAAACCATCGCCGTTGTACAACTCACCGTGAGAAAGCACGTCCTAGTTTATCATTATGCTAGGGCCACGAAAAAATGTCAGGCACTCCGTGATTTTTTCAAGGAAAAACAGATCACCTTCATTAGCATCGACAAGAGGACTGATTCAAAGATGTTGATGCAAGAAAAGTTTTTCATCCCTGAAGAGTACCATGTAGACATACAGGGAATATTCAATATATTCCAAGGTGACAATTACAGGTACCGCATGGCTATTATTGCAGCAGTACTCATTGATTCATCATACAGTGAGATGAAGATAGCAGCAAGTGACTCAGAAATGCATAACAAATGGGAGTGGAAGCCAATGCCAATGGAGAATCTGCATTACTCAAACAAAAGATGGGTATGTAAAATACGAGTTGTACAAGATAATAACATTCAGCAGCTACTGCCTCAGTTTAGGAAGACAAATTCTCAATGATAGGCTGTGCACCGGCTGTAAAGGAGGTAAAGGATATAAATCATACAAACGTTTTTTGGAGGCAGGTCCATCGGCTGATAACAATAATAAGTGGGACGACGAATACACGATGTGTCTGGCAGCAGATATCGACAGGTGGACGAAGAACGATGAATGGTGGTCGAAGAGTGACGATGATGAAGAAGACTGAATTTAGCTAAAGACTGTGATTATGTAAGTACGGTCTGCTAGCAACCTTATAATTCAGTTCGTTAATTCAGTTACACAAAAGTGGTTATTATCTAGTATATTATATTAGGAGTACAATGTAATTAATGTGTGTGTGTATAAATTAAACTACTTTTTATCATTATTCTGTAATGTCTATAATTACAACATATGAATATATACTTGTATTTCATATGTACATTCCTAATTTAGTCTCGAAGGCAGGCAAGTTAATTGTAAATAAATAAGCAAAATCCCATTAACAAGTTAAAATTTCTTAAAAAATAATTGTAAAATTTGACAATTGAAACGAATTCTGATGCATCCAGTTGAATATTCACAACACATCAAGCAAAATCAATAGAAATAACGAAATGCATTACCACAGAACAAGCAGTTCAAAACATACATCAAGCGGTTCATAACAACAAGCGGTTCAACACAACTTACATATGCACTAAAAAACAATCAGAAGGAACTGCAGTCATCATATAAGATGATGTCAATGACAAACATTATCTTAGTGTTTCGGTTTGAAGTGGTCCTGCCAGTGACGAGAATTGCTTGGCCAACTTCAAGACATTCATGATGACATTCAACAAAGGTCTTCCACTCAGGGGTGCTGAAGATAATTCGACCATCACTCCCTGTCTTGTATGAAATGAAGCTCATGGCACCTTTTGCACCAAGCCGTACTCCAGCCACGCCTTCTTCGGCAATTTCAAGAGATAAAACCATTCTCGAAGGTAGTTTCTAATTAAGTTGTAGAAGTTAGAAATCTAATAACTAACAAGCAATAAAAAAAGGCAAGTAGAAAAATAATGATAACTAATAACATACCATATCATGACGGCGAACATGCGTCCTGGTCAAGCGAGTAACAAGTGCTTGGCCAATGTACAATTCTTTTGAAGGAATGATGTGGAGAAGATAGCACTTTTCACTCCTGGTAAGCTTGCATCTCTGAGCAACAATTGTATTATCCAATGGTCCTTCTTCCTCCTCATCCTCCCAATCCTCCTCATCAGACTCACCCTCTTCGCCCTCATCCTCGTCATCACACCCGTCATCCTCGGTCTCATCATCCTCGTCCTCATCCCTCTCATCGTTCATAAGCATAACAGTGATACTTGGACAAGGAGCTCCCATTAAAAATACCAGATACACACCAGAGTCGATTTGGTTTTCAGCAATAAACCTTCTCCATGAAGAACCTGCAAGGCGAGTCATTGCTCGCTCTTTGCGCACGTCCACAACATAAATTCGCCCAAGAACTTGAAACTCAATGCTTTGTCCTGTTATTCTATTGAATTCTCTCCTTATATTGCATGGGATAGTCTAAATTGAATAAAATAAATAAATAAATGACAATTGTATGGAAATAAAATTCAATAAATTTAAAAAGCAAGAATTATATGCATACCAATGAACGCTCAAATCGACCATGTACAAGACGGACAAGGAATAGCGAGGCTGATTTTGTTTGATCACTACAGTCTATGAAACAAACCTGACATAGTGACATGTCCTAAAAAATGAAAAGCACTAGTTAATTTATGATAAAGCTAGCTAAGATAAAAAGGGCATCATATTTGGAATGAACATAAATTAATTTTAGGGACGGACTTAGTGAGCCAAGTAGGAAGCAGAAATAAATAATTTTTTTCATATACTAGAAGGCTAAATCACACCACCCCAACCCTTCATTTCATAATCATATTGTAACTAATCAATAAGAAAATGAATGTAAAGAAGCATAATCAACCTAAAAGTGTATCCTCATTGCATCATCACATTGAATGCTAACTAAAAAACTAAATATCTCCACATATATACAAATTGAACAAAAAACTTAATATCTAAAATGCTGTCGAAATTTTTTTATCTGTACAATTTATAATATGAATCGACCAAAAATATGAATACATCTTATCTAGATCTATGGTTCGAAAGAAACAAGACTAAAATGTGCAAGATTTATAGGATAAAAACGAGGGAATAAGTTGAGCATATCTTGAGAGGGAGATTGGAGAGCTAAACAACAGCGAAATCCTTCAGATCCGATGATTTTTAGGGGAGCAATTGAGAGGGAGGGGAGATGGGAATAGGAGGCGACCTCTCTCTGTTAGTCCTAGCGGCTGGGGACGACTAGGTCGGGATGGGATGGCAACCACGCGTCTGATGCTACATTTATAAGTGTATGACCTTTATGCTAGGCGATACACTGCCAAACCACGTTGACTCCTCGGTAAAATCCTAAACTATGTATGTGGATACATTGCTATATACCCAGCCAATCGAATTACATACCATGTGAATGACTTTGTCGTTTGCATGTTACATTTCTATGCCCACTATATCAAAGTCGACTTAAGAGCGTTAAAAAAATTCCACAGGTATCATCCTGCTCTAAATAGATAATGCGTGTCCGTGTCCACCGCATCGAAAAGTCTTGCACACATGGCACAACACTGTATTGTAGCACACGACATGCAGTCCACGCAAGAAGTCCATATACCGCACAATACTATATTGTAGAACACGACATGCACTCCACAGAGGCAGTGCATATGGTAAGAAAGGCTGGTTCACTCCTGCCTACGGATGCAGTGCACAAGATTTCCCTGGCAAAGGCATATGCGGCTACATAGCAGGTTCAAGGTGCATTCCAAAGATAAGGATGCGGTGCATACGCCTGCACAACCATACGTTCATCGCGGGTGGAGAACATACACCGGATGACCACATAGGCAGCGGTGCAACCATAACTTATCGAGGCAACACACGATGCTCTCAACTACCAACAGTGATACATATAGATGTCAACAAGGTGCCTTTCCGGATAGCAAAGAGACGCAGCGTATCTTGGTGTATGGTGGCGGAAGGAAGAATCCATTCCACGGTCATCGCTTTACTGCGCCTGCGCGTTAAGTATCAACGTCGGTCATTATTAAAGACGAACAGTAACCCAAGTGGCAGGCATTATGGATTTGGTGTGAGCTATATAAGCGCAGCAATTATTTGTAGCACACGACATGCAAATTCCACCTAAGGCATATACCGCATAGCACTATATTGCAGAACAAGACATGCACTCCACAGGCAAAGTGTATATTGTAAGAAAGGGTGGTTCACTCCCGCCTATGGATGCGTGCACAAGATTTCCACAGCAGTGCATATGGCGCGGCTGCATGGCAGGTTCAACATTCCAACATAAGGATACACAACCATACGCTCATCGTGGGTGGAGAACAACCATATGTTCATCGCGCAAGCACTGCGTAGTCCACCTAGGCAGTGCATATACCGCACAATACTCTATTGTAGAACACGACATGGATTCCACAGGGGTAGTGCATATTGTAAGAAAGGGCGGTTCACTCCTGCCTACGGATGAAGTGCACAAGATTTCCAGTGCAAAGCAATATGCGGCTGCATGGCAGGTTCAAAGGCATTCCAGCATAAGGATGCAGTGTATACGCCTTCACAACCATACGCTCATCGCGGGTGAAGAACACACTGCATGCAGACCGCATAGGCAGTAACCATAACTTATCAAAACAACATGACATGCAACAACATATGCAAAGGTATAGATGTCAATAGCGAGCCTTTCCTGGATGGCGAAGAGACACAGCAGTATCTTGGTGTGCATGGTAGGTGTAGTCCATTCCATCGTCACCGCATCGCTGCATGCGCGTTAAAAAACAATGGTCAGCGCTATTAAAGATAGTGCAGCACCCAAGCGGTGAGGCATTATGGATTTGGTGTGAGTTGTACTCCTCAAAGTTTATAAATAGTGCCAAAGACCTCTTGACACTTCTAAACAGCATCAAGATTAGGGATAACTATTCGATCTCACATACCTACCAAGCTCCATAATGCCTCGCCCTAGCCACCGGTTGGGCCAAGTTCTCCGGTGCTCGTGATACCACTTCCAACACCGCCTAGCTCCGGGACGACAAAGAAGAGAAAGAGGAGGTCTCGTCAGCAGAGCTGTCACGGCTCAAGGTGTGGTAGCCGCTGCGGAGAAGGAGCGAAGCTACAAGAACCTACATGAATATGCCTCTTGCTCCGCCGACAGCAACCAATCCTACGACCTGATACTGCCGCCAACCTCAACAAAATTGAACTCTGCTCGAGTGGAGAAGAAGAGGCGGAGGAGGATGCAAGGAACCGAGGAACAGACCGTGTTCCTCACTTCCATGGAGAGCGAGAGTATCTCTGCCCACCGCCCGGAGAAGGAGAAGGGGAGGCCAAGAAGGAGAAGGAGGAGGTCAAGAAGGAGAAGGAAAGGGAAAAAGTGGAGGAGGATGCCCTGAACCGCGAGAGGGTCGCTGCCTACGGGCGATAGGGTCAGCTGCTCATGAGGCCAACCGATAGTAGTTCGAGATGACCAATCAGTTTCTGACAGTAGCGAGGTGAGGAGGAACCAACACGTAGCGCAACATCATAGCAGGTTTGAAATGTAGTAGTTAAAAGGCAAAGGTTCTTTTCATGGGCTGCCTGCTTTAAATTGCCATCTCCTCATCAACAGTATGGAAGCAATAAACAAGTCTTGCGATGTTTGTCCGACGCAGGGCTCTTTTAGTTAAAGTCCATCGGCTAACAAACTTTCGGATCCTTAAGTTTGTTACTAAATCAAATTAGCCTACAAAGCGTGTGTTTAAGAAGCAGAGTTGTGGTTACGCATTTTTAAGGTCTAAAATGTAGTGTTTTAATTAGTTTTTGTATTTTTATGTAACATGAGGGTATAATACTTTACAAAAGCATTGCTATGTCAGCAACTACTAATGGGCCAATGAACTATATTAGTGGGCCTTTAATATATATAAGGAACCGCTATATGGTTGTAAGTTTTGAGGTATTGTATGGACAATTTCAGTGGGCCCTTTTTTATAACTACTAGCATGATTTGCATGATCTGTTGTTTATAAGGATACGAGGAGTCTGAAGCGAAGGTATAAGTTGCAATAACGGCACCGCTCATCATTTTCAAGATTTAAACTCAAGAACAAGGTGTCTATCTAGCGCATAATTATATATTATTTTGTAGTCCATCACATACTTGTTCTTATTAGATCCATCCTTGTTTACTACTATAGAAATAATCAGATTCAAGCGGAAACGGGACGCCTTCCTCCCATGGACGAGGGCTGCATAACGGAGATTCATCACATTCCTGCTCATGGAACGACGGTTCTTACTATGGTGTACACCAACGAGGAATCCACTATCGACAAAATACTCGAATGTAATTTAAGATTGGCTTGACGAGGTTAGTATTGATCCAATTATGCAGAAATTTTGCAGTACCTTTTCCTAACCAGTACTTTGAACCAGTTTTCATTCGAATCAAACATTTACCCCATACATCCTTTTTAGAATCCATTGTTTTTCCTATGATCAAGCAAACTATTTGTAATACGAATTAATGTAACCCCATACATACGTTTTTTCCTGTTTGGCACATGCTTATTTTTCTCAGTATTCGAAGATAACGTAGTATCTAAAAATACTATAGTTTTCAATAGTTTGGGAGTTTGGCCACAGTAAAACACAAAAGTTTCAAAACTATGGTATTGCAAAAACTAAGGTTTTTTTGCACGTTTCAAGAAAGAGGTCTAGACCTATTTTTTACAAATACTATGTTTTTGTGCAAACTGTAGTATTGATTGCCTTGCTGATATACTATGGTTTTAGAATATTTTGTTTGACAAAACCAAGAAGCCAAACGGAGCCTTAGAGGGTATGGAAAATGCGATCCTACATTTTCCCCTACTCCTATTGTTCACGCCAAGAATCAAACATGTTTCACTAGATTCTCGCTACTTACTAAATGATCAAATTTTACTTAACAGGACGACAGCAGCATGTACATAGGACTCGACCTTGAATATACTCCTAGAGGCAAACAACAAACCATCGCCGTAGTACAACTCACCATGATGCAGCACGTCCTAGTGTATCATTACGCCAGGGCACTAAGGAATGCCAAGGGCTACGGATTTTCTAAAATAAAAACAGATCATGTTCATAGTATGGACAAGAGGATGACATAAACATGATGCAGAAGAGAAATTTGATATCCCCATGAGTACCACGCTGACATACAGATATATTCAAGTCAGGCCACGAGATAATCACAGGATGGCATGTCCAATCTTGGCAAAGAAGACTCATTGATAGGTCATACATTCGATGAAGATACTAGCCAGTAACTCAAACATGTATGACATATGGGAGTGGAAGCCAATGCCAGAGAATATGCATTACTCAGCAATAGATGGATATGTCACATACGAAGTCAGACAAGAGGATAGCATTCATCAGGAATCTCCTCGGTTTAGATAAACCAATCTTGGATGACAAGCTCTACATCAGATGTCATGGAGGTTATAAACCAAACAAACTACATAAACAAGCAGTTCCATCAGAGGATACCAAGAAGATAGGCGTATGAGCAATACGGATTCAATCCACAAGAAGATGTCGATGATCGGTGAAGCAAGAAGATGGCTAGAAGGAAATGTGAATTCAGTAAAGACTTTTGTAGCGTATACGATATAATATCGTTTGGTGATTTTAGTTGATAACCACATATAACATGTGGATTTGATTTAGCGTTTGATGTTTTCTAACAATGTCATTTTAAAAAGCTCGAAACACTACTTAGTGTGTGTAATACTTTGAAGAATGTGTAATTATATAGAGCCTTTGCATTATGAATTTTTTATTCCAGTAAAACAAATCATATATCCATTTTAAATACAATATTCTAGTTTTTGTAGGATTATGGTTATTCTCATCATTTAACTATATAGAATACAAAATAAATAAAGATGCAAATAGAAGTAAAATGCAAAGGCATACACGAACACTCAATGGCAAAGTATATTTACTACTTAAGGCGTAACAAGATGACTCCATGCATAAAAACTCTAAACCGAAACATAGTGGACAAAAACAAATAATTATTTAGGCAGCTTATAAACCAGATGATCAAGAAAGGCATAATCATGCATAAGTTAGGCAGTCCTTTGTTTTAAAACCCATCCTTTAAAACCTAGGTAATGCAAATGGCGAATCTCAGCAAGACATCAAAATCGAACTTGAAAGCTGAAAACGAGGTGAAAAAATAACTTATCGTGTACAGTATATAAACCGTATGACCGGCAGCAAAACTTATCTAAACACACATTCGACCTTACCGCTACGCAGTGCTTATTCCAACCTAGAAGCGAATACAAAATCACAGACAAATTAGGCAAAGGCACCTTTAAAACCTAGGAAGTGCAAATGGCGTAACTTGTGTAGTGTATCAAAACCTGAGAACTCGAAAGCCGAAACATAAAGTGAAAAAATTATTGTACAAAGACATAAACTGTATGACCGGCAAGCAAAACTTATCAAAACACACGCTTTGACATTACCGGCATGGCAAGTGTTTACGCCAACCTAGAAGTTAATACAAATCATGCATAAATTAGGCAGTGCATCCTTTAAAACCTAGGCAGTGCAAATGGCGTAACTAAAGTAAATAGAACTTAGGCAAAGGCACCTGCACAACTTAGGCAAAGGCACCACCAAGAGAATACAATGTCGCCCCCGATAATAAAGTCAATAGGACTTACATCAAATACAAGCTGTGTGCAAGCAAAGAGAAGTAAATATATATTGGTCAATAAGAAAGCAAAGGCACAATTACAACTTAGGCAAGATACACTGCACAACTTAGATACAGCTGGTGCAAAGGCATCAATGAAATCTAATAAGGAAGTTAAATAAAATTACGGAAGATCACTCATGATCACCCGAGGCGCCAAAATTAAGGCATACAAGGCAAAGGTATTGCTTCTAAACAAGGCAGAGCAACCAAAACTACCATCCCATACACGATTTAGTGTTCTCTAGTATCCAACCCATGTAAAGGTAGTCCAAGAAACAAAACCCGTGGAAAACAGACTCATTCTGCTCACATCGCCACGACCAGAGCAAACCACCCAATGCCTAGAACCATGAAAACAACCACCTTCCCACACCCCCAACACCAACAAGACACACCATGCTCCGCCAACAACAAAGAACTACCCCAGATCACCCCGCCGACTCCACCCCAACGGAATCTAATCCAACCCACCACCGCAAGACTAAACAATCTTCCGACGGTAGCAAGTTAAGTTCGCCTCAAAGAACCTGCACCGATTTAGAATGGAACTCCCCGATCTTGATAGAGAGGATACATTCACAAAAAAGGTAAACGGTATACAGATCATGCGAAGGCCCCGCTCCTCTTATTCAAGAAACAAGTAAGAGAACTTACAACAAGAGGTACACCGAATCAATATCAATCAAAATCATATAATTCCGGTTTAACACTAGATTCTTCGCAAATCTGTAACAGAAAGTAAAATGTATAGTACATACTATCTAACTCCACTTTTAATTCATTCATTTCAGTTCCTTATCGCCATATAAAGCATATGTGACTAACAATTTAGAGATTACATATGTACAATTTTTTTTCAGATGTAATTATTGAGAAAAATAGGAAATAGAATTTATATAGAAAGTATAGACAAATATATTAAAACATCGAATCAGTGAAAATAATCACTAAGGATTAGAAGATTGCATAAAGAATTACTAATTTTCTGCCACACTTATTAAGAATTATCTTATGCTAAAAATATTATTTAATTATTAGGTGAAATGGAGGACAACAGAAGTCCTAGTCCTGGGAAGGTATAGAGCAATATACAACATACCTTGTAGTCATCACTAACATAAATATAGAAATAGCATTTATTTAATACAACTTATTTGCAGAGCATACCTGATAATACGGATGCTGACGAAAAAAGTCATTGCTGACCCAAGGTAATGCTGTAAAACAAAGTAAAAGTACATATTATTAGTGTTTATGCTTCATGTAGTAAGGAAAAATATTGCCCCAAAACAGATAACTAGGACAACAGTCAGGTCCACACCAGCCAGCTATCAATAACACCATCACAAAGTGTGGACTGCACAGAAACACCCACACAGGAATGGCAAGTGGAAGATCAACTAGCAGAAGAGGAAGAGAAGAAAAAGAAAAAGAAAGCAGAAAAAAAGGAAATTGAACCTGGATAAAGTTAAGAAGAAACTACCTCTTGCATCAACCTCTGAAGAAAGTGTGGACGATGACAAAAATGAACAAAACATACCCAGATGACCCCATCCCATCGAGTGTTCAACTTCTGATGCAGCACTATAGTAGATTTATAGTCCAAAGACAAGAAGATTGAAGAAGAGGAAAGCAATAATACCGTAAGATCAAGATAACCCTGAAAAAAAAAGAAGAGAGCATCTAGAATAGCAAAGGAAGAAAAGGACATCCGAAAGAGCAAGAGAACAAAACAGATGATGATGAGAGCAAAGGATTTACGGTTTATGAAGACTACAATGTTCTTCTAGAAGGAACACAACCTAAAACAGAAGATGATGATGCCGCAGTGATACGGAAGAAAATGAAGGAGAATTGATAATCAGGTTAGTAAAGATTTACATAAATAAATTAACCATATGACATTCATTTTGGAAAATCCATAGCATGAACTGACAACATAAAATCTTACATGCAAAGCTAGAGAAAACGCAAACGCAAGGACCAGAAAGCAAGAATATGATTCAAGGAACCTTGACAATAGGTGACAAAGCTACACAAGGACACAAGCACAAACTATACAAGAAGGTGTTCACTCAAAGAGCTCAACAAATTGCTTAAAGTGGTCCTTAGCGAAGATCAAAAACCGAGCTATCAAATGTTGGGTGGGGATTCTGTTTAATTACAGTAACATCAAACCTGTCACGGCCAATGATCTTGTGGTTATATGAGAAAATTGATAGAGTTACAATGGTAATGGAACTTGGAGCCGACGTGACATTGAAATAACACCGTAAGTTGTGAAATCAAAGGTTCGGCTTCGATGGACCTAACGCAGCTCCATTACCATCAAGCATGGTAACACAAAGCTCTAAATGGCTATGGAAAGAACTTGGAATAACAGACAAAACAAGTTCAACTTAATGATCTGTATAAGCAAATAAAGAAAGGTGGCACAAGTCCTTTCACAATGCAATGCATATTTCTGGTCATTTTAAAGAGTATTGTCTGCCCCACTCTACACGCAAGGATAGGCCGAGAGGCTAGAATGATACACAATGTAGACTATAAGAAGCTTCAAAAAATGGATATCTGCCGTAGTAGTGGATGAACTGAAGAGAGGAGTTCAGAATTTTTTGCGTAAAAGAAAACAGAAAAGAAAAAGGGTAAGGTCCTGTTAAAAACAAATACCAAAGGAGCCGAGGGATGCACTCTGCCTTTAATAGTCTATCTGGACACTAAAAGGTTTGACAATTCAATCAACACGATTGAAACACCACGGCTGCATGTTCTTGACAATGAATTATTGTCATCCATTGTGAAGAAGGACAGACAGAAACATAACATTGAGGAATTCGGAGCATTGAAATATGTAAGTACACATACTGGTAATATGTATCTTTGTATTTCCTTATTGCATATCTGATTTAATTCCGTAACATAATAACATTGAGCATTAAAATATCTAAATTGTCCTCTTCACATGAAACAGTCAAGACTAGTTCAAGCAACACTACAACAAAGGTTTTCATACAAAGAAAAAAGTTCCTCAAATACGGTGGTGGATAATGACTAGGAGAACCGGAAGAACAAGTATGCAATAGTTCTTGTCGGTGACAACTCAAACATTCAAATTGAAGAACCTTCTGTCCAGCCAAATCCAATCGGAGGTCTCATGACAGACGTTGAGAAGATGCAGCAAGCAATGGATCTCCTGAGACAGATTGCAGACAACCTAGAAAACATATGTCAAAATTTAGAAACTAACGATGAACTAGGCCTCATCAAGAATTCTGCATAAGATGTCAAGAGAGCAGGACTTCAGATTCTAGACTCCTTGGATAAGCTTAAGTAATACATGGAGTCGGCAAAAGATATAGCAGTTAGATTAACAGCAAAAAGAGGACCTGAATAGAAGATCCTGCATCATGTTCATTGCCGCAGAATGAAACTGAGAAAACAACTCGGCAAAGTTAATACGCCTAAAAACAGAAGACGCAACGATCGAAGCTACAAAGGTAATTTATATACCTATTGCAAGTTATTGCACGATATAATAAGAATGATTGCTCCTAGTTTAACAGTGCTATATTTTTATTTCCAAATGGATTGGACAATCAGGCAAATGATACCAATAATGAAACTGCAGCAGAAGGATAGGAGCATGCAACATCAACAATAACAAAAGACAAATATCTAAAGGTAGATGCTCATTTAGTAGAAAGGGGATAATTTGCTATAATATAAAGAAAAAGAAAAATCTGATTTAACATTCGTAACAATTCAACAAAGAACTAATATAAACTTCTAATTGGAGGAGGACACAGGAGGAGATACAAACAACCAAACCCCCTCTGACGAAGCAGCAGCAGCAGAAACAAGCATACGCTCATCTGACACAGCGAATAGGCAGGAACATGATAAACAAGAGGAACATCATATAGAAGATAAAGAAAAACAGAAAATCAAAGTTAAAGACAGTGAAGTTGGACACAAAGCAGAAGATTTATCGCCAACAAGACTAACTGGACAAACAGAAGGTCTCTATGAAAATTAATTTGTTGAACCATTTGATTCATTTGTAAACATACCATGTTTCTACCGTGTAAATAAATTAAAGATACACTTGCAAAATAGAGCTTGCTAAACATATCAAAAAATCTGGCTGTAATGACCATGAAGTGATTTGTATGAACGATTATGGTTACAAGTACTAGCCAGTCTACCATTTGCACTTGTCATATACGACAGTTGAACCAGTAAACTGCCTCAACTACTGTAAATGAACTGTCATCGAACTACCATTATGATGCACTGCCTAGCATCAGTCATTGCACTGATTTTTCTGCACTTTATTTTTCACACACTAACAATTTTTTCTTTCCATGACATGTATAGTGGAGACTAAGCAAACAAGGACAAGAAAATATAATCAGAATGGACAAAATTGTATAACCTGATATGCAAGTTCATAGACAAAAAAAGTGTCAAAAGAAGATACAACTATATTAAAGTGAGATGATTTTAAAAATTATCATTTTGCACTTTGCATATTTTGTCAGAACCATATTGTGTTATAATAAAAATTACTCCACTCTGCAGATCTCGGTATATCTTGAAGCACGAGAAAACCAATATGAAGGTGCCACTGTATTACATATGAAGTGCTTTTAGAAACGAAGGACTGCTAGGCGATACAGAGGGTGAATTTGTGTTAACTTATCTTTAAGAACAACTTAGGAGAACCAAGTCGAAGAAGAAAATTATTCATTACAAAGCAACTGTAAGTACTACAGAAAAAGCAATTGTAAATAATAAACAAAAGTTTTATATATTAAGAGCAAACAAACTAACGGTTGTTTTGCAGCAAAAACTTATTAACATTAGAGCAGTGAAAGACGATAAAAGGAGTATGTGTTGGGTAGAGGACTTGTTTAAACCAGACGCAGCAGACCGTCTAGACAAATACGAACTAGTAAGTAGAACAATAATGTTCATTAAAGTATATTTTTTGACAACTTGAAGAACACCATACTACGAATATACAAGCTTGTATATTCATTTTTTAAATGTAAAAATATGTTAACAAATTTTAAATAATTGCTCATGCAGATAATGTTTCCTTTTCTCGAGTGACCTCCTAAGGGAACTTCAGGTTTAGTAGGTCACTGGTTCAAATTGACAGTAGATATTTTGGAGAAGAAGTTCAGAATTTATGATTCGTTGAGAGAGCTAGGGGATATTGATCTTGAAAAAGTATGCTCAAACTTGATCAGGAAAATAAAGACATTGTGGAGTGAAGGTTTTGGAACAACAGAAACAAAAGTCCAAACGCTGGATGATTTTGAGGTAGTATATGAACACATACCTCTACAAGATAACAGGTAAATGTTCATACATAACATAAAATATAGTCTTGCATTGAACTACTTATCTTTGTCAACTTTTAACCATCTGACAACAACTAAAACGAAAAACGTTATGCAGATGTGACTGTGGGTTCTTCATGCTCTATATGATCGAGAACTGCACCAGAGATCACATTCTGGAATTCACAAAAAAGGAAATTTCTGGGTTACAAGGAAATGCTTCTCATGAGGATGCTGACATCAGACATCTTCAACGTAAACATCAAAACATCAAATGATAGAATATTAGGTAATCCTTTACATAGTTTTTTGACTAGTATTGTTCATACTACAGTATGTTGTTTCATAACATTGTTACTATCAAGTGCAACAAAAGTATTTACAAATTTGCTGCATCTACAGGCCATTCCAAATATCAAGAGCTATTCACAAGAAGAGATTTCCAGGACTTGAAGAGAGATATATTGCTAGGAATTCAAGAGAAAGAAGACAAGATGTCAAACAAATCAATGATACAACTGAAAGAAACTAAGGAGAAAGAGATCTTCAGAGAAAGATATAGAAGAAATCCAAAAAGGTGCAAGGTTTCCATGGAAGAACAGAAAAATCGAAATCCAGAAGAAAGACTTGTTTCCATTCCAGCAGAATTTAATGAAATGGAGAATGCAAGGAATGTACGACAAAAACTAATCGAATATGCATCAAAACCAGATTATAGAGAGTAAGTGTAAAGCTTAACTTGATACAGCTAGATCTCCTTTAATTAGCCTAGATATTTTTGATCTAATCTAAACTAACACCCATGTAATACTAATCCTGTTTTTGTAATACAACCGGAGATTTTTATCAAGATAACTAGATCCAATGAATCAAGAGATTTTAATCGATATATAACGCACGTGAACTAGCGTACGCTTCAAAGAGAATGGATGGATAGACAATGAATTTTAGATGCCGCCATCCACACATGGAGAAGTAATGATGAGTTCAAATCTCTTTCCAGAAGGTAAAAGGGTAATCCTACCCACACAGTAATATCAAGATTAGATTTTATGGACAAAACAAAAATTTCGAACTCAAGATATTGCACGCACAATTGATTACCTCATAGGAACAAACGACCTTACAAAAGGAGGCACGGTGAGTTATTTTAGAAATAAGCATAAATTTCTATATTTAGTATTAAGACACCTCATAAAACTAAAATTACCATATGTTTAAAACTTACTTGAGTATTATATCTACTTCCATACACGTATACTACTACCGGTTCATTGCAAGAAACATTTTTCAGTTTATGTCTTAAATGGGTCTCGCCGAATCCAAAGGTTGAGATCATAGACTCCTTCAGATACAATAACAAGACAGAGATGTAGGATTACCACAAGAATATAGGACAAACTATGGTAAGACTCCTACCAAAATGTAGACATTACTAGAAAACTTTACTAGAGTAAGAGTGTTATTTCTAAAAAAATATCATAACTTACTAGCCTTTTTATCTAACAATGTCACTATAATGTTTCAATATACAACCAAGGTGTTCGAATAAGTGCTAGAGTGCATTTACAAAGATGACACATTGCCAAGATGGAGTGCATCATTCAAAAGTGCACGCTACATCAGAACTAAAAAACAAGATGAAGACGCATGTGGAGGTGGACATTATATTACCTGCAGAGATATAATGGCGAAATTATAGAAAAAAGAAAAATGTTAAGTGTAAGCAGTAGTTAGATAGAAAATTTTCAAAAATGTTGATTATATATACTTGAAAACTAATAAGACTTTACAATACTTATCAGGACACAAGCTCCAAGATCGTAGATGAACAATCAGACACAATGTTGTTCCACAGATCTAACCAAGCAATCAAGAACCTACCAGCAGATCTTAGGAGTTGGGCTCAGACATGGAGATGCAACAAATTGCAATAACATTAAGTGATTAGAAGAAGATTCTAAAACATGTACATTATTTCACAAACCTGATTGCATGCACATATTGCATCTAACTAGACAGAGGCAAAGGAAATAACAATATCTGGGTGTAAGTACACGCTTGTTAACTGTGAATGTATAACTTGATTTCTGATTTTAAGTTGGTAGTAATATCTACTTGTAGTGTATCGGCATCTATGGGCCAAAGCATCTGATACACTCTTGCATAGCTATGTGTAAAATTACAATTTCATCACAATGAACCAAATAATAACCGACATCTATGTGAGCAAAGTATATCAAAAAACATACAAATGATAAAAACAATTGCATAGCTATGTGTCAAAATTATATTATCATCACATCGAACCAAGTATAAACTACTTCCACATGACGATAATAATCAAGCCAGATAAACTTCCTCTAAGTAGTCTTTAAACAAACTTCTTACATAGGTATCCTTGCACTACCATGGACAAATTGCATACATAAGTAAAGAAGGCAAGACAAAATCAGCACAAGGCGTAATATACGTATGTACGAGGCAGCACACCTAAATTTACGTGGATAGTGAATGCACCACTACAAACACTATTCCATCCCTATGTGTGAAAATTATATTTTTAGCGCATTCAACAGAGTATAAACTGCTTCTAGATGATCATTTAAAAAATACCTAAATCGATATCCTTGCACTACCATAGAACCATGAGTACATGAGTAAATACGATAGTGCAACCAAATGGTCAAGGCGTAACAAATAAGTCAGATAGCACATATGAAAAGAACTCCGCAAATAATCAGAAGCTAGTCGAGCAAAGGCAAATAGAAAATTCACTGACAGATAGACACTTGCATGTATGTACTTACTCAATTATATACAATCTTGCTCCATCACATTCATCAAGTGCTCTTCACAAACACCGTTACAAACACTTACAACATGATAGGCCAAATTTAGCTAGCATTTAAAACATGGAAGACGCTTTACAAGAGATTTGGACAGTATCTTAACAAGCTCCTTGACATCTTAGTGCAAGTCATCCATGCACTCCGTGCAGTTACGACGGCGCTCAAGAATGTCCTTCAGAGATTGCATTGCATGTAGCCTGTCAAGACGTGCATTTTTTGTTGTTTCAATGTCTTCAAAACGATTGGCTATCATGTCGGCCAATTGCTCATCAAGCTTCGCTCTATCAGCTAGTAGTCGAGCCATATCCATCGCCGTAGTATTCCGCCTAAGTCTCAGTCGCAGCGCCAACTTTATTCGTGTTCAGCTACAGCTTCATCTTAGCAGCATCTTCGATTACGTGCTGCTTTGCGTCGATCTCATGTAGTAGACGGTCACACTCTACAGTAATACTCATCTTTTCTGCCTCCTTCTCGGAGAGCTTCACACACAATTCTGATACCTTAGCATTCTCAGCAGCAAGTTCATTACGAAGCCTCTGATATTCTGCATCAACATTATTACTGCCATCCGAAACTCCCGTAACTAATGGCAATGAATCCTAATATTTTCACAGAAAACAACAACAAGATTTAGTGTAAATAGAACTGATCGTACTAAAAATAGCCAACATACAAATACACACACATTGATTAGTCCGCTCAGATGCACCACAGAAATGCATTTACACGTAGTAGATGCCAAATGCGAGCAACCATGAACACAAGAGGAGTAAGCCCTATATGTAAGTTCCAAACGTCAACAACACAACAAGAGTTTCAAAACCTAATCCAAACTTAGAAATGAATACAAGAAAAATAAAAAGCAAAACTAACTCGGATTGCCGATCTTATGACGGTTGCATCGAGACGATGACGAACCTTCGGCAAAGGAATCCACCATGGTGGGCCGCAAGGGAGCGACCTCCGAGCCCCGTCTCCTCTGCTCAGCAGCTTCCAAATGTTTCGTAACAGCTGTCTGCTGCTTTCTAGATATAGGGTTCCTCATTGGATCCATGGCAGAAAGAACTGAAAATAGAACTGAAGAAGAACCGCCTAGAGGAAAACAAACCGCCTAATAGAAGAGGAACTAGGACCGGAATGCGAAATGTTAATCATCGACGTCTAAATTTATAATATACTTATACACATTGAACAGTCGTCTCACCTACCAACAATAAAACACACCCCACACATCATCCAAGACCAAAGATTGACCAAAGCTATAATACTATGCCTAATGTAAATGCAATTAACAATTTAGCGAATGAAACAACACACGCGGATCAAAAGTTAAGTTTACCGAGGTTGCGGACAACAATACGCATGACACTGCAGTAAAAATAGAGCAGTTCAACATAATACAATACTAGAGCACTTCAACAAGCTAATAATATGGCAATGCACACAGATAAACTGTGCAGTACTCAATGTCGAAATTTCATAAAAAGTATAATACTTTGAGTAAAATGAACTATAAAATTTCAATTACCCGTAAATAAAAAAAACATAATATGCACAAGTGTCAACTATGAACTGCCTGGATGTACAAGTTTAGATTTGTTATTAGTCTGTTAGACTTTCAATTTTTTTGCATAGGTACAGAGGGATTGTCAGTCTCAGATGGTAAACGATAGGATACCTTAGACAAGCATGGGTAACAAGACGTCGAAGCATTAGCACATAACCGTTTTAGTTGCTTGATTTATAAATGCAGGGAAACCGAAGGGACCCCCCTCAAATCTCTCCACCGCTCTCCCACTACGCACATCCAGAGCACTTCCCGAGAACAGTTCCTTAGAGCAGAGCAGTTTCTCAAAAAAGTTCGTCCCCTCCCGATCGAGTTTTCTCCTATAATTCCGTATCCCTTTCCTTTTCTTTATTGGTTTGAGTTCTAATCCTTATTTCTTTCTTCATTTTAAGAAGCTTTGTTCTTTTATTTTAATCTCCATTCCATTGTCTTAGTACAAATCGATGGTGAGTTTTGCATCACACTTCCAATTTTTTTTAGTTTCCTCATAATCATTTATGTGTTCTTCCTATCATCTTATCCCCGTAATACTATGGTGTAATTTATGCATGATAAATGATCTATTTGACACTTTCTAGATTAGGAGTTAATGCACAGTTCACTCCTTAAATGCATTATTACTTTTAACAGGTGTTTATTGGAATGGACTGTACAGTGTACGGCCAACCTGCCAACAATTGTGGTAGGGCACAGAGGAGAGCAACCAGCTTCCAGGTTAACATTGTTCAAGGTTTTCCCATCAATGGTGTGGTAAGTTTTTACATATTTAGGAGAAAGTTTTCGAAGGTTTTATTCAAAAAGTTCGAAATTTTCATTTTATGTAATGTTTCTTTTACTGTCTTGTTGTCACATGAACTGAACCATGTTGTTTACCTTCAGGTAGTGCCATGCTCATTTAGGGAAAGACTGAATGATTTCATTCCAAATAATTGGATGGTTGCAAACAAAGGAAGCATTAAGGAATTCTGATTTGTTCCTCAAGAAGTCTAATGGTAGGACAATAATTTGTGGTCCATACTAGAAGTCCCTGATGAGGGTTTATGATATAGCACTTGGAGATGTAGTGCATTTAGAATATGATGACGCACTAACTTGATGATGTTGGTTTGAACTTGACCAACTTATTTCATGTCACTGCTTACTCTAATGGTGAAGAGAAAAGATTCATGAAGCAACCGGTATTTCCTTATTTATCGTAAAACAATTTGCACATACAGTTTTTCCTTGTCCTACTACTATTTCATCATAATAACATTCTTTAATACTCAACATGTATTTCCACTCATTCATCGAGGTGGAGATGTGCCTACATCCATCAAGCATTCTCGATAGGACCATCTTCTCGTATATAAATGCACTAATCGAGCAAGAAATGGCTTCAATCCTGCTTGGCATTTTCAAAGATCTTCATGTCACGTAACATCGCTTTTTGAAAGTAAAGATGAAAAGCATTGGGTACACATGATGAATATGGATAACCATGACCATAATGCACCGTTAGTTTCACATATTTAATAATATTTTATGTTTAGATTAAACATATAATTTAGTGAACTTGTTAATTTAGAAAGCTTGTTAAAATACGACTTTTTCTTTATTGCGCTCATGCCAATTGAGGCTCTAGATGGTTTCTGTACCTAACTCGTGGCATAGCACATCCGCATGTATAGGGACATGATCTTGAAGGAGAAGAAGAGAATTATATTGCATGCATACCGTACATAAGGGACAATGGACGGTCGCTTCACCACAGGATGGTCTGACTTCACATTTGCTGCTGATGTTGGATGGGCATCTCTACTTCTCATTAAAGTAGAGCATATGCAGGAGCACCTTGGTCTCAACTTTGTTGAGATTGTCATCTAGTGGTTAACTTGGGAAAACACTGTTCAGATAGTCATCATTTCTTGTTTAATCTAGTGCTGAAGTGTATTATACCCGTGTTGTTTAGTAAATTGAACATCTTTAATATACTGTAATGTCAATGAATGTACTCAGTAAGTTGAACACTTTAATCATCTTCTAAATATTGCATATGTGAATCTTGGACATTGAATACTACGCACTGTTCAAGCTACAACAAATGCACTACCTCCTATGCTACGAGCAAGCCAATCGATCTCATCCTAAAATCAGTGCAAGACCCAAAGAAAGCGCATGATCAGCACTGTGACTATATACACAAAGATCGCACTACGCTTAGTCTGCAACCAATGCATCGCAATCCCGTAGAAGGCAGCATGGCCTCCTGTAAGTAGTGCACGACTTAGTACAACACAGATGCCCAGCACTGCACGCCGTGCACTGCTGAACATACAAACAATGAACTGTCTCTTTGTCCTACAAGCAAGCCACTCGAACTCCTCATATAAGCAGTGCATGGCCTCCTGATGCACAACACTACACGCCACGCACTGCTCGGGATACAAGCTATACACTGCCTCTATGTCCTTCGAGCAAGCCACTCTAACTTCTAGTCTAAGCAATGCACGGACTAGCACAGAAAGGTATGCTGAGCAGGCACTCCATGAACTGCCTCGCCACCACAATCGGTGCATCGCTCACTGTTACTAGAAAGCTACTCGAACTACTCCGTAAGCAAAGGCATGGACTCCTATAAGCAAGGCACTAATCAGTATAACGCAGATGCTCAAAGACTACACGCCATGCATCGCCTAAGATACAAACAATGCATCGCCGCTCGGCTACCAAAGAAGCCACCGAATCCCATCGTAAGCAGTAATCGCTTAGCAGACAGATGTTCAAGCATCGCACGCCGCACTATCAACATACAAACAATGAACTGCCTCCTGCCCTACAAGCAAGCCACTCGAATTCCTCCCAGTATAGCAGTATGGCCTCGATGCACAAAGATCGCATGCCACGATCGCCGATACAAGCTATGCATCGCCTCTATGTCCTTCGAGCAAGCCACTCAACTTAGTCTAAGCAAAGGCACGACTTGATGGGTTCGTAGCATGGAAAACAAAAAAATTCTACCGCAAGGACAAACAAAACCAAGATCTAATCTAGATAAAAGCCAAGATCTAATCTATTAGAAATGTGCAACGAGATAGATCTATACTAACCTCGAGATCCGAAAGCTGCTACGAGATTAGATCTCGTTGATGTAGTCGATCACTTGACGATCTCAAGATCATGTGGACGATCCTTCCGCGCCACTGCCTAGCAGCGCCTGCAGACGGGTCACACGGCGGAGTCGGCAGACCTTCCTCTCCCTGTTCTAGCGAGCAATGAGGTAGTAGATCTTCCACGGAATCCCAGCAGCACGACGCGTGGTGGTGGTGGAGTAGAGATTTCGCAGGCTTCGCCAAGCCAAAGGCGTGTAAGAAAGGTGGAGGAGAGAGGCGGCAGAGATTGGGTGTTATTGAAGAGGGCCAAGAGAGGGCACCCCCTCCCTTCTATTTAAGGGAGGGAGGCGCGCCTGGGGAGGGGGAGTCCTAGTAGGACTCCCCTCCTAGGGTCAAGGGAAGGGGGAGGAGTCCTAATCCCCACGGATCCGTGTCTTGCCCCACTTGGACTCCTTGATCCCTTCCTTGGTTTTCAAGTAAACCCAAGAAATCCTCTAGAACCTTCCGTAACATTTCAAACCTTCTAGAATCTCCATACAACACTCGACATTTCCTAACTTAGAAAATGATCCCCAATATATGAATCTTATTCTCCCACCATTCCGGATCTCCTCGTGATGTCCTCGATCCATTCCGAGACTCAACAACATTCGGTCTCCAACGAAATTCCGTGATTCACTTAAAACAACTTCAACCTTATGTGTCACCCTACGGTTCGTGAATATGCATACGATGAAGATACCTCTCCGATCAATAACCATCAGCGGGATCCGAGATCCATAACGGCCCTACATACTCAATGATTACTTCGGATCGATAGAACCATTTAACATACGTAAACCAATTCCCTTTGTCACGCTGATATTCTACTTATCCGAGGTTTGATCACGATCTTCATACCTAGTTCTTCCTTGTTACCGATAAGTACTCTTTACTGCTCCATGTTATGTCATCCCTCAGACCCAAATACATGCTTGCAAGCTATCTAGATGACATTCCACCGAGAGGGCCCTAAGTATATCTATCCGTCATATGGATGGACAAATCCCAATCTTGGTCTATGCGCTCAACACATACTTTCGAATACCCATGACACCTTTATAACCGCGCCACGAAGCGGTGTTTGATGTCATCAAAGTAGCCATCCGGTGATGGTGATTGACATAACCTCATGGTCGAAGGATTAGGTTACTATGTATTTCAAAGCTTACATCAATACGAACTTAATGACTTGATCTTATGCTACGCTTACTATGGGTGTGTGTCCATCACATCATTCTCCTAATGATATAACCTTGTTATTAATCACATCCAATGTCCATGATCAGGAAACCATGATCATCAATCAATCAACAAGCTAGTTTTACAAGAGGCTTACTAGGGACTCTTTTACGTTTACAAAACACACAAGTATTAGTGTTTCCTAATAATACAATTATAGCATGGGATGTAAACATTTATCATAAACATAAAGATATAATAATAACCACTTTATTATTGCCTCTTGGGCATATCTCCATCAGTCTCCCACTTGCACTAGAGTCAATAATCTAGTTAAAAACTTGTGCATTCAACACCTATGGCTTTCTGGTGTTGTATAGACACTATTGCTAGTGGTAAACATAATCTTCGGATCTGACACTTCTAGGTCCGTGTGTATTTGCATGTCCTTGCGTCTCTACGCATTACTCATTCTCCAATGAGATGGCATTGTATAAATTTGGTCCTTTGGTGAGACCTTTAGTTCCTTGGGATTAAATCATGTTGATATAATTGTCGTACAATGTATCTTCATAGTATTATCCCGCTATCAACCACACCTAGTTTTATAACAAACTACTTGACGCAAATGCCCTCATCTCCGCTACAATAGCACATATACTTAGCCTTTTGTTGTAGTATCTCACAATGTTTTAACTTTGGTACTCAACCAAACTGCTATGGAACTTCCTTTCCATTACATTGTGCCACTCATAGTTTAAATTGAGATAAACTTAATTTTGTGACAAAACTAGTATCAATGCAACAATTTACAATGAACTATTTGTCACCACTATAATATATTCTTAGTTCTTCCAAAGATCATAGGAATATCCCTACTATTGTCCAATGATCATCTTATGAGTCATTCTGGTATATGCCATAACATTTAGAGCATAGGACATATCTGGATGTGTACATCTCAAAGATTGATCAAAATATTCTTGGATTTCACCAAGTGTCAAACACTTGAATCTCGTGTCAACACACTTGAATCTTGATTCAGTCCTTTCCGTGCATCAAGAACCTTTCTTGTTGTTTCCATATTGAACTCATTCAACATCTTATCTATGTACATTTGGAAAAACCATATTAGCGCCTCAATCTATCCATATAGACATTGATGCCTAATTCTTGGTTATGCCTAATTCTTTCATCGAAATGAAATTTTAACCTGTGTCAATAAAGATACATCATTTCTAATCAACGATATGTCTTTCACATAATGTATTAGAAATATGTCTTAGCGCCCCACTTAATTTCTTGCAATGCAAGCATCTTCATCGCCTCGATGAAATTAAACCTTTTAACAGCTTCATCACGATGAAGATTCCAATCTGATGCTCACTTCAACCATTGAAGTTTTGCATACTCTTTTAGCATCCTTTGAATTAACAAAACCCTTTGGATCATGTCATGGACACATCCTAGGTAACCATTCTATTAGAAGAACTTGTTTTGTTTGTTCAACTACCATATACCAAAATATATGTAGTGGTTGCTACATTAATCCGTCTGTATTAAATATCGCTATGAAAGATCAAATCTTATCATAGTCAATTCCTTGAACATTGTCGTAAACTCTTCCGACATGTCGACTATTTCATAGATGTGAAACATCCATGTCTATTTCTTTATAGATCCATATACGATTGTAAGGTCTTGCACCTTTCCGTAGGGTCTTTCAAATTCAAAGCTTGATTTCTCGTATGGAATTATCACGGATTTTATGGCTTCAATCCACTTAACGAAGTCAGACCCATCATTGCTTCTTTTGCATGTAGTCGGTTCATCATTGTCAAACAACAATGATTTAACTCTCAAATCTTGGCATTTGATTACTTACCCGACCCACTTGGTTCAATAGGAACTTAGATCTCCGTGACTACAACTTTTGAGGCACGTGAGCCATGAGCATTGTTGCTGCCTCCGGACACTACCGATGTCACAAGAACTCAGCACATATATTAACCAAGGTTCAACAACCTTGTCAAAGTTCTATTGTCCTCCCACTTGATTTTTCACCAAAATTTCTTCTCAAGAAACTAGACACTCTAAGCTTACAAACAATTTTGTCTTCGTGTTATGGAGGAATACCCAATGGTTATTCAAATAACCTACAAAGACATGCTCATCCGACTTTGGTTGTAAACACTTTACTTATGCCTAGCATACCAAAAATTTAAGAAAGGACAACCTGGTTTTATCCCAAACCATGACTTATATGGTGTCATTTCAACGGATCATTTATGGAGCTCTTTTCAGTGTAAAAGCGGTAGTCACTAAAGCTTTTAATCTTTAAATATATAATGGCAGTTTTATAAATGACACCTTTGATCTTACCATGTCAAACAAGGTTTCATTACATATCTTGAACACTCCATACTCCTATGGTGTTTTGGGAAATGCAAATCCATGGAACGATTCCTCAAATCTTAGGTGTTTTGCTAAACTTGTAACTCAAACGTCTTTATGATCCAATCATAAACTTTTTTTTATTTTCTTGTTACAATAATTTTTCACTTCATCTTGAAAGTCTTTCAACATTTTCAAATGTTTCATACTTCTTCCTTATTGAGTAAGTATATACATATACTCACTCAAATCTTCGGAGAAATCATATGAAGTTGAAATCCATCGCCCACGACTACACATAATGGACTATATATACATCAATATGTACAAATTCCAATCAGTTAGTCGTCCGTTCCTCTTTTGGCCTACGAACGGTGTTTTAATTATCTCCAGGAAAGTATCACAAGCGTCATTTGATCAAAATCAAAGACTCCAAGAATCCATCAACACGGAGTTTCTTCATGTATCCCTTTCAATATAATTTAAATAATGTATGTCACTGCAAGTGATTTTTCAATCATTTGTCTTATACATTTGAGCATTAGTTTTATGGTCGTTATTTCTCCAACCAGACTTGTATATCATCCATATATTATGGAATAAGGTAATTATTTGAACAACCTTTTGTCGTCATAATACCTGATCAAAATAACAATTATTGAAACAAATCTTCAAGGCAAGCTTTGATGTTAACGAGCAACACAACAACCCTTTGTTTGTTTTCGATGAACATCATCACATATTCTCTTGCTAGTTACTTAGGCCATTGCAGTTCATGAATTGTGTTGTCCTGTATGACACTTCATACCAACCAATTCGGTATCCAATACCGTAGAACTACATTGTTTAACAACCAAGGAATATAGCCATAACATGTATCTTACATATACCTAAGTTGGACATCTCCAATCTTTTCTTTTCTTCCAAATATTTTATAGATTCTCTTTCAACAATTCCTTTTCTTTTAAAAGAATCTATCAACATCAATAGTGGTGTCATTCACATGACACATAGTACAAAGTGTGTTTAGTCAAATACTAATACCTTTGGACTTGCACTTTGAAGTGGATCACCTTCATCAAATGTTTGGCATTCTTTCAAACTTCCATTCTTTAGTAATCTTTTAGTGTAGTAAATATTTTACTTACATCTTCTATTCATCCTTATCATGACAACTTTCATGATCAAGCTGCTATAGCTTATAAAGGTGAATTAAGTAGTATAATGTTTCTTTTCCAAAACCTTTTGGAGGATTAGGACGACCAGCGCCTCCAACCTTCACAAATTCTCATCAAATATGAGGACATATACTCTATCATGTTGTAACCAACACATTGTTTTAGATATCGCAATACCTTTCACATATGATGGTTTCTGAAACATTGCTTTCATCTCTTAGATAAACTTGATATTAAAAAATAATCTTTTGAGTATCAAGAATCATGGAGGCAAACATGATATATTAGATACTAACACTAGAATTGTTACTCTAGATTTAATACTGTTTATTAAACTTCACAGAGTAAACGGAGTTTGCTGAAAGTTTGCAATATGACTTTTAAACTTTAGATTGACACTCAAAACAATACGATACCTGCTCAGAAGCAAATATCCAGAATTTCTATAGTTCTACTATCTCAACTATAACTAAGCATAAGGTGGTGAACGGATGCCAATGACTACAACAAACTATGCAAATTCACTTTGATTGTGTTTATGATAAAATTGAGTTTGACTAATCCAAATTACAAATAAACTCCCACTCAAAACAACATCCCTCGAGTTATTTTAGTGATTACACGAACCAAATCCACTACACCAAGTCCGATCATCACGTGAGATGATGTAGCTTTAAAGGCGAACAATCAACATGTTCATCATATCATCCATATGACACATGCTTTACCTTTCGGTATTTCGTGTTCCGAGACCATGTCTGTACATGCTAGGCTCGTCAAGGTTAACCTTAGTATCCGCATGTGCAAATCTGGCTTGCACCGTCAGATGAACACGAGAATGTATCACACGATCATCACGAGATGCTTCAAACGACGAGTCTTAGCAACGGTGCCTACTAAGGACCGAACACTTTATTACTTGATATTTAGTGAGAGGGATCATCTTATAATGCTACCGCTATGATCTAAGCAATACAAGATGCATAAAGGATTAACATCACAAGCAATTCATAATTAGTGTTATATGATATGGCCCTTTTCTTATGCCTTGATCTCCATCTCCAAAGCATGGACATGATCTCCATCATCACCAAGATTAGGTCAAGGTCCGTGGCGCCGCTTCATGGTTGTCCATCATCACTAGCAACTATTAAAACTACTTGGAACAAATCTATTAAAAGATGAATAGTAAATCAGGTCTTAACAGAAATAAAGACAACCATTAGTTTCCGCCGTTGCTATATTACAACAAGGATCATTGCATACATCAAATACAATCACAATCACATGATGGCCATATCACATCACAAAACCCTGCAAAACAAGTTAGACGCCTCTAATTTTCTTTGCAAGTTTTACGTGGCTTGGGGCTTTTCGACTAAGAACGGATCTTACCTACGAAATTGAACCACAACGTTGATACAAGTGCTATCAAGTGCAAAGTGTAGATTTGATCTATACTATGATGGGAGAGATAGACACCCGCAAAGCCACTTGTGCAATACGAGTTGCACGTCAACTGTGGAGCAAGTATCATGTGCGGCGACATGTAAGGTTAGCCCGAGCCGCCTATCCCACCATACCGCAAGATGCAAAGTACACAAAGCAAAGACGCATTTAGCACCAACGCCCACAAAATCATTGTGTTCTACTCGTGCAACATATCTACGCATAGACACGGCTCTGATACCACTGATGGGTTCATAGCATGGAAAACAAAAAATTTCTACCGCAAGGACGAACAAAACCCAGATCTAATCTAGATAAAAGCCAAGATCTAATCTATTAGACATGTGCAACGAGATAGATCTGTACTAACCTCGAGATCCGAAAGCTGCCACGAGATTAGATCTCGGGTTGATGTAGTCGATCACTTGTCGATCTCAAGATCATGTGGACGATCCTTCCGGCGCTGCTCCGGCAGCGCTCACAGACGGTCACACGTGCGGAGTCGAAGCAGACCTTCCTCTCCCTGTTCCAGTGAGCAGCGGAGGTAGTAGATCTTCTCCACGGAATCCCAGCAGCACGACGGCGTGGTGGTGGTGGTGGAGTAGAGATTTCTGCAGGGCTTCGCCTAAGCCGGTGCAGGAGAAAGGTGGAGGAGAGAGGCGGCAGAGATTGGGTGTTATTGAAGAGGGCCAAGAGAGGGCGCCCCCTCCCTTCTATTTAAGGGAGGGAGGCGCGCCTGGGGAGGGGGAGTCCTAGTAGGACTCCCCTCCTAGGGCTGGCGGTGGGAAGGGGGGAGGAGTCCTCCTCCCCACTAACTGCAGTTCTTGCCCCACTTGGACTCCTTGATCCCTTCCTTGGTTTTCAAGTAACTCAATAATCCTCTAGAACCTTCCAGAACATTCCGAAACCTTCTAGAATCTCCATACAAACACTCCAGAACATTTCCTAACTTAGAAAATGATCCCCAATATATGAATCTTATTCTCCGGACCATTGCGGATCTCCTCGTGATGTCCCGGATCCATTCCGAGACTCCAAACAACATTCGGTCTCCAACGCAAATTCCATATCTACTTAAAACAACTTCGAACCTTATGTGTCACCCTACGGTTCGTGAATATGCGTATATGATGAAGACACCTCTCCGATCAATAACCATCACGGGATCTCGAGATCCATAACGGCTCCCACATACTCAACGATTACTTCGTGATCGATAGAACCATTTAACATCCGAAACCAATTCCCGTTGTCACGCGATATTCTACTTATCCGAGGTTTGATAGTCAGTATCTTGATACCTAGTTCTTCCTTGTTACTGATAAGTACTCTTTACTCGCTCCATGTTATGTCATCCTCAGACCCAAATACATGCTCGCAAGCTATCTAGATGACATTCCATCGAGAGGGCCCCGAGTATATCTATCCGCTATATGGATGGACAAATCCCAATCTTGGTCTATGCGCTCAACACATACTTTCAGAATACCCAATGACACCTTTATAACCACCCGCCACGAAGCGCTTGATGTCATCAAAGTAGCCATCCGTGATGGTGATTGACATAACCTCATGGTCGAAGGATTAGGTTACTATGTATTTCAAAGCTAACAGCAATAAATAACTTAATGACTTGATCTTATGCTACGCTTACTATGGGTGTGTGTCCATCACATCATTCTCCTAATGATATAACCTTGTTATTAATCACATCCAATGTCCATGATCGAAACCATGATCATCAATCAATCAACAAGCTAGTTTTACAAGAGGCTTACTAGGACTCTTTACGCCACAAAACACACAAGTATTAGTGTTTCCTAATAATACAATTATAGCATGGGATGTAAACATTTATCATAAACATAAAGATATAATAATAACAACTTTATTATTGCCTCTTGGGCATATCTCCAACAGGACTAGCACAGAGCAGATGTCGAGTGGCACTCCATGAACTGCCGCCTACAACCGATGCATCGCCTCACCGAAGTTCAAAGTATAGATAAATAGGAGTTCAAAGTAGGACCCTCCCATTACACCCCACAAAATATCCATTATGCAGAAATAAAAGAAAACAAACAAAATCAAATAAAACTAAAAAATAAAAGCAGATACTAACTACCAAAAAGAGAAAACAAAGACCAACAAAGTGAAAATAGGACCAAAAGAGTAACTATAGCACTTACACGCCAAGACAGATTATTGTGCATCGCCCATCCACGAGTAACTAGAACTCCTCCTACAAGCAGTGCAAGCACACAAACCACAGTTCATAGGAACCAGAAAAGAGAAAAAACCGACAAAACAACGGAAAAACCGGGAGACGTCACCGACAAAACAACGGAAAAACTGGAGACGCCCCACGATTTAACAAAACCGAACGCCCAACCAAAACATCTAGAAGCGCCACAAGAACTACACGTGTCGAGAAAACAAGACACCCCGCCGACAGACGCACCAAAATCATCCACGGCCGCCACGAAAGGCCGCGAGCGCATTCCCATGTGGGCGCCTTTTTCTAGCTGCCAGATCAAGGTGGTTTATGAAAAGAACACACATGCAAGTGGCATCTAGAGGATCCATGTGGTTTATCAAAAGAAGACTCATGAACTAAATCCATGTGGTTTATGAAAATAACACACATCCAAGTGGTGTATGAAATGAACACAAATGCAATGACGCTCAGTGTATCCATGTGGTTTATGAAAAGAGCACACATGCAAAGGACATCTACTGGTTTATGAACAGAAAACACACCTAAGTGGTTTATGAAAAGAACACACATGCAATGACATCTAGTGGATCCATGTGGTTTATGAAATGAACACGCATGGAGTTACTCTAGTGGTTTATGAAAAGAACACACATCCAAGTGGTGTATGAAATGAACACACATGCAATGATATCTAGTGGATCCAATTGGTTTAATAAAAAGAACAGAAATGCAATGACATCTAGTGGATCCATGTGGTTTATGAAATGAACACTCATGGAGTGACTCTACTGGTTTATGAACAGAACACACATCCAAGAGTTTTACTAAAAGAACACACGTGCAATGAAATCTAGTGGATCCAATTGGTTTAATGAAAAGAACACACATGCAATGTAACATCCCAAAACTTCAATCCAAGCTTATCAAGATCTAAATCATCAAATTTGGGGTTAACAAAAACTTTTTCAAATTAAAAATAAAAGCATTCATATGTGTGTGCATTTAAAATAGGAGTTGTTTTGAATTGCCATGATTGTGTGATCCAATGCTTGTAAAATGTTTCTTAGGTGATTTAAACATCATCTACATCTTTCCCAAACTTTCCCTAAAGAAAATCAAATAAAAAAGAATTAAAAAGGAGGAATGGTCATTTTGGCCATTTTAATCCACTAAACTACTTTGGTTATTCCTAGTACTCAAGTCTTAACAGAAACAATTCTTGATCTTTGTACCCCTTGCTAGTACACATAATGAGGTACCAAGGCCCACTTTTGGATCTGCTAAAAACATTCTTTATTTATTTTAATTGGCATTTGAAAATTTAATATAATGCATATGCATAGACCACCCATATTTCAAAACCCATCCATTTGAGCTCCACTTTCAAAACCCTTGCAACCAGAGACTACCTAGAACTAATGGAGATCACTCAAAAATTTTGAAACCAAATTTCAAAACTTTTTCTCTTTCGGCCATTTCATCAAACACCTTGCTGGCAAGATCATATTGGCCTAACTAATACTGTTTTGAGATGATTTTGTCTAGCAATTTGGAGGTGCCTTGATCATCTTGTCCCCTCAAGCCCCACTGCAGACCCACACCAGCATCTACCCTACCTCCTAGCTGCACTGCACTGCCATACCAAGCCCCCTCTCGCTGGCCGACCGTGCACTCGCCGCAACAGCCCTCTCCCGCCTCTCTCTCCATGTCTAGGAGGTAGCTCACACCTCACCGCCACCCCCTGTCCCCTTCCCGAGCCCAGCCCTGCAGTGACCAATTAAGGATACCACACGCCTGCCACCGCATTCATGCCGTGCCGCCCCAGAGCATGCTCTGTCCCCGCTTGGACAGACCGCCCCTTGGTCGTAGCCCGCGCCCGCTGCTCCGCCACGACCCGGAGAATACCCAGACACCCCCGCTGGCCGCCCAACGTCTCACAGCCACCGCTCACCGTGGACACCGCCACCTCTGCCACTCAGAGCGCCACCTCGCCCAGACCGCATGCCACCGCCCCTACGGTCGCATTCAATTCCTAGAGCACCGCCAGGGGACCGCCCATCAATCGCCACCCTCAGCCATGCCTCTACCCCGCCGTAGCCATGTCGCCACCGTCGCCTGCCCATCCCGCTCGGTCTCACCGACGGGCCTATAAAAGGAGGCCTCCCCAGCCTCTTCTCTCCACACCACTCCACTCCTCTCACCTCTCTGAACCTCAACCACCTCTAGCCGGAGCAAGGGGGAGCAGCAGTCACCGAATTGAGCCGAGCTGCCAAGCAGAGAGGAGAAGGGCGCCGCCGATTGCAGACCACCCCAAGCTCCACTGCAATCAAGCCTCGCCGGCCATCTTCCAGTTTGTTTGCCCGCCGCCAACCCTCTGGAGCCCTGGTACATCCCTAGCGCACCCCACCGAGCCGCTAGGGTTCGAGCTCGGCGACCTGCTCGTCAGCCGACGACGCACCTCAACCGTAGATTTCTTCTAATCCTACGGTCCACGAGAGCTGCACTATTTCACGTGTTAAGTGCCGCTAACAAGCTGGACACCCTATCAGCTGAGCCTCGCCTGAGCGCCACCTGGTCGGCCCAAGTCTTTTCCTCACGCTAGCCCACCCGCTCAAATCTGATTTTTCTTTTTAGTTCAATCAAGTTTCTGTCGCCTCGTTTAAAATTCAATTCATATAGTTTTATAAATCGATTTTGCATGAAATTTATTTTGTATGAAAGGTATTGTAATGATCTATCCAAACCCATTGGATTTAATTTAGTTAGAGTTATAGATCTCCTAATAAACATAACAAAATGTAGCATTTGCAACTTCCAACATTTTTATAAAATCAACTAAGTTAGCTTTTGAGTTGATTCCAACTCTCAAAATCACATTTCATCATATATATCCAAATATGTAATAATATTAAGGTCTACATGCAGTGACTTTGGACTAGTACCAAAATAATGCTATATAGGCGCTCTAGTCACTTTAAATCATTAAATAATGAACTTAAACCAAAGTAATATTGATCCAACCCTTAAATCTCATTCCCATGTTAGAATATGTGGTGATGACATGTGTCAACATGATCCCATATTTTAAGTGGTGAATATTAAATCTTAGTTAAATTTTCAATGAGTAGAAATTAGTTTTCTAAAATAAAAGAAACAAACTATTGAATTAAGCTTAGATGCTTGTGATGATAATAGATCATCAATTGTGTGTCTGAGAATGCTATCTAGCCTAGTTAAGTATTGTTTGGTGATTGTCTACTCCAGATTTATTTTTATAGAAGATAGTACCACCAAGCTTACGAGGAGGAGGAGTGCTATCAAGAGGAAGACTAATAAAACTTCAACCACTACACCAACCAAGGAAAGCTACCCTTAGCAAGCTACCATTAGCAAGCTAGCACCATCCAAGATTAACCCTTGCAAGTTTAGTGCTTAGCAAACTAGAAACAAACTAGATGGTTTAGCAAAGATGCCTTAAGCATGCTTTAAATCACCCCTTTAACTATTAGTACCTCAAGTATTATTGACAAATTTTTACCTCCTTAGTTTACACAAAGTTCTTCACTTGTTTTGAAGGTAGCATAAAAAGTATAAAACTTGACCTACTTAGAAACCTTTAGATGTCATTCTATGGCATGAGATTGATCCCATCCTTCCAACTTAGTGAACACTCTTAACCTCGTAGTTAGAGTAGATCAAAAACTTGAGTCACTTTAGATGGGAACAATTGGTGAAAATGAATTGTGAAAACCTTGGAATGATGAGTCATTCTAGTGAGATGTTTTGACATGTGTTGAGAAACACAACTGGTTTATGATGATGAAATGATGAGGCATGAGCCTTAACCCTTTTATAAAACTGATGGTTGGATTCAGATGCGATACCATTCCAAATTTACTGCATAAACCACAATACCTTAATTGGGTAAGGCTTAGCTGGAAATTTATATGCATTAGTATTAGTTCTCACGGGAGAGGTCTAAGCTGAGGCTACCTCTCATGATGTCCACCAATGCAGTGCCCAAGATGACTGATGGTCATGGTTGGGAGGCCATGCTCATAGGAGAGGTGCTGGTACTAGGGTGTGTAAAGGGAAGGTTATGTTTGATTATCTGCATACTAAGTATGATGATTCAGGGTTATCCCTGACAGATGTATCGAATCTTGTGGTGAAAGTGTACCACCTCTGCAAAGTGTCAAACTATTCAATAGTCATTCATGTTATGGACATTGAATGGCCATACTGCTTCGCTGTCGATGTTTTCTAAATAACTTGAAATGAATGATGAACTTTAACTTGAACACAACAGGGTTGTGTTTATGATAATAGCTTCCCAACTTAAGTGATTCTAGAACTTTACTTTATCTTTCTTTGCTTCTGAACTCAGCTTAGGTTTCAAACTTAACTTTAGAGTTAAACTTAGATTTAGCACTTTAACTTAGAACTATAGTACCTGTTAATAGTAGTTTGCGAGTACTTAAAGAGTACTCATGGCTTTTGTCCCTGGATATTCTCATGGCTGCACTATGAAGGAGACTATTAGAGGATGGTCACCAGGACGGCTATGATAACTAGGACTATCTCGTCACAACATTGCCTCGTGCCCTCAAGATGGACCCCACCGCTACGCTTATCTTTTATTTTCGCTGCTTGTTGTATTAAAGACTAGATCATGAGATCCTTATTTGTGTAAGACCTTATGTATGGTTTGTAATGGATGATGTACTGTGATATCCAATCCGTTATTTCTCGCAAAAATGGTAATCCTAGGATTGCGAGGTATGGCATAACGGGCATCTGGGATTAAAAATCCGGGTGTTGACAAGTTGGTATCAAAGCCATCCTGACCATAGGAGACCCTAGTTAGAATGGATGTCCAAACCAAAAACTTACCTTCAAAACCAAAGTGAGTATTTATGAAAAACTATTTCCTCTCTTACCTTTGTGAACTCATTCTTTCTCAAAAAATCATGTTCCTCAAAATTCTTACATTGTGACTTAAAACTTGACACACTTGATCACTCCACTAATTTCCTCATCCTTAATTCTTGTAGATGGAGACTCAGTTCAACAAGTTCTACCAGTTGGGAAACAGAGGTCAGCTGATCTTTGAGAGGGATCTGGATTCACTGTCGGAGTTACTAGGACGCGCACATCCGGAGTTTCTTGGAGCTCAACTTCTAGGGCCCCTAGGAGGAGACCTATAGTGGCTAGTCACCGCAGATCTTAGAGGAAGCATCGAAGCACCAACTTCCGAAAGAATTCAGTTCTCCGTGAGAGAGAACAACTAGATAGATGGATTAGCCAGGGCAATGCATGAAGCTCTCGCACGTCTATGTGCCCTCGGTGTCAACAAGATCCAAGGAACCCGTTTTGCCCACTATGCAAGACGTGACTTCATGGGAATGCCGATGGAGATGCCAAGTCACCCAGAATTGAGGCGTCAAGTGGAGAACCTTGACTTCTTGCTTCATGACAGACAGTAGGAACTGGACAATGCCAGGGAGTTAGCCAACCAGAACCATGAAATTGCCGACCAGAAGGCCTGCATTTTCACCGCCGTCCAAGATCACCGCCTCTTTGCCGCCAACGTGCAAAGAAGGATCGCACCATCGCCCGACTTCGCAAGAAGGTGGCCGACCTGGAGAAGACCGTCAAGGAGCAGGAAGCTCAGCTTGCCGCCAAGGAAGAAGAAGATGAGGGTGTAGACATCCAGGGAGACATGGATTCTTACCTCAGCAACGATGATGACTTTCTGGAGGAAGATGCTATAGACTTCTACACTGATGATGAAGACTCCGATTTCATCGACGATGAGTAGATGCACTAGAGCACTGCCATAGCATGAGATGTATCATCTCATTGTATCGTAGCTTACAAAATGGTTCATCAAACCATCTGTTTTGCCCTTTGATTGTTGTGGTGTGTGTTGTATCGGGTGCTTGCTTGCTTGATTGATAGTGATGTTAGTTGATAAACCTGATTCTAACTGAAAGTTTTAGCTTTGAAAACACAAAACAATGTACCTTAGATTTTCCCTCTTACCCCTTTATCTATATCAATCTTCGATGACTCATGGAAACCAAGGAGGAGCTCGTCAGAGGATCCAATGCTGCAGATCTTGTAGAATCTCATCATGACCGTGAAGCAAGTAGGAAGCCGCCAAGCCAACTTAGCAACATTGCAGCAGATTGCCCAAATGGCTCTCAACAACCAAGGACATGGAAATCAGGATCACCATGGATCCAAACTCAAAAAATTTCAGAACATCAATCCCCCAATCTTCAACCAATCTGAGAACCCATTAGATGATGATGACTGGTTATAGACCATGGAAAACAACCTTGAAGTTGCAGGAGTTGATGAAAATGAGAAAGTTCTCTTCGCCACCCACTATCTGGCGGGAGATGCAAGATCTTGGTGGAATAGCATCCGCAATATGAACCATGGCCAGGTGATGACCTGGGAAGCATTCAAAGTCAAGTTCAGCCGCACCCACGTGCCGCAAGGTCTCGTCAAAAGGATGAGAGATGAATTCCGTGAATTGAAGCAAGGAAGAATGACTGTGGTGGAGTACCATGACAGATTCTTGTCACTTGCCAGATATGCACCTGATGAGATCAACACAGAGGCCAAGAAGAAGGAGAGATTCTTGAACAAACTGCATGATGAGATGCATCGTCCTCACAACATCCGCTGTGGATCTCAAGAACTAGTCGACTCGCCATTCGTGATGGAAGGGAAGATTAACTAGGCAAATGACAACCGCAAGAGTCGTGGTGATGCAGCAGCCCGATCCAAGAGTCACCGTAAGCACCGCCCCAACCCCTCACCAGATGTGACCAAGGAACAACCGACCCCCAAATTCTCGCCAGCTACCCCAATCAGAAGCGGAGGCAATGTGAAGTCCGAGGAAACCATCACAACTCGCAATGCCAACAATTTCAACCGTGCCTCCCAAGAGCAACAACAACAACAACATCGCACTCCTGAACTGGCAGAATGATGTGCTCTGCTGCAACAAGGACAAGTCCTGCATCACTTGTTTCGAGTGTGGAGTGAAGGGTCACTACTCCAATGAGTGTCCCAAGAAGACTGCCGCCAATGCCCTCGTGAATGCCCCAGCTCAACAAAGAAGCGCCGTGTTCAACCAGGAACGGATTTGCCCTGTGGAACCCTCACAACTGCAACGGTCGCCTCTTCCACATGAACGCAGTATAGCCTGTGAAGCGCCAGATGTAGTGTCAGTATGTTTTCATCAACTCGGTTTAGCAAGAGTATTGTTTGATTCTAGAGCATTGCATCTATTTGTCATCAAGAATTTGTATGCACTAGTAGGATTCACCCAACCAACCTGAAGCATGTCATGATAGTTCAAATCCCGCTCAACTACAAAGATAGAAAAATTTGCAAAGTCGTGCCTATCGTAATACATGGGATAGATTTTTATGCCAACCTAATTGTACTTGGAACCAAAGGATTGGAAGTAGTACTAGGTATGGACTGGATGTCAAGGCATAAAGGACTGATAGACTATGCTAAGAAAGCCATCACCATGACCAGTAGTTCTGGAGTAACAGTAGATCATATCTCTGAAACCTTACCCCGTCAATTCGAGTGCAACAAGAGTGTAGCCCTGCCCACATTAGACCAAGTTAGAGTAGTCTGTGAATACCCCGAGGTATTCCTGATGAATTGCTGTATGCCCCTGGATAGGGATATTGAGTTCATTATCGAACTACTCCCCGGAACTGGACCTATAGCCCAGAGACCCTATAGCATGAACCCCTCAGAGTTAGTGGAACTGAAGAAGCAGTTGGATGCCATGTTAGCAATAGGCTTGATTCAGCCAAGCGACGCCATGGAGATCACCAAAGGTTATTCGTCGACAAGAAGGATGGAGGCAATCGTCTGGTACCGATTACGAAAGTTGAATGACGCCACCATCAAGAACAAGTACCCTTTGTAAAGATAGAGGATCTATTTGATCAAATGACCGGAGCTCGTATTCTCAAAGATTGATCTTAGGACTGGTTATCACCAACTTAAGATTCGTGTAACGGATATTTCAAGACCACCTTTACTACGCCGCTTATGGTTTATACGAGTATATGGTTATGTCTTTTGGATTAACCAATGCCCCTGCTTATTTCATGAATCTCATGAATAAGATCTTTATGAATTTCCTAGATAAGTTTGTAGTTGTGTTTATCGACGACATCCTTATCTACTCCATGTCAGAAGAAGAGCATGAGCAACATCTGAGAATCATCCTAGAAACCCTGAGAGAGCATCAGTTCTATGCCAAGTTCAGCAAGTGTGAGTTTTTGCTGAAAGAAGTAGGATTCCTAGGACATATTGTGTCTTCCGGAGGAGTCTCTGTTGATCCCACCAAGATCAAAGATGTCGCTCAAACCCAAGTCCGTTCATTTCTCGGATTAGCGGGATATTACCGCAAGTTCGTAGAAGGATTCTCGAGCATAGCCCAACCAATGACCCAATTGTTGAAGAAGGACAAGAAGTTTGAATGGACAGACAAATGTGAGGCCAGTTTCCAGGAGCTAAAGAAGAGATTGATATCAGCCCCAATTTTGATCATGCCCAGACATTAAGAAGCCGTTTGATGTATATTGTGACGCATCCAAGATTGGTCTAGGATGTTTATTGATGCAAGAAGGCAAGGTCATCACAGATCTGTCTTTATAACCAAGCAGCATGAGAAGAACTATCCGATCCATGATCTTGAGCAAGCAGCTGTGGTTCTAGCATTAAGGACATGGCGTCATTATTTGATGGGTAATCGCTGTGAGATTTACTCAGATCATAAAATCTTGAAGTATATCTTCACTCAGAAGGAGCTGAATATGAGGCAAAGAAGATGGATAGAGTTAATCAAGGATTATGACCTTGACATTCACTATCACCCCGACAAAGCCAATGCGGTAGCGGATGCTCTTAGCAGATTGCCGTGTAGGCTTAACACCATGATCAAGGAGAAGCAACCAAGTTTGTATGAGGAGTTGGAGCAGTTCAGGACTGAGTTAGTTAGCAAAGGGTTCCTAGCTAGCATTGAACTTCAACCCACGTTGATTAGCCAAATCAAGGAAGCCCAGAAGGGGAATGAAAGTATCGACAGAATCGACGTCAGACAGGTACAGAAAGGTACCGGATTCACCAAGACGAAGAAGGAGTATCAGGTACAAAGGACGATTCGTGTGCCAGAGATTCGAGTCAAGGAAGTTATCATGAAGGAAGTTCATGATACTCTTTATTCTATCCACCTCGGAGGAACAAAGATGTATCAGGATTTGAAAGAGCAATTTTGGTGACACAAGACGAAGAGAGAGATAGGAATCTACATCACCAAACGTGACATCTGTTGTCAACATCTGGATTTTTAATCCCAGATGCCCGTTATGCCATACCGCAATCCTAGGATTACCATTTTTGCAAGACATAACGGATTGGATATCACAGTACATCATCCATTACAAACCATACATAAGGTTTTACACAAATAAAGATCTCATGATCCAGTCTTTAATATAACACGAAGCGGAAATAAATGATAGCGAGCTGGGGTCCATCTTCGGGGCACAGTGCAATGAGACGAAGGTAGATAGTCCTAGTTATCATAGTCATTCCGTTGACCATCATCTTGATAATCTCCTTCATAGTCCGCCATGATAATAGCTGGACAAAAGCCATGAGTACTCTTTAAGTACTGCAAACTACTACTAGCAAGGAGTATAAATCTAAGTTAAAGTGCTGAATCTAAGTTAACTATCGTTAAGTTTGAAACCCAAGCTGAGTTCATAAGCAAAGAAAGATAAAATAAGGTTCTAGAATCACTTAAGTTGGGAAGCTATTATCATCAACACAACCCTGTTGTGGTCAAGTCAAAGTTCATCATTCGTTTCAAGTTATTTAGAAAACATCTGACAACGAAATAGTATGGCCATTCCAATTGTCCATAACCGCGGACGCGGCTATTCAAATAGTTTGACACTCTGCAGAGGTGGTACAATTTCACCACAAGATTCGATACATCTGTCAGGGATATCCCTGAATCATCATACATAGTATGCAGATAATCAAACATAACCTTCCCTTTACACACCCTAGTACAAGCACCTCTCCTATGAGCATGGCCTCCCAACCATGACCATCACCATCTTGGGCAATCGATAGGTGGACAACATTGAGAGGTAGCCCTCACCAAACCTCTCCCGTGAGGGAACTAATACTAATGCATATAAATTTCTAGCTGTTTCACCCCATTCAGGTAATGTGGTTGTACGGTAAATTTGGAATGGTATCACATCTGAATCCAACCATTATTTTTATAAAAGGGTTAAGGCTCATGCCTCGTAATTTTCATCATCATAAACCAGTTGTGTTTCTCAACACATGTCAAAACATCTCAATAGAATGATTCATCATTCCAAGGTTTTCACAATTCATTTTCACCACTTTTTCCCATCTAAAGTGACTCAAGTTTTTGATCTACTCTAAAATATTAAGTTAAGAGTGTTCACTAAAGTGGAAGTGATGGGTTCAATCTCCTGCCATAGAGTGACATCTAAAGGTTTCTAAGTAGGTCAAGTTTTATACTTTTATGCTACCTTCAAATTTAAGTAAAGAACTTGTGTAAACTAAGGAGGTAAAACTTGTCAATAAGACTTGGGGTACTAATAGTTAAAGGGTGTGATCAAAGCCTGCTAAAGGCATCTTTGCTAAACCATCTAATTTAATTCTAACCTACTAACAATAGCTCACATTGGTTGGTGCAAGGTTGAAGTTTTCTCCTCCTTCTTCTTCTTCTTGGTAGAACTCCTCCTCCTCCAAACAGTACTTAACTAGGCTAACTAGCATTCTAAAACACATATTTGATGATCTATTATCATCACAAACATCACAAGTTTTAATTCAATAGTTTCATCCTTTTTATTTTAGAAAAGTAATTTCTACTCATTGAAATATTAACTAAAATTTTAATATTCACCACCAAAATATGGGGTCATGTGGACACATGTCCTCACCACATATTCTAACATGTGAGAATGATATTTAAGGGTTGGATCAATATTACTTTGGTTTAAGTTCATTATTTAATGATTTAACGTGACTAGAAATGCCTATATAGCATTATTTTGGTACTAGTCCAAAGTCACTGCATGTCAACCTTAATATTATTACATGGTTAGATAGACATGATGAAATGTGATTTTTGAGAGTTGGAATCAACTCAAAAGCTAACTTGGTTGATTTTATAAAATGTTGCAAGTTGCAAAAGCTTCTGTTTTGTTATTTTATTAGAGAGATCTATAACTCTAATTGAATTAAATCCAACGGGTTTGATAGATCATTTTAATACCTTTCAGAAAAATTGATTCATACAATTTGGATTTATAAAACTCTCTGAATTGAATTTTGAAATAGGGACGTAAACTAGATTTAACTAAAAAGGAAAACCAGATTTGAATCTATGGGCTAGCTGAAAGGACTTGGGTCAAGCCGTTCTCATGCCAAGTGCGGAGCTCAGCTGGCAGGGGGTCCCGCTTGTCAGCGGCACTTAACACGCGAAACGGACGCAGGCAATGAGGATTAGAAGCGAGATCAACGGGTGCTTGTCGACGATGAACAAGTGGCCATGAGCTCGAACCCTAGTGGCTCAGTGGGGGTCTACTGGGGGCGTACCAGGGCTCCAGCGGGGTCGGCGAGGATGGCAAAAAAAGTGGAAGATGACGACGAGGCGAGGCGTGGTCGTGGCGGAGCTTGGGGCGGTCAAAATCAACGGCACCCTTCTCCTCCAGAGGCGGTGGCTCCGGCTCCAATTTCGGCGAGCTGCTGCTCTAGTTGCTCCGGCTAAAGGTGGGTGAGGTTCAGAGAGGTGAGGGGAGTGGAATGGTGTGGAGAAGAATGGATGGGGAGGGATCCTTTTATAGGCCCGATGGTGAGACCGAAGTGATGGGCGGTCGACGTGGCGACATGGCATGGAGAGCTAGCGACATGAAGGGGATGGTGATTGATGGGCGCTTCAGGTGCTCTAGGACTTAAATGCGGCCGAGGGGCGGTGGCATGCAGTTCAGGTGAGGTGGCACAAGGCTGGAGCGGGCGGTGTCCACGCAAGCGGTGGCTATGAGGCTTTGGGCGCGAACGGGCCGTCTGGGGTGTTCTCCTGTGTCGAGGCGGAGCGGGCGGGCGCGGCCAGCCGAGCAGGCGTGTGCACGCTGCGGTTGCAGCGGGCGCATGCGTTTCTCGGCCTGGTGCGTGGCACTGCTGGTTGTGCTCTGTGGTCCACTGCTGCCTTGGCTCGGCAAGGGACAGAGTGCCGGGAGGTGCTGCTACCTCCTAGACATGGAGAGAGAGGGAGGTGGTCGGCTGGGGTGAGGGCAAGGTTGGTCATGGTTGGTGCTCGGCATGTCTTGGCCTTTCCACTAGGGTGTAGGGGATGGGGTGGTAATGGCATGGTTTGATCAAGTGGAGACAGAGGGAGTGTTTTGTGGTCAATTGGGTGGTAAAACCCTATAGAAACAGTGAGCTAGCTAATTGTGTTTGATTCTGCCTGCCATGTGTTTGATGAAATGGCCGCAAGAGAAAAAGTTTTGAATTTTGAGTTCAAAATTTTGTGTGATCTCCACTAGTGATAGGTAGTCTCTGTTGCAAGGGTTCTCAAAATGGAGCTCAAAAGATGGTTTTTGAAATAGTGATCTATGCATATGTATTAGATTCAATTTTAAACTGTCATTTAAAATAGTTAACAAAATGTTTTTAGCAGATCCAAAGGTGGGCCTTGGTACTCATTATGTGTACTAGCAAGGGTGCAAAGTTCAAGAATTGTTTCATAAGAATTGAGTACTAGGAATAGCCAAAGTAGGCATGAGAGTTAAATTTGCCAAAATGACCATTCCTTCTTTTTAATTCTTTTATTTGATTTTCTTTAGGAAAAGTTTGGGAATGATGTAGATGAGGTTTAAATCACCTAAGAAACATTTTACAAGCATTGATCAATCAATCATGGCAATTCAAACAACTCCTATTTTAAATGCACACATATATGAATGCTTTCATTTTAAATTTTGGAAAAGTTTTTGTTAACCCTATTTTTGGATGATTTGATCTTGATAATCTTGGATTAAAGTTTTGGGACGTTACAAACCTTCCCCTTAAACAAAAATCTCCCGAGATTTACAAAGAAAACTAGAACTAAAGAGATCCTGGGAACTCGTTTAATGTAATCTTCGCCCCAAGTAGCTTCCTCGCTTTGTATGGTTGCTCCAATCAATCTTGAGACACTTGATACTCCTGGTCCCGTGGTTCTGAGGCTTCTTCTAAGATACGGATGGGTACTTCCCAATAGGTCAGGTCTTTGTTGATTTCACATGCGGATCGATGTTCTTGAAAACTTCCGCCTTCTCGTGCACTTCCAACCATTTTAGTAACGAGATATGGAACACATTGTGATGCATCGATATCTCTTCGTGCCTCCAGTTGGTACAATACTTCTCCTCATGTTCGTAATCTTGAAAGGTTCAATATATCCGAGCTAACTTTCCTTCGCACTAAAGCGTTGATTTCCTTCAATGGTGATATGTTGATATATACTAAATCTCCGACATTTAAAGTTAGTTCTCTCCTTCTTGTCAAAGATAGCCTTCCATTCGATTGGGCGGTCTTGAGGTGCTCACGGACTTTATGAACTTTCTCTTCCGCTTCTGAGAATGTCGGTCCAAATATCCGACTTTCTCCTACTTGCACCAATTCAAAGGGGTACGGCACTTTCTTCCAGAGTAGAATTAATGGTGCCATCTCAAACTATCCTCGATAATCACAGTTATATGAGAATTCATAAAGGCAGCAGCCTTCCCATTTTGATCCGTATTCCAACACACAAGCTCCAAGCATATCCTCTAGATCTGTTGACTCTCTCAGCTTGTCCATCTGCTTATGGTGATAAGCGGTACTGAAATTCAACTTGGTTCCTAAACCTTCCTAACTTTCGCCAAAATCTTGAAGTAAATCGGGTTCTCGATCTGAGACGATGGTCTTGGGGGTTCCATGCTAACAATCGTAGTAATGTACAGCTTGCTAGCTTTGTACTGCAGGTTGTCTTGACTGGTATGAAGTGGGCTACCTTGGACAAATTTATCAACTATGACCCAGATTGAGTCATTTCTACTAGAAGTAGGTAAACCAAAGGATAAAGTCCATTTCGACGGAATCCCATTTCCATTCGAATTTGCAATGGTTGCAATAGTCCCGCAGGTCTCGATGCTCGCTTGACTCTGCTGATGATGTCACATTTGGCATGTAGCCCGATCTCTCTTCATCTTGTGCCACCAAAATTGCTCTTTCAAACTCGATACATCTTGTTCTCCCCGGTGGATAGAATAAAGAGTATCATGAGCTTCCTTCATGATAAACCTTCAAATTCAATCACGGGCACATAGATACGCCCTTTGTACCACAAGACACCTTCTTCGCCTTCGTGAATCTAGGTACCTTTCTTGTACCAATACGATGTTTGATTCCATCGATACTTTCATTTCCTTCGGGCTTCCTTGATTTGGCTAATCAAATTGGGTTGAAGTTCAATGCTAGCTAGAACTTTGCTAACTAACTCAGTCCCGAACTGCTCCAACTCCTCGCATAAACTTGGTTGCTCGCTGATCATGGTGTTGCTTCACACGCAATCGCTAAGAGCATCCGCTACCACATTGGCTTTGCTGGGTGATAGTGAATGTCAAGGTCATAATCCTTGATTAACTCTATCCATCTTCTTTGCCTCATATTCAGCTCCTTCGGGTGAAGATATACTTCAAGCTCTTATGATCTTAGTAAATCTCATAGCGATTACCCATCAAATAATGATGCCATGTCTTCAACGCTAGAACTACGGCTGCTAGCTCAAGATCACGGGTCGGATAGTTCTGCTCATGCTGCTTCTGGCTTGTCGACAGATACGCCGATGACTTTGCCTTCTTGCATCAATACACATCCTAGGCCAATCTTGGATGCATCACAATACACATCAAACGGCTTCTTGATGTCTGGCATGATCAAAATCGAGGCGGATATCAATCTCTTCTTCAGCTCCTAGAAACCGGGTTTCACACTTGTCCGCCCATTCAAACTTCCCCGTCCTTCTTCAACAATTGGGTCATTGGTCGGCTATGCTCGAGAATCCTTCTACTTAACTCATGTAATATCCCGCTAATCCGAGAAATGAACTAACTTGGGTTTGATTGGTTAGCTTCCATTCTTCGACATCTTTGATCTTGGTGGGATCAACAGAGACTCCTCCAAAGCAGACAATATGGCCTAAGAATCCTACTTCTTTCAGCCAAAACTCACACTTGAACTTGGCATATAACCGATGCTCCTTAGGATTTCTAGGATGATTCTTAGATGTTGCTCATGCCTTCTTCCCACTTGGAGTAGATAAGGATGTCACGATAAACATAACTACAAACTTATTGAGGAAATTATAAAGATCTTATTCATGAGATTCATGAAATAAGGGGCATTGGTTAATCCAAAAGACATAACCAGATACCGATATAAACCATAGCGTAGTAAAGGCGGTCTTCGAATATCCATTGCACGAATCTTAAGTTGGTGATAACCACCCAAGATCAATCTTTGAGAATACCGAGCTCGTCAACCGATCAAATAGATCCTCTATCTTTGGCAAAGGGTACTTGTTCTTGATGGTGACATCATTCAATTTTCTCGTAGTCTGCATACATGCACGGTTGCCTCCATCTTTCTTGTCGGCGAATAACACCTGTGATCTCCATGGCGATGCATTTGGTTGATTCAAACCTGCTGCTAACATGGCATCCAACGCTTCTTCGTTCTACTAACTCGAGGGGTTCATGGTATAGGGTCTCCTATAGGTCCGGTTCCGGGATTAGTTAGAAAATGAACTCAATATCCCTATCCGTAAGCATACCGCAATTCATCCGGGAATACGCCGGGTATTCTGCACTACTACTCGACTTGGTCAATGGTAGGCAGAGCTACACTTTGTTGCACTTGAATTGACGGGTAAGGTTTCTAGATATGATGTAATCGTTACTCCGTAACTACTGGTCATGTTGATGGCTTTCTTAGCATACTATCAGTCCCTTATGCCTTGAACTCCAGTCCATACCTAGTACTACTTCCAATCCTTTGGTTCCAAGTACAATTAGGTTGGCATAAAAATCTATCCCATGTATTCTTATAGGTACAACTTTGCAAATTTTTCTAGCTTTTGTTGTTGAACCGGGGATTTGAACCATCATGACATGCTTCAGTTGGTTGGGTGAATCTACCGGTGCATACAAATTCTTCGGTGACAAAATGAATGCGATGCTCCGTAATCAAACAATACTCTTGTTAAAACTTAGTTGATGAAAACATACCCAGACTACATCCGGCGCTCTGGCTTCTTCCGTGTTCATGTGAAAGAGACGACCATTGCGTTGTGCGGGTTCCCGGGCAAATCTCCTTCCGGTTGAACACGACGCTGTCATTGAGCTGGGGCATTCACAGGCATTACGCAGCCTCTTGGGACACTATTGAGTAGTGACCCTTCACCCACACTCAAACAAGTGATTTGGGACTTGTCCTCGATTATTTACAGTACAACATTGCTGCCAGCCTGTGCAAAGGTTGTTGTTGTTGTTGTTGTTGCTCTTGGGAGGCACGGTTGAAATTGTTGGCATTGCCAGAGTTGTGATTGTTTCCTCCGGACTTCACATTGCCTCCGCTACGGTTGGGGTAGCTTGGGCGAGAATTTGGGGGTCGGTTGTTCCTTGTTGCATATCCTGGTGAGGGGTTAGGACGGTACTTCTGGTGACTACTGAATTCAGACTGCTGCATCATACGGCGCTTGTGGTTGTCGTTTGCCTGGTTAATCTTCCCTTCCATTTGAATGGCAGAGTCGACTAGCTCTTCGAGATCATCGAAACGGATGTTGACGAGGTTACCGCATCTCATCATGCAGTCCGCTTAAGAATCTCCTTCTTCTTGGCCTCCGTGTTGATATCATCCGGTGCATATCTGGCAAGTGACCAGAATCTGTCACGGTACTCCACCACAGTCATTCTTCCTTGCTTCAATTTGCAGAATTCATCTCTCATCCTGTTGACAAGACCTTGCACGCGGGTGCTACCGAACTTGACCTTGAATGCTTCCTGTGTCATCACCGCCATGGTTCATATTGCGTATGCTATTCCACCAAGCTCTTGCATCTCCCGCCGAGATAGTGGGTGGCTAAGAGAACTTTCTCATTCTCATCAACTCGCAACCTCTAAGTTGTTTTCCATGGTCTCGCAACTACCATCAGATCTAATGGGTTTTCGGATTGGTTAAAGATTGAGGATTTGTGTTCTGAATTTTTGAGTTTGATCCTTGGTGATCCTGATTTCCATGTCCTTGGTTGCTGAGAGCCATTTGGGAAATCTGCTGCAATGTTGCTAAGTTGGTTTGATGCTCGCCTCGCTTGTTTCACGGTCCGCTGATAAGATTCTCGCAAGATCTCGCAGATTGGGTCCTTCTCGAACGAGCTGCCCCTCCTTGGTTTCCACGAAATATCCTCAAGATTGAGATAGATATAGGGTAAGAGGAAATTATAAGGTTCATGGTTTTGGGTTTTCAAAGCTAAAACTTTGAGTTAAACTCAGGTTTTTCGACTAACTTTTTTCATTCATGCAAGCTAGCACACGATACAACACACACCACAACAAGAAGGGGAAAACAGATGGTTTGAAGAACCATTCTCAGAAAGCATTATACAATGAGATGCTACATCTCATGCTACGATAGTGCTCTAGTGCATCTGATTCATCATCGGCGAAGTCGGAGTCTTCATCATCGTAGAACTCCACAAAGATCCTCCTCCGTAAATTCATCATCGCTGGTGAGGTAAGAATCCATATCTCCTAGATGTTTTCACCTTCATCTTCTTCTTCTTGGCGCAAGCTGAGCTCTCCTTTGATCGTCTTCTCGAGGTCGCCCACCTTCTTGCGAAGATCGGCGATGGAAAGCGATCCTTCTTGCACGCTGGCGATAAAGAGACTAGCGATCTTGGATGAGCATTGGCGAAAAGTCCGGGCCTTCCGTCGGCGGCGGCACGCTCTTGGCTAACTCTCCGACATTGTCCAGCCTCATTGCCGGGTCATGAAGCAAGAAGTCAAGGTTCTCCACTTGACGCCAACTCGGGTGACTTGGCATCTCCATCGCATTCCCAGGAAGTGACGCCTCACATAGTGGCAAAACGGGTTCCTTGGATCTTGTTGACGCCGAGGGCACATAGACGCAGGAGAGCTTCATGCATTGCCCTGGCTAATCCATCTAGCCATTGTTCTCTCCGACGGAGAACTGAATTCTCCTGAAGTTGGTGCTTCGATGCTTCCTCAAGATCCACGGTGACTAGCTGCTGTAGGTCTCCTCCGGGGTCCTCGGGTTGAGCCCAAGAAATCGGATGTTAACGCCCCAAGAATCCGACAAATAATCCAGATCCTCTCAAGATCAGTGACCTCGCTTCCCAATCGGTAAAACTTGCTAAACCGAGTCTCCATCTACAAGGATTAAAGGATGAAGAAGTTATCAAGTGATCAAGTGTGTCAAATTTTAAGTAGTAACAAGAATTTTGAGGAACATGATTTTTGAGAAAGAATGAGTTCACAAGGGTAAGAGAGGAAATAGTTTTCATAAATACTCACTTTGGTTTTGAAGCTAAGTTTTGGTTTGACGTCCATTCTAACTAGGGTCTCCTATGGTCGTGATGGCTCGATACAACCTTGTCAACACCGGATTTTTAATCCCTTATGCCCGTTATGCCATACCTCGCAATCCTGTGATTACCATTTTTGGTAGACATAACGGATTGGATATCACAAGACATCATCCATTACAAACCATACATAAGGTTTTACACAAATAAGGATCTCATGATCCAGCTTTAATACAACAAAGCGAAATAAACGATAGTGTAATCGTGGGTTCCATCTTCGTGGGCACAGTAATGACGAAGGCGATAGTCCTAGTTTTCTAGCCGCCTCCGACCATCATCTGATAATCTCCTTCATAGTCCGCCATGATAATAGCTGTGGACAAAAGCCATGAGTACTCTTTAAGTACTCGCAAACTACTACTAGCAAGGAGTATAAATCTGTTAAAGTGCTGAATCTAAGATAACTATCAAGTTAAGTTTGAAACCTAAGCTGAGTTCGTACAAAGAAAGATAAAATAAGGTTCTAGAATCACTTGTTGGGAAGCTATTATCATCAACACAACCCCTGTTGTGGTCTAGTCAAAGTTCATCATTCGCTTCAAGTTATTTAGAAAACATCCACAACTAAACAATATGGCTATTCCAACTGTCCATAACCACGGACGCTGCTATTCAATAGTTTGACACTGCAGAGGTGGTACACTTTCACCACAAGATTCGATACATCCGCCGTGGATAACCCTGAATCATCATACTTAGTATGCAGATAATCAAACATAACCTTCCCTTTACACACCCTAGTACAAGCACCTCTCCTATGAGCATGGCCTCCCAACCATGACCACCAGTCATCTTGGGCACTGCATAGGTGGGCAACATTGAGAGGTAGCCTCAGCTCAAACCTCTCCCGTGAAGGAACTAATACTAATGCATATAAATTTCTAGCTAAGCCTTACCCCATTCAGGTAATGTGGTTATACGGTAAATTTGGAATGGTATCGCATCCGAATCCAACCATCAGTTTTATAAAAGGGTTAAGGCTCATGCCTCGTAATTTTCATCATCATAAACCAGTTGTGTTTCTCAACACATGTCAAAACATCTCAATAGAATGATTCATCATTCCAAGGTTTTCACAATTCATTTTCACCACTTGTTCCCATCTAAAGTGACTCAAGTTTTTGATCTACTCTAAAATATTAAGTGAAGAGTGTTCACTAAAGTGGAAGTGATGGGTTCAATCTCCTGCCATAGAGTGACATCTAAAGGTTTCTAAGTAGGTCAAGTTTTATACTTTTTATGCTACCTTCAAATTTAAGTAAAGAACTTTGTGTAAACTAAGGGAGGTAAAACTTGTCAATAAGACTTGGGGTACTAATAGTTAAAGGGGTGTGATCAAAGCCTGCTTAAGGCATCTTTGCTAAACCATCTAATTTAATTCTAGCCTGCTAACAATAGCTTGCCTTGGTTGGTGCAGTGGTTAAAGTTTTCTTCTTCTTCTTCTTGGTAGAACTCCTCCTCAAAAGCTTGGTCGATACTAGCCTATAAATACATAGGAGTGCACAATCACCAAAACAGTACTTAACTAGGGTAAGAAGCATTTAAACACACATTTGATGATCTATTATCATCACAAACATCACAAGTTTTAATTCAATAGTTTCATCCTTTTTATATTAGAAAAGTAATTTCTACTCATTGAAATATTAACTAAAATTTTAATATTCACCACCAAAATATGTGATCATGTGGACACATGTCCTCACCACATATTCTAACATGTGGGAATGAAATTTAAGGGTTGGATCAATATTACTTTGGTTTAAGTTCATTATTTAATGATTTAACGTGACTAAAAATGCCTATATAGCATTATTTTGGTACTAGTCCAAAGTCACCGCATGTCAACCTTAATATTATTACATGGTTAGATATATATGTTGAATTGTGATTTTTGAGAGTTGGAATCACATAAAAAGATAACTTGGTTGATTTTATAAGCTCTGCCACGACCTGGAGAACACCCCAGACACCCCCGCTGGCCACCCAACGCCTCTCAGCCACCGCCACGCCGTGGACACCACCACCTCCGGCCGTGAGCACCACCTCAGCCTGCAGACTGCGATGCCACCGCCCCTCACGCCAAGATTCAACCCTCGAGCACCGCCAGGGACCGCCCATCGACGCCACCTCACCATGCCTCTACCCCGCCATAGCTATGTCGCCACCGTCACCGCCCATCTCGCCTGGCCTCACCGACTGCCTATAAAAGGAGGCCTCCCCAGCCTGTTCTCTCCATACCACCTCCACTCCCTCACCTCTCGAACCTGACCCACCTCTAGTCGAAGCAAGGAGCAGCAGCCTGGGATTGGAGCCGAGCAACAGCAGGAGGAGAAGGGTGCCGCTTGATTGCGACCACCCCAAGCTCCGCCAAGAACTGCGGCCGCCTCACCGCTGCCTTCTAGTTTGTTTGCCTGCCTCGCCAACCCCTGGAGCCTGGTACGCCCTCAGCAGTCCTCACCGAGCCGCTAGGGTTCGAGCTCACTGGCGACTGTTTCGTCGATTTACTACCCTCAACCGTAGAGATTCTCTTCTAATCCTACGCCCACAAGCATGCTGCTTGTTAAGTGCTACTGACAAGCGGACCCCTTATCAGCTGAGCCTCACCACGGAGCGCCACTGGCCAGCCCAAGTCTTTTCCTCTAGCCCACCTGCTCAAATCTGGATTTTTCTTTTTAGTTAAACAAGTTTCGCCCCTAGTTTGAAATTAAATTCAGAGAGTTTTATAAATCCAAATTGCATGAAACTAATATTGTCTAAAAGGTATTGAAATGATCTATCCAAACCGTTGATTTAATTCAATTAGAGTTATAGATCTCGCCTAATAAAAATAACAAAATAGAAGCATTTGTAACTTGCAACATTTTTATAAAATCAACTGTTATCTTTTGAGTTGATTCCAACTCTCAAAATCACATTTCATCATATCTATCCAAATATGTAATAATATTAATGTTTACATGCAGTGACTTTTGGACTAGTACCAAAATAATGCTATATAGGCATTTCTAGTCACTTTAAATCATTAAATAATGAACTTAAACCAAAGTAATATTGATCCAACCCTTAAATCTCATATTCCACATGTTATAATATGTGGTGATGACATGTCAACATGATCCCATATTTTAAGTGGTGAATATTAAATCTTAGTTAAATTTTCAATGAGTAGAAATTACTTTTCTAAAATAAAAGAAAGAAACTATTGAATTAAGCTTGTGATGCTTGTGATGATAATAGATCATCAATTGTGTGTCTGAGAATTCTATCTAGCCTAGTTAAGTATTGTTTGGTGATTATTCATCTGTATGTATATTTTTATAGAAGATAGTAATTCACTCACCAAGCTATTTACGAGAGGAGGAGGAGTGCTATCAAGGAAGACGCAAGAAAAACTTCAACCACTGCACCAAATCCACATGAAAGCTACCCTTGTAGCAAGCTACCATTAGCAAGCTAGCACCATCCAAGATTAACCCTTGCAAGTTTAGTGCTTAGCAAACTAGGAAACAAACTAGATGGTTTAGCAAAGATGCCTTAAGCATGCTTTTTTAAATCACACCCTTTAACTATTAGTACCTCAAGTCTTATTGACAAGTTTTTTACCTCCTTAGTTTACACAAAAGTTCTTTACTTGGTTTGAAGGTGCATAAAAAGTATAAAACTTGACCTACTAGAAACCTTTAGATGTCATTCTTATGGGATGAGATTGATCCCATCCTTCTACCTTAGTGAACCTCTTAACCTGGGTAGTTAGAGTAGATCAAAACTTGAGTCACTTTAGATGGGAACAATGGGTGAAATGAATTGTGAAAACTCTTGGAAATGATGAGTCATTCTATTGAGATGTTTTGACATGTGTTGAGAAACACAACTGGTTTATGATGATGAAAAATGATGAGGTATGAGCCTTAAGCCTTTTATAAACCGCATTGATGGTTGATCTGGGATGTTATACCATTCAAATTCTACCGCATAAACCACACTAACTGAATTACGTTAAGGCTTAGCCGGAAATTTATATGCATTAAGTATGAGATTTCCCCTCACTGGAGAGGTCTCGAAATGAGGCTACCTTCATGATGTCCACCTTGCAAAAGGCTCAAGATGACTGATGGTCAAGTATTTGCTGGGAGGCCATGCAGGGATAGAGGTGTCGGTACTAGGGGTGTAAAGGGAAGGTTATGTTTGATTATCTCACATACTATATGATGATTCGTGTTATCTCGATGATTGGTATCATCAATCTTGTCTTGGTGAAAGTACCACCTGCAGAGTGTCAAACTATTCAATATGCTAGTCATCATGATTGGCGGGACAGCTTGAATGGCCTATTACTGGAGCTAAGCATGTTAGATGTTTTCAAATAACTTGAAATGAATGATGAACTTTGATATTCTTGACCACAACAGGTTGTGTTTATGACAATAGCTCCCAACTTAAGTGTGATCAGAACTGTAGCCTATCGCCTTTGTCTTCTTTAACCTCAGCTTAGGGTTTCCAAACTTAACTTTATACAACTTAGAACTATAGCACTCAAGCATTAGTAGTTTCATGCAGTACTTCAAAGAGTACTCATGGCTTTTGTCCCTGGCTATTCTCATGGGTCAAAGGCTATGAAGGAGACTATCGAGGGATGGTCATCGTGACCTAACTTATGATAACTAGGACCTATCTTCACGCACACCGCTGCATTGCCCAGTTTCTCAAGATGGACCCACCGCTACCTCTTATCTTTTATTTCGTCGCATAGGTGTAGCTAAAGACTCGACCATGAGATCCTTTACTTGTGTAAGACCTTATGTATGGTTTGTCAAATGATGACATACGTGATATCCAATCCTCACATATGTCTCGCAAAATGGTAATCCTAGGATCACAGGTATGGCATGGCACTGGCATCTGTAATTAAAACCTGGGTGCTGAGTATGCACCAAATTAGTGGATCCAATTGGTTTAATGAAAGAACACACATGCAATGACATCTACTGGATCCAATTGGTGTAATGAAAAGAACACACACCTAGAAATTGGTAGTGTAAGGAAATGTTAACACACGTGCAATGACATCCCTAGTGGGATCCATTTGAATTTATTGAAGAACACACATGCAATGACATCTAGCAATGCTGTTGATGAAAATACTTACACATCAAAGAGGAAGCTATGGAAAAGAACACACACGCAAGTGGTATCTAGAGACCATGGTTGCGAAATATTGCACAAGTTACGGCGTAATCAAGATCCATGTGGTTTATGCGAAAATAACACACACACAAGTGGCATCTAGAGGGATCCATGTGGCTTTGGTGAAAAGAACACTCATACCAGTAGAATCCATGTGGTTTTATAAAAAGAACACACATCCAAGTGGTTAATAATGAACACACATGCAATGACATCACAGTGGATCCATGTGTGGTTTATCAAAAGAACACACATGCAGGGGACATCTAAAGTGGTTTATGGAAAATCAACACACATCCAAGTTGTTGTAATGAAAATAACACACATGCAATGACATCTAGTGGATCCATGTGGTTTATGAAATGAACACTACGGAGTGACTCTACTAGTTTATGAATGCAGAACACACACCTAAGTGGTTTATGAAAAGAACACACACATGCAATGACTACATCTAGTGGATCCATGTGGTTTATGAAATGAACACTGATGGAGTTACTCTCTACTGGTTTTTCAAAAGAACACACATCCAAGTGTTTATGTAGAAATGAACACACACATGCAATGACATCTGAGTGGATCCAATTGGTTTAATGAAAAGAACACACATGCAATGACATCTAGTGATCCATGTGGTTTATAGAAATGAACACTCGTTTGAGTGACTCTACTGGTTTTATGAACATAACACACACTACAGTGGTTTATGAAAATAACACACATGCAATGACATCTAGGTGGATCCAATTGGCCATTTAATAGAAAAGAACACACATGCAATGACATCTAGTGGATCCAGTTTTGTTTTATGAAATGAATACACACATGCAATGATATCTTTGTGGATCCATCGCGGTTTTATAGAAAAGAACACACATGAAGTGACATCTAGTGGTTTATGAAAATAACACATCCAAAGTTGTTGTAATGAAAAGGACACACACATGCAATAACATCTAGTGGATCCATGTGGTTTATGAAATAAACACTCATGCAGCCATTACTCTATGGTTTATGAAAGAACATAGATCCAAGTGGTTTATGCGAAATGAACACACGCAATGACATCTAGTGGATCCAATTGGATTGGTAAAAGAAAAAACACATCCAACAACATCTAGTGTATCAATGTGGTTTATGAAAAGAACACATGCAAGTGGCATCTAGAGGATCCATGTGGGTTTGAAGCAAAGAAGACTCATGCGTTGAATCCAAGGTAAAGTTTATAGAAAAAGACACACACATCCAAGTGGGATTGGTGAAAATGAACATTATATGTCACGATGACCTCTAGTGCATCCATGTAGTTTATGAAAAGAACACACATGTAGTGACATCTAGTGGTTTAAGTGAAAAGAATACATCCAAGTTGTTTATGAAAATAACACACATGCAATGACATATGGTAGTGGATCCATGTGGTTTATGAAAAGAACACTCATGGAGTGACTGACTTCTACTGGTTTATGAACAGAGAAACACACCTAGAGTGGTTTTATGAGAATGACACACATGCAATGCCATCTAGTGATCCATGGTTTTGCAAAGAACACGATGTGGAGTTACCTAGTGGTTTATGAAAGCCAGAACCAAAGCACATCCAAGTGGTGTATGAAATGAACACACATGCAATGATATCTAGTGGATCCAATTGGTTTAATAAAAGAACAGAAATGCAATGACATCTAGTGGATCCATGTGAAGTTATGAAATGAACACTCATGGAATGACTCTACTGGTTTATGAACAAGTAACACACATCCAAGAGGTTTACGGAAAAGAACACACATGCAAAGTGAAATCTAGTGGATCAAATTGGTTTTGATGAAAGAGCAACACACATGCAGTGAAATCCTAGTGGATCCAATTGGTTTAATGAAAAGAACACATATGCAATGACATCTACTGGATCCAACGGTGGTAATGAAAGAACACACACCTAAGTGGTGTACTGAAGAATGAACACACGTGGCAATGACATCGCTAGTGGATCCATTTAATTTAATGAAAAGAACACATGCAATGACATCTCATGGTTGATGAAAATAACACACATCAAAGATGCTTATGAAAAGAACACACAGTAAGCGGCATCTAGAGGATCCATGTGTTTATGAAAAAGAACACACACACACAAGTGGGGCATCTTAGAGGATCCATGTGGTTTATGAAAAGAACAACTCATGCAAAGTGAATCCATGTAAGGGTTTATGAAAAATACACACATCCAAGTGGTATTAATGAAATGAACACACATGCAATGACATCTAATGGATCCATGGTTATTATCAAAAGAACACACATGTAGTGACATCTAGTGGTTTGGTGAAAATAACACACATCCAAAGTTGTTTATGTAAAAATAATAATACATGTAATGACACATCTAAAGTGTATCCATGTGGTTTATGGAAATGAACACTCATGGAGTGACTTCTACTAGTTTATGAACAGAACACACACTTAAGTGGTTGTGAAAGAAAGAACACACATGCAATGACATCTAGGTAGATCCATGTGGTTTATGAAATGAACCCTGATGGAGTTACTTCACTGCTTTTTGAAAAGAACACGCCCAATTGGTTTATGGAATGAACACACATGCAAATGACATCTAGTGGGATCCAATTCTGTTTAATGAAAAGAACACACATGCAATGATACAGGTGGATCCATGGTTTATGAAACACCATTGAGTGACCTACTAGTTTATGAACAATACATCAAGTGGCTTATGAAAATAATACACACATGCAATGACATCTAGTGGATCCAATTGGTTTAATGAAAAGAACACACATGCAATGACTAGTGGATCCAGTTTGTTTATGAATGAACACATGCAATGACATTCAGATCCAAGTGGTTTGGTGAAAAGAATACACATGAAGACATCTAGTGGTGTTTAAGAAAATAACACATCCAAGTCATGAATGAAAAGGCATACATGTAATAACATCTAGTGGATCCATGTGGTTTGAGAAATAAACACCATGGAGTTACTCTCAAGGTTTAGGAAAAGAATATAGATCCAAGTGGTCGGAAGCCAACACACAAGCAATGACATCCAGGATACAATTATTTAAAGAAAAACACATGCAATGACATCTAGTGTATCGTGGTTTATGGTACAAGACTATGAAGTAATCCATGTGGTTTAGTGAAAGAACACATCCAAGTGGATTATGAAATGAACATGATTTGGTAATGACCTCAGTATCCATGTGGTTTATGAAAAGAATGCATGTGGCACATCTGCGGTTTATGAAAAGAACACATCCGTTGTTTGAGGAAATAACACACATGCAATGGAATGGTGGATCCAATGGTTTATGAAAAAGAACACTAGAGTGACTCCTGGCTGGTTTATGAACAGAAACACACACACCTAGGTGATTTATGAAATGACACATGCAATGACATCTAGTGGATCCATGTGTTGGTGAAATGTTACCTACATACTTAGGTTTATGAAAACACATCCATCGCAGTGGCGAAATGAACACATGCAATGCCACAGGTGGATCCAATTGGTTTAAAGAACACATGCAATGAGATATTCCAAAAACTAGCTCAAGTAATAAAACACATTATGCAATGACATCTAGTGGATCCATGTGGTTTAAATGAAAAAGAACACATGCAATGACATCTAGTGATTCATGGCCATGGAATGAATACATAAGTGACTTATTTTGGCTATAAATAGAAATAACAGCATTCAAGTGATTTATGAAACGGAAAGCACACAAGTGCAATGACATCTAGTGGATCCAATTGTTAATGAAAATAAATACTATGCAATGGACATCTATGGGATCCATGTGGTTTATGAAATGAACATCTATGAGTGACTATATTGGTTTACAATACAACAAACATCCAAAGTGTATTATGAAAAGAACACACACGCAATGACATCTAGTGGATCTAATTGGTCTAATGAAAAGAAGATACATGAATGACATCTAGTGGATCCCATTGGTTTATGAAATGAAAGACATGCAATGACATCTAGTGAATCCAATTGGCTTCAGAATGTAAACTAACACACATGCAATGACACATTCCAGGATGGCTGTGGTTTGTGATATGAACACTCATGGAGTGACTATCAGTTTAGAATAGAACTATATCCAAGTGGTTTAAGAAAGAACACACATGCAAGGACATCTGTGGATCCAATTACGAATGAAATAATACACATGCAATGACATCTAGTGGATCCATCTGTTTGTGAAATGACACACATTAAATGACATCTAGTGATCCAATTGGTTTAATGAAAAGAATACATATGCAATGAGATCTAGTGATCCATGTGTTTATGAAATCAACACTCATGCTGGGGACTTAATCGGGTCATGAACAAAACACACATCCAAGTGGTTTATAAAGAACACACATGCAGACATCTATCGATCCAATTGGTTTAATGAAAGACCACATGCAATGCCATCTAGTGGTTTATGAAAATAACACATCCAATATGTTGCAAGAACATTTACGCAATGAAACTTAGTGTATTGTGGTTTATGAAAACAACACTCATGCAGTGAATCCATGTGGTTTAAGTGAAAACACATTCAAGTTGTTTAAGAAATGAACACACACAATGACACTAGTGGATCCATGTGGTTTATGAAAAGAACACACATGCAATACACCATGAGCTATAAAAGAACATACATCCAAGTTGTTTATGAAATACACATGGATTGACACGGTGGATCCATGTGGTTTATAACAAACACTCATGGAGTGACTTCCATTTAGTTTATGAATAGAATACACACCAACTGGTTTATGCATAGTTTGCATGCAATGATATCTAGTGGATCCATGTAGTCGCGAAATGAAATACCTAGAGTTACTTCTCATTGGTTTAGAAATATAAATACAATGATCATGAGGTTTATGAAAAGAACCGCCATGATGAATCCATATGTGATTTATGAAAATAAAACACATCCAGGTGATGACAATGAACACATGGAAGACATCTAGTGATCCAAGTATTTATGAAAATATGCATACCTATTGGTTTATGAAAAGAACACACATCCAAGTTGTTTGTGAAAAGAACATACATGCAACAGAGATATAGGATCCATGTGGACAAGAGAATGAACACTCATGGAGTGACTCTACTGGTTTATAACAGAAATACAGCAAATGTGTTTTAAAACAACACACATGTAATGACATCTAGTGGATCCATGTATTTATAAACAACACTATGGAGGACTTACCGGGTTTATAACAGAACACAATATCCAAGAGGTTTAAGAAGAACACACATGCAATGACATCTAGTGATCCAATTGGTTTAATGAAAGAACACACATGGGCTAAATATCTAGTGATCCACTATGTAATGAAAACACACATGCAATGACACCCAGGATCCATGTGGTTTAATGAAAAGAATGATGCAATGAAGACTAGTGGATCCATGTGGTTTGTGAAACACATCATGGGAGTGACTCCTACTTACAGGAATACAGAAATAACATCCAAGTGGTTTATGAAAATATACAAATGACATCTAGTGGATCCAATTGGTTTAATGAAAGAAGGCATGCAATTACATCAGGATCATAAAGTAAAAAGAACATACATGCAATGATATCTAGTGGATCCAATTGGTTTAATAAAAAAAGAATGTAAATGCAAAATGGCACTAGTGGGATCCATGGTTTATAGAATACTCATGGAGGAACTTATTGGTTTATGAACAGAACACAATATTCAAGAGATTGGACAAAATACTTATGCAATGAACATAGTGGATCCAATTTGTTTGATGAAAAGAACACAGGCAGTGGAAATCTAGTATATCCACTTGTTAAT